>OZ023318.1:37626543-37959456 GCA_964007375.1 Ophion obscuratus | reverse complement strand
TGAGAAAACGTGTGCATGTCTTCAATTTTTTATTTTATTTTTATCTTAAAGAATATGTTTTAAAGTATCTTTTACAATTTTTATAAAATATTTATAAATGTGGTAGATACAATGGTTTGTGCAGAGCACTGTTTAAAAAACGTCCTTCGCGGTGACGCCTGCTGCTCGGAAACAAATTATCCGAAATAAAAAAATCAAACGTATTGTCGCATGAAAGTGAGCAATGTTTTTTGACATGTACAAGAGCTTGTAAAATTTTTGGAGTTGATTGGTACAGTGATTTTTGAGATATCGAAGTCCGCAATTTTGTCAAAGTGGGGCCGGGTTGAAATTTCGAACTTTGAATGGTCCGAACGCTCGAAACTCCGAAAGAATAGTACCCCGAAAGATCAAAACTCCGAAAGAACTTTACGCGAAAGACCAAAATTCCGAAAATCTTAACACCGTCAAAATAATTCGGCTATGAAAGTTTTAAAAGTTCCAAAATTTGTAATCGATCGACGAATTATTTCAAGATTTTTTTTAAATTCAGAAGTAATTGAGCATCAATTTTGAAATTTGTCTAGACAATGCTATACGTTCTACATCATTTACAGTCAACTGTGTAGACTTTCGCTGGCATCATCTTGACACGAGGGCCGGGTTGAAATTCCGAAATTTGAATGCGCCGACGATTTAAAATTCCTAATTTTAATGTTCCGAAATTACAAGGTTCGTCAAGATTATGCCAGCGAAAGTATACACAGTTGACTGTTAATGGTGTGGAACGTAAAACATTGTCTAGGCAAATTTCAAAATTGGCGTAAAATCACTTCTCAATAAAAAAATTCTTGAAATAATTCGACGATTTATTGAAAATTTTGGAACTTTTAAAACTTCCATAGGCCAATTATTTTGACGGTGTTCCGATTTTCGGAGTTTTGGTCTTTCGTATAAAATTCTTCCGGAGTTTTGATCTTTCGGGGTAGCATATGTTCGGAGTTTTGAGCGTTCTGATCATTCAACGTTTGGAATTTCAACCCGGTCCCGTTCAGATTATCGGAGTTTTAGTCTTTCGGGTAAAATTCTTTCGGAGTTTTGAGCGTTCTGATCATTCAATGTTTGGAATTTCAACCCCGCCCCGAAAAAGTGGTTTTGAGAAAGACGCTTGTGAAGTTCGCCGGCTCGCGGAATCTACCTATAAACGTTCACGACTCCCTTAATTTTGAACAGGTAGACTGGACATTTTTTAAGTATTTCTGAATAATATAGAAAAAATAAAATAAAAAATAACTATAATAAACAATAGCAAATATAGCAAATAATAAATAACCGCAATAATAAACAATAGCAAGTATAGAAAATAATACATAACAAATATAGCAATAATAAATAATTACTAATAAAATCTCAATTGGAAGGGTCAGAATAATGAATTTTTTTCTACTAACACATTGGTTGGAATAAATTATTCTTTTCCCAGTATGTTGTACACATGTTTGTGGTTACAATGTAATTTTTTCGGAAGAACATCTTTCAAAGTGTTTGTGGTGCTGCAGTTAGCGTTGCAGTCCTCTAGCGGCGAGGCTCTACCAGGCTCAAATGTAATCTGAAACGAAATCAAACAAAAAACTTCTTCATATAAATCCAACTGGCTATGGGTTCACGATCGATTTTTCAAAATTTCGAAAAATACGAAAAATGACAGCTTCTCCAAAGAAAACCTCATTTTTTTTCTTGAAAAACAGCATGCTGAAGTCATTGTTGTCAACAAATGGTTTGACTACTGTTTGAACGCCAACTGTGTCAATTCAAGTCAATACCCCCGTGGAAATTTATGTATGTAAAATATATGCAGAAATATATGCTACGTATATATATATATCAGAAAAATAGAATAATACGTGTATATTCAGTATATATGCACCAAATATATGACGCAGATATGACCCATATATTTTCGATATATTTTTCTGACTAAAAAAATATATGCTACGTATAAACACTATATATGATGCACATATGAGGTACATACGACGCATATATTTTCGATATATTTTCAATCTATTTTTTTGTCAGAAAAATATATCAAAAATGTATGCGTCATATATGACGCATACCTTTTTCATATTCCTGACAAGAAATATATACTGTGAACAAACACTATTAAAGTTAAACTTAATAAAACTTAAAACTTAAACTTCGAAAAACTTAATTTACAGTTAAAGTACACTATTACATATAAACACTATATACACCCACATGAAAATAAAATATATAAAAAATATATCGAAAAATATATAAAACATGTATTAAATATAACCGGTTCGAAAAGTTGGATATGCCAATTATATTTTTGGGCAAGAGTAAAACCTATACGATATATAAATATAAATCCATTTAAGATTCATCTTAAATATATCAAACATACAAACTGAATGTATGTTTTATATATTTTAAATATGGTTGGTTAAGCAACTTGAGTAACAGACGACGTTGCAAATGAAAAACATCTTCAAGTCGGTATCTCGCGAAGACCTAGCCGCACTAGCCGGAATAAATGATCGGAGAAAAAAATTGAAGGTTATGTAATTCTATTCGATTATCACTCTCTATGCGAACGCAATTAAGTAGTTGATCCGATAATTTTAGTTACTCTTGTAAATCCATATATTTCTCAATAAACTAACATTGTGTATTAACAAATAGAACTAGCTCAGTGGGGAACGTCCCAGCTCATCACTCAGAGGTCCCGCGTTCGAAACCACCTTACGGCGTATAAGCGTCTGATATAATTTAAATTTGAACCATTAATATATTTGAATCGCAAACACCATAATCCTAATTAATGACAAGGAAAAATATCGTAAAAGGGTGCAATGATGTAATAAATAACGTCATAACAAAATTTTGAAGAATATTTCAAGTATAGTTTAAATATATTTCAAGTATATCTTAAATACACGTTGAATATATTTCAATAATATTTGAAATGTAGTATGAACATATATCGTGTATGTTTTAGATGTAGTTTAAATGCATTTAAAGTATACTTCAATTATAAGTCGAATACAGTTAAAAAACATTTGTAGTATATTTTGAGGGTAATTTGAGTACATTGTAAGTACAGGGTGCGCCAGAGAAACTTACTTATTTGAAAGGTCAATAAAAACAAAAGTACTTCAATTATTGTTTTAAATTTTTTTTTTTTGAGAATACAATATCCCAATTTTTTTTTCATGCAGTCTTGAAAATGACATCGGATAAATGGCGAACCCCATTGCGCATACACTGATGAAGTCGATTTTTGAAATTCGTATCCACTCTTTGCAGCATATCAATCGGTATGTTGGCAATGGCGTCGCGAATGTTGTTCTTGAGGTGTGCTATGGTCCGTGGTCGATCGACATAAACCAGAGATTTCAAATAACCCCATAAAAAGAAATCGCATGGAGTCAAATCTGGAGAGCGTGCCGGCCATTGGAGATCGCCTCTGAGAGAGATGAGGCGGTCGGGGAAATGTTGTCACAACAAATTCATTGAGTCTCGTGCTGTGTGTGCTGTGGCTCCATCTTGCTGAAACCACACGTTCCTAACGTTCATTTCTTCGAGTCCTGGAAGAAAAAATTCCTCGATCATGTTCCTGTAACGAGCTCCATTCACGGTAACTGCGCGTTCGTTTTCTTCAAAAAAATAAGGACCAATTATTCCCATTACCGACATCGCCCACCAGACAGTAACTCGCTCACAATTAAGTGGCTTCTGGTGAAGCTCACGTGGATTTACACCACACCAATAACGCATGTTTTGCTTGTTGACGCAGCCGGAAATGTGGAAGTGAGCCTCGTCACTGAAAAAAACGACCGCGTCTTCAGGCAGGTTGTCAACCAGCATTTCACATGCATTTTGACGGGCAACAAAATCGCGTTCAGTTAATTCTTGCACAACAGCCAATTTATAGGGATGAAATTGAAGGTCTTCATGGAGAATTCGTCGAACAGTGGTGTCAGAAATTCCCATAGCAGCTGCGTGTTTGCGAGCCGAACGCCGGGGAGAACGCACAACTGACTGCCTCACTCTTTCGACATTTTCCGGAGTTCTGATGGTCCGTTGAAGTCCATTTCTGGGTTTAGCGTCACTTCCACACTCCCGAAATGAGTTAACCCACGACAGAATCGAATTACGGCCAGGAACGAGTCTGTGAGGAGGAATTTCAAAGCGAGCGCGGAAGGCACGTTGCGTAGCAACAAGTGAGCGACCGTTAGAAAAGAAGCTCTCGACTGCGAAGGCCCGCTGCTCTCTAGACCAGAGCATGATGGCAACTGACTGGAGGGAGAAACAAACTTGGGAACTTCCCCCTCCAGATGCGCCCCCTCTCGCCCCTCTACCCGCCCAACTCACCGCGCGGGAATTTTTTCAAATAAGTAAGTTTCTCTGGCGCACCCTGTATATTTTCAATACAGTTTGAATATACGTACCCGCCTATCCGACATATATATTTTCAATGCATTTCCCGTATATATTACATATATCTAATCTATATCTAAGATGGATAATATATATCTGAAATATATTTTACATCCATTTTTAATATATCGAAAAATATATTTTTACATATATTTTATTTCCGTGTGGGCAGATATGCTACGTATATCTGTATATATGTGGTATGCATGCAGTGTGTATGCAACATATATGCTAAATATATGTGGTATATATGCAGGGTAAATGCTGCATATATCATTGATATATGGTACAGTGATATACAGTAATACCACGCATATACATTTCATATATAAAAACGTTACGAAAATTAGAATTTTGGCACATATATGCAACATATATTTTCAATATATGGCATACATTTCACCTATATTACAATTATTAATAAAATAAATTTGCCGTATATTTTTGCGTATATAAATTTCCATGGGGGTAGTGTGAAAGTTACTCAAGATATCAATCCCACTGTGTAAAGATATGCAGTTTCGAGATAATCGCGTTCAAAGTTTTGGTACATATTTTACACGATCTTGCGAAATATTGTCGTCTTACCGCTAATCAGCAATTCCGGCACCATATAAGTGTCCTTCTTCATCATCGAGATTGTTGCACACCTAATCTATGCAATCTGCACCAGTTCGGGCCTCTTCTGATTTGTCTTGTCCTTTGATGTCCGCTTTCGTTACACGCCAATCATCCTTAACGGGAGGGTAGGGGTTTCAGCGTGAAAAAAAAACACTTTTTTCCGATTTTTTTTCATTTATATGGATAGAGTAAATTTATTGAAACCTTTTGTCCATTGTTAAGTGTCATTTCAAGAACATTCCGTGAAATTTGTACGCGAAAATATCCACAAACAAGCCGGTGACAAAGCTTTTCCAACAACGCCTTTGGAAAAACACGATTTGCGGTGTTCACTGTATCTGAGCGAGAAATTATCTGAAATCAAGTACCATTAAAATTTAGTCAAAGTATCATCAAATCCTCCCCCAAACGGCCTTTGATAATTTTTTTTTCATTTCTAAATTTTTGGTGGTCGTGTGAAGTGAAAAGTGCTGATTTTCACGAAAAATTCCGCTATTTTGGGGGTGGAAAACCCCCTCAATGTAAAAAAAACTCAAACTACCCGTTGGGGGGAGGTATTTTATATGCAGAAAGTTTGTACCAAGTTTGAAATAAATCGGTCATGTAGTTTTCAAATGGCAGTGAAGACGGACTTGGAAAAAGTGGTTTCGAGAAAAACGCGTTTGAAGTTTAAAGAAGTCGGAGCTACAGTGTTAGATGAGCGGGACTAAATAGTCAATAACTTCGAGAGTTTTGCTCTGTTTGACTTGAAATTTTGGGATTATATTTTTGAAATGTTTAACTATAAGAAAAAACAAAAAAAATCGATTTTTCAGAAGTGCCAACTTCTACCCTCCCCTTAACTTCCCGCACACCACTAAAATAGGTGTAACTCCGTCAATTTTTAGAATTTCAGGGTCTGGTTGATCTTAAAATATTCTTGAAAGCTCACACCATAACAATATGCAAAAAACGATTTTTTGAAGTTTCCAAAGAGGTATACCCCCTTAAAAAATACGTTTTCGGCAAGTCTACAATCACCCAATAATCGTCACGCAATTGTTAACATTCTTCTTACTCGCTCGTCTACTTTCTATCGTTACCAAAAATTTCTTGTACCTGTTGAAGTTCTTGCTTCCCACATACGAAGAAAATCTTGTAGCCTATCAGTAGAGTCCACCCTATTAAATATCCATGCTGTCAGTTCAACGTGAGTCAAATCGTTCTCGTTCGAGACTCGATTACAAATAGCTTTATCTTTCCATCCAGCTATTTAAATCCTCCCTACTTTTTTTTCTCTTTCGTACCGCGAAGCCTCTCTCGAAAGCACACCGAGTACCGTAATATCTCCGGACGTTCGGACGTCCTGTGGTCGATCTGCTATCTCGGGTGTCTGACAGGGGTGGCAAAGTTGCAAGAACCAATGGAACGAAATGAGGTGAGCCTTCCTTCGAGCTGTTCAACGATGAGACATAAAAATCTTATCCGCGAGGATTCTTTTTCTATTTCATCGTGATATACAATCTTTTTTTTTTCATCCTGGCACAATCTCAAAGCTGAGCTGAGGAGACTGCCTTCGTGGCCATTTCAGCGAGACGGAATGTTTTTGCTCTCTTTCACGACATGCCACGAGGGATAGTCATGGCAAATTTTCTTTCGAATCATTATGCATTCGAACGTGCGACTTTTTATCGTGCCTATATTATGCTCGAGCGAATGAGCCGGGGGAGGGGGGGCGGGGGTATACGTTTATACAGTACACAAGCCTTGTTCCCGACTATCGTGGGGGGGATTCAAATGTGAATTGCGGGAAGCGAGCAAGTTGCAAGAAAATAATTAGGCACGTGTTGCGTGTCGCAATGGACTTTCCAGGCACTTTCGATCTTTCTCTCTTTCCCTTTCGTACTCTCTTCGGTTGTCTCTTACGGTGGTATGCTTACAGTATGCAAATATGACGTTCCATTGCGGCCATAATTCACTCTGTGCCTCCTCATGACCGTTCAACGTCCACCTACCCCTATCTGATTCATTTTACATCAACCCCAATATGTATATATTCAGTCGGATCGTATTTGCCCGAGAAAAGTAGAAATGGAAGAAAATCGTTATACCCGTTTGCGTTTTTAATCAGAGCCGGTCGCGGCCCACTGCGCAGATGGATTCAGACGAGGGCGATCGTGTAATTCTTACAATTAGAAAAATCAATTCATTCGCATGTGGGAATTACCTGCAGAGTAGAAATTCAATTGTATTTGGCGATACGAGACTTCCCTTAAGCACACGAAAAAAGAAAATTGTCGGGCTGATAGAGATAATTATGGACATGACTTCTGATGTAGGGGGATGTTTTTTCTTTAAGTATGAAAGTAGTAGATACAAAGAATAATCGTAGGAACGGTGCTTGGGAGAACGAGTAGAAAAGTGTATGTAGAATGAAAAATATTAGTGTTGAATAGTAAAAATAATCGTGTCAAATATTAGAGTTGAATAACTGAATAAATAAACGGGAATATGGGAGATGTATCAAGGGGGAAGAACCCTGTACAGAAAGTTGAAAAAAAATATTAGTGTTGAATAATAAAAATAATCGTGGAACATTGAACGAGCGAAACGGGTGTATTGGTGTACTTGTGAAGTTTGTTCTGAAGACAGCAGTAGTTAGCTTTTGACTGCCTGAGGAAAGTTATTCGAGAGGCTGAGTAACGGGATTAATATCATGGAGCACTGACCTGGGCCAATACTTGAATGAGGGTGCATCAGTGCATTAAAAAAGAATTGCTGTAGGCAATATGGTAGAGGGAGCTACAAGGAAGTGGGAATAGTGAAGTGACAAGTGGGGGTAAAAGTAAAAGGGATTGTATTGGGAAGGGTGATACGTAAATTAGGGGACGGGTTGAAATTCCGAACTTTGAATGATCAGAATGCTCAAAACTCCGAAGAATACTATCCCGAAAAATGAAAACTCCGAAAGATCAAAACTCCGGAAATCAGAACGGGGTCCGGTTGAAATTCCGAACGTTGAATGATTAGAACGCTCAAAACTGCGAAAATATACTACCCCGAAAGATCGAAACTCCGAAAGAATTTCAGACGAAAGACCAAAACTCCGAAAATCTGAACACCGTCAAAATAATTCGACTATGGAAGTTTTAAAAGTTTCAAAATTTTTAGTCAATCGACGAATTATTTAAAGAATTTTTTTATTTATTAAGAAGTGATTTTACGTCAATTTTGAAATTTGCCTAGGCAATATTATACATTCTACATAATTTGCAGTCAACTGTGTAGATTTTCTCTGGCATAATCTTGACAAACCTTGGAATTTCGGAACATTAAAATTAGGAATTTTGAATCGTCGGCGCATTCAAATTTCGGAATTTCAACCCGGCCCTCATGTCAAGATCATGCCAGCCAAAGTCTACACAGTTGACTGTAAATGATGTAGAACGTATAACATTGTGTAGAGAAATTTCAAAATGGACGCAAAATCACTTCTGAATAAAAAAAATGCTTCAAAAAATTCGTCGATTTATTGAAAATTTTGGAACTTTTAAAACTTCCATAGCCGAATTATTTTGACGGTGTTAAGATTTTCGGAATTTGGTCTGTCGTGTAAAATTCTTTCGAAGTTCTGATCTTTCGGAGTTTTGAGCGTTCTGACCATTCAAAGTTCGGAATTTCAACCCGGCCCCCCATCTTGAATTTTGGAACATTATAATTCGGAATTTTAAACCCTTGGAGCAGTCAAAGTTTGGAATTTCTATCTGGCCCCGTAAATTAATGTTGATTATATTGAAACTATATTGAATAAGGCTCGAATTATCCATTCTTATTACCAATAAGTAAACTCTAATCCACTTGAAACACATTTCACCTCATTTTAGTGTTCATGAACAAAAACACTGAAATGACATAAAAACATAAAGTTTTCTGACCCGTTTCAATTACATAAATGTTTCGAACCCATTTATATTACATTTGGACTCTCACCCATTTCAATTACATTTGAACTCTTAAGCTCTAAGCCTAGTCGATTTTTTTTTACATATCGATCTTTGGTTTCCCACGGATTCTCAAAATATAAAATTTTGAAAATGTTCCCTAAGAACTTCAAATCGATCCGTCCATAATTAAGGGAGTTATGGGCATTTATAGGTAGCTTCGCGAACTGGCGAATTGAGAAGACTTTTTTTCAAAATGACTTTTTCGAAATTGGTGACCACGATATCGCAAAAATCACTGCACCGATCAATTTAAAATTTTGCAAGCTTCTTTTATATGTCAAAAAGCGGTGCTTGAACGACGGAATATTTTTTTCAATGCATTTTCTTTTGTTAACGAAAATGCAGCGTTTTTCACCGTTTTTTTACTGCGGCAATTTTTTTTTCATTTTAAAAAATCATCATTTTATATAATCTTTCGTCCAAGCACTAGATAATTCCATGCAAAAACTAAATGCGTTTGATGTTTTTATTTCGGATGATTTGTTTCCGAGTAGCAGTGGTCACCGCGAAGAATGTTTTCAAAAAACAGCGCTATGCACAAACCATTGTATTCGCCACATTTATGAATATTTTTCAATACAAAAATTGTAGAAGATATTTTCAACCATACTTTTAAATATAAGAAAAAAAATCTTCAACCTGCACACCTTTTTCCAGAAAAAAATTACGAAAATTCTTCTTTTTGCTGGTCACGATCTAGGTGTTACCCGTTAAGAGGACATACGAACATTATACATATAGACTGATTTGTACGAACAAAATATACCAATAATTGAATATACTCATCTTCGAATATACTCATACCCACAATATATTACACCCATACTCATAATTAAATATACTCATCTTCGAATATACTCACATTCATAATTTAATGTACTCATACTCATATTTGATCTCTTTAACGTTATTAATTTTATCGATTTCGACTCAGTATCACTTTTTGTTTAAATAACAGCAAAACATAACATTTTTGTGCCGCGATCTCCTTAAGCGTAATTTTTCAGATACTGATTCGGAAATTTTCAGGACGATTGGCGTGCGAGAGTACGAGGTCTGGAGAGGGTTGCATCCGCGCTGAGGACACCTTCGGCATTGGTGGCAATCGAGCCGCGACTTGGTTCGCTTCTACAGGCAGTTTTAGGCGGTGAACGGAGCTGCAGAGTCGCGGCAGCTGGAATGGCAGTCGCGAGGGTAAATTTCCGAAAGAATTCAAATCAATTCCAGGAAAATATTGGTGCTGATTTGAACTGTGAATTAATTTTTCTAGCCCCTCGTATGAAAAATGTCCTACATTAAGGGCGGGGTAAAGTTAATTCGGCGAAAAAAAGGCATGTTTTTAAGATTTTTTTTTTGGCGTAACGAATAGTGTTCGTTTATTGAAAAATTTACATATAATAAAGTAACATTTGAACAACATTCTCCTAAATTTGCATTGCAAAATATTCAAAATTGAGCGAGTGAAAATTAAACCCCGCAGGCGCCTCGAAAAAAAGTTGGTTTGCGGTGTGCACCATAACTCGCAACAGAATCATCTGAAACAAAAAAATCAAAATGCATTTGTAAAAGGAGATGTTTCTCGAGGTAATGACGGGAGGATTTTTTTTTTCGATTTTTTGATTTTTCGTAGCACTTGGGAGCCAAAAACCCGATTTTCGCTCAAAAAAATCGGCTAATTTGTTGTTGAAAAATTAGTAATTATTTAAAAAAACAAAAAAGCTCTCGACAATACCTGGTGAATTATGTGGAGAAGTACTGTGCAAAATTTCAAAGCGATTGGTCCAGTAGATTTTGAGTTATCGTGCACACGGACTTCAAATATGACAAGTCTCAGAAAAACGGTTTGAAAAACGCAGAAGAGTTTGGTCGCTTAGCGCTCATTGCACATAAGTTTGAGAACACTTCTCGATTGCATAAAAATTTTAACACAATATTCTTGATATATTATGCATTCATTAAAAAAATTTAAAAAAAATTTAAATACTTTACCCCGCCCTTAACGGGGTCATCCCACGTGACAGCTTTATTTTCGTTTTTTTTGGGAATTTTTTTTTGTAACCATTAAAACATACTACCTTTAAATTTTTTCACACGTTTATTAACATTTTTACAGTCCCTCAGAGTTTTGTCAAACAAAAATAACGAGTTTAATCGACTTTACACAGTTCGAAAGAAACTCATGTGTAAAAAAAGTTGGTCGACAGCTGCTATGATTTCGGAGCTTTTGCTCATCCGAAATCCAAAAATCAAGTACCATTTTAATTTGTAGACCTGAGGCCATCACCGGAACTAGAGTAAAGTAAAAATATCGAAAATTGAATTTTTGGCACGTTTTTTAAAGTTGAGTTCCAAGTTTCGTCATTTTTTGTCGACTTTTTCAGCTCAAAAAAAAAAACTATGGCGGATATAAGAAATATTCTAGTTCGGGTGAGAACTATAGATGTGCTGACTATACCATAAAAATTTGAGCGAAATCAGTTCAATAGTTTTCGAAATATCATCGAAGCCAATTTGAAAAATATAGTTTTGAGAAAAAAACACGTCCAAAAGTTCAAGTACGATTTACACAGAGAAAAATGTTGACTCATCATTAGCCTGCTACGCCGGGTCCGTATAAGGCATTTTTTGCAATTTGTGCAAACTAATTATTTTCGATTTTTTGGGTCAATGAGCGACAGCCGAAACGATGATTAGATTTTTAGTCTTCGGTCCAAATTTGCACCAACACAAATGCCGGGTCAAGAATGGGTGAAACGGAGCAGAGAGTGGAATGAAAACGTAATTTTATGCGAAGATCGTAGTTGCCGGAGTGTCCGAGGAGGCCCTCAAGCGAAGATTACCCCAAGTGGCATGGGGCCTGGCTCGTCAGGGTGGCCCGAACGCCGCCCAACTCGCACGAGTTGCCATGCTCAGACTGAGACCTGCTCTCTTGTTCGAACAACTTTTGCAGCCTCATTGTATTAAAGCAAGAAATGCCAAGGTGAGGACCAATTCCGAATTACTATACCGCTAACTTTACCGTGTATTTCCGAGTGAATGTCTTCATCATACCTCTCATTCCACTCTTATACAGACCGTGCAAAATTCATGTTTTGCTTTCTCACGAAGGGGAGCTTTCTTTTGGCGAATTTCCTACAAAATGCCCGAAAGTATAGATATAGATCGATAGCTGGATTCTTTTTCGTTTTCCTCTAACGTCGATTTTTGAAAAATTACGAAATTTTGCAACTTTATCACATTTTTTAGATATTTTAGGTCATTTTGGAAGACTTTTCTTGATTTTTTTAAACACGAAAGTCACTTGTAATGATACTCGAGATTAAATTTGGCTAAAATTGGTGTAATGCTTCAGATTTTTTATATATTTTTTGTCATGCCAGTTCCGAAAATTGCCTTGACTCACTCAATTCTTGACATGTGGAATTAACTTTTTTCTATAACTAGAATCTGCAGACATTTATGGCGTTACATCTAGGTGGCTCACCGAAGAATGAAACTATTTTAGGCACTTTTTTTAGAGTAACAAATAACCAATCAAAATGAGGTTAAGAGGGTTGATCCTCAAGTGTCGATGTATACCTACGAGGAAAAAAAAGTTAAAAAAATATTACGTCATTTTTTTGCTGATTTCTGATCGCCCCCCCCCCCCCTGTAATCATCCTATCGTCATAATTCAATAGACCCCCCCCTTCTCAGAAAATGACGTCCTTTCCTACTGAATTTATGGAGTGGTGTACCTGGACAATAAAAACCAAGAATTCTTATTTTTATTATTTATTCAATATTTTCCCATGGGGACGCTAGCCTTTCCGCTAAGCTGTGGATCAAATGCATGGGGGTCTATTTAACGGGAGGGTAGGGGTTTCAGCGTGAAAAAAAACACTTTTTTGCGATTTTTTTCCATCTATATGGATAGAGTAAATTTATTGAAATCTTTTGTACATTGTTAAGTGTCATTTCAAGAATATTTCGTGAAATTTATATGCGAAAATATCCACAAACAAGCTGGTGATAAAGCTATTCCAAGAACGCCTTTGGAAAAACACGATGTTCGGTGTTCACTGTATCTCAGCTAGAAATTATCTCAAACCAAGTACCATTAAAATTTAGTCAAAGTATCTGGAATCCCCCCCCCCCAACGGTCTATGATCATTTTTTTTTCATTTCTAATTTTTTGGTGGTCATGTAAAGTGAAAAGTGCTATTTTTCACGAAAAATTCCGCCATTTTGGGGGTGGAAAACCCCCTCAACGTAAAAAGAATCTCAAACTAACCGTTGGGGGCAGGTATTTTATATGTAGAAAGTGTGTACCAAGTTTGAAATAAATCGGTCATGTAGTTTTCAAATGGCAGTGAGCACGGACTTTGAAAAAGTGGTTTCGAGAAAAACGCGGCACCGGCTTGTTTGTGGATATTTTCGCGTAAAAATTTCACGGAATGTTCTTGAAATGACACTCAACAATGTACAAAAAGTTTCAATAAATTTACTCTATCCATATAGATGAAAAAATTTGCGAAAAAGTGTTTTTTTTTCACGCTGAAATCCCTACCCTCCCCTTAAGATTTATTAAATATTGTCTCTATTTATTCAATATTTTCCCATTCCTCTAAGCTCTGGATCGAAGGCAGGGGGTTCACTTCTAGTATCAAACACCTACGCTCTCCCTCGATGATTTATAAGCTTAATTGCATCAATTATAAATAATGATTATGATTTGAGGTGATTCAAGGTTTGGGAGTGACGTCATTTTCGATGAAACCCCCCCCCCCCTCTCCTGCGTCACCTACATCCGACGACCAGACCCCCCCCCTATTTTAAAAGGACGTAATTTATAGACGGCCCTTAAGGCTTAGCTACACTAAGAGCGTTTCTTTTCGTCCTCTGTGGAAGGACGCATAACTTTTATGGATGAGCACCAAGAAAAAAATGGCATCGTTTTAAATACATTTTGTTGTTCGCTTGAAAATCTGCCTTATTTTTTTTTCTCAAAACGACATTTGCTAATAAATCTTAAAAAATCGTGTGTAATTATTTAGAGAATCTATTTGAGAACCCATACTTAAAATTTCAAGTCGATAGGATAAAAATAAAGGCGGCGCTTCAAAAAATGAGATCTAAAAATACAAAAAACAAAAATATTTCCCGTGGAATTCTATTTGTACATCATTCTCGTGATGTCTATACATATTTTAAGCCAATAAATAAAAGGTCGACATTCTTTTTTCTACTCCGATGTAATGCCTCAATAGAAACGCTTTTCCCTTACCAAATCATCTCCCTTCATTAAAGAGGGATACACATTTAGACAGGAAAAAATTAAGCGATATTGCAGGATTTTTTAAATTAAGAAATAATTATTCTACAGTTATCAAACCTTAGGTATACTTCAATAGTATATTTACGTATACAAAGCGATTTTTTTCAATTAATTCATCGTCAAAATGACGGAGCTGTGGCAGAGTGTTACAGCAAGGTCGCCGCGGGAGTTGCGAATCAGCATTCAGTCTAGCTTCTCGTAGACTTTGATTTGCAAAAAAGTTCAAATATCTTCTCAGTTTGAACGTGTATAGTTTCTATGTGACGGTAATTAAAATGAAGAAAATGCAAATTTAAGAAAATGGCACGCATTTACAATAAAAAAATCAATATTTCACGCAACATTTTTGTAAAATGTAGATTAAAAAAGTCGTTTTTTTCCCAATTTTTCAAAAACCATTCTCGTCAAGTAGAAGGTACCAATATTATCAATATTTCTACCAAGTTTCAACTCAATCGGCTTGATAGCTTTTTAGTAATCCTGCACGCCAATTTCGATAATGCAGTTTTGAGAAAAAACGCGTTTGAAGTTCAAGCCCGCTCCGAATCCGAGCGATGAGGCACAGCATTGACACGTTTTAACGTTTGAAGTTTTTCGAATTTCGCTTTGAAACTTTCGGAAAATATTCTACATATATTGTTCCATCGTTTAAAGAAAAAAAAACAGGCATCGATTTTTTGATCGTTGTAAATGTATATCCCGCCTTAAAGCAGCCCCAACACTAAATTTCCTATCATTCCTCACTTTCGTTCCCCAAAACGAAAATAAATTCTTCTGTAAATTATCAACACATCCGTCTAAAAACATCGTATTTAATGTGCTCAAATTAATTGACACAAGGGAAACGATTGTCAATTTTTTTACTCAATTCGTCAACCTTAAATTAATTTCAAATAATTAGAGACGAATTATAATAGAGCAAACCTAAAGGTACTGTTATCAATAGTACAGTCGTGCTGTCGCTGAAAAAACCCGGAATCGGAGAAAATTAGAAGAAGGCTAGTTTTTTGACAGGTGATTTTGTAGGTGCCGCGGGTGCTAAATCCAAGTTTGCTTAAAAATCGGGGTGTAGGGTTCTTTTTTAGGGGATGAAAGGGGATGGGGGCGGATTAAAAAACTACAACCCCTACGAGGTCGGCGCCGTGAAACAAAATGTTCAGAAAAATCCGGGCTTTAGTTTTGTCCACAGCGCCGAAGTCGTGGAAGTTCATTTTGAGGGTGAAAAAGTGGGGTGAAATTTTGAAAAAAAACGGTTTTAATTCAATAACTCTTTAGAAAAAAATCGTACGTTTTTTGTCCAAACGGGAACGTTGTAGCCCTTGAAAAGACGCGTCGATCAAGTATTCGATCATCACTCTCCGATAATATCTTCACCCCCAAACAATGGTTAAAAAACAAAACAAAAAATAATAATTAATTGAATAACTAAAAAACAATCGGTTTTTCGAGTATGGTTAAAATGTACGAAATGTAGAGAATAATTTTCTCCATATTTTCGTTGCTATGGACCACCCTTGAATTTTATACTTTGTATTTTATTTTGTATTTTATTTTTGAATTTTATTTTGAATGTTCAACCCCCGAGGGGGTTGAACATTCAAAATAAAATTCTGCGAAAACTATTGACGGCACGAATTCGCCGCCGTGGAAGAATTTGTAGCTTGAACCCTCAGCTACATTTTTGTCCACAGCGCCAAACTCGTATCTCTTTAGTTTCGGTCAATAGTTTGCCCAGAATTTCGCTTTGAATTTTCAACCCCTGAGAGGGGTTCGAAAAAGCAAAATTCAAAAGTTGTGCATAGGAACGAACATATAGAGAAAATTAATCTCTACATTTCGTACATTTGAATCATCCCCGAAAAATCGATTGTTTTTGAGTTATTCAATAAACAATTTTTTTGTTAATTCTTCAACAATTATTTTGGGGGTGAAGATATTATTGGAGAGGGTTGATCGAATACTCGATCGACGCGTCTTTTCAAGGGCTACAACGTTTCCATTAGAACAAAAGTTGTATGAATTTGTCCTAAAGAGTTATCGAATGAAAACTGATTTTTCAAAATTTCACCCCACATTTTCACCCCCGAAATGTACTTTCACGACTTCGGCGCTATTAGCCGTTATCAATGATTGTCAAAAAAATCAATAATCAATTTGGTCGATTACAAAGATCCACCGGATAATTATTGCACCGATGATTTAATACAGTGACATTGGTTATTTATGATTTCCTTCTGATCAAGACTCGAGAGAACGCTCTGCAACTTTTAATCTTTTCGCTGGTAACGTTTCCAAGCACCGAGTTCAAAGTTGAGAACGTTGCTTACAAAGTTGCCTCTATGGTCGCTGATAAAAGACGAAGAGTCCGACAGGCTACGCTCGATACACTGGCAGTTTTGGCACAGATCTACGAACCGGAGGTGAATCATAACCACATCATTATAAAACGATATCATTTTGCGCATTGTACATAAATACATGTGCATATATATCTATATATATGTATATATATAGATACATATGTGGTTCGGGTTTACACCTGTGGCTGTAACCACTGCCCAGTGGGAAACGACTAATCGGCCGATTTTCCGATTTACAGGAAGTCACGAAAGCTGGCAAACTAGCCGCCAAAGGTCAGCGGGATGGGGACGCGATGCTCGCCGCGATCAGAGCTCGTTTAGCACGAAAATCACTGCCGATGGTTTCCGCTGATGGTCTCGTTTTGTACGGATTACAAATCTCCCCGACCATACAAATCGCCACAGGCAAGGACTTATACGCCCATCCACTGCCTATTTATCATTCTCATATTCACTGTAATTGTATATCACATTTATTATCACTTCTTATATGGAAAATTCGCATTCATGCAAATCGCATTTATATATCATTCGCTATACTTTATCGCACATCGTGGAGGAGGGTTCAAAGTTCCTGGGATTCGATAAAAACATATTTTTCCAGCTGATTCGAAACAATGATTTCCCGGGAAAAAACAATTAAGATGAATTTAGAATTGTCCGTGCAGAAGTTGGAGAGTTCCCAGATCCTAGCACATTCTTATCAAAGCCCTTATCAAAGCCCTTTATCAAAACCCTTTATCAAAGCCCTTATCAAAGCCCTTATCAAAGCCCTTTATAGGGATTTTAAGGGAACACCGCACGTAGGGAGTCCACATTGGAATTCAATTGGATTCTGCACTGTTTCCTGATGAACGCTCTTTGAGAATTCTCACCACGTTAGAATCGAATTATGTGAGAAAGTGATACGATGTGAAAGTGATATGACAGTAGTAAAATGAATAAACGTAAATTGCAATTAGATAAATAAATTACATAAATTACATAAATAAACGTAAATTACAACAAACAAAAAGAAGTGAATTACAATGGATTTTTAGTGATGTGATTGTAATCGATTTTGAAGATATAAAGGGTGTCTCGAATTGACCTGACATTTTTATTTATTCGTAAAACGTGTTATTTATTTGAGAAGTACGAATATTTCCATTTGAATATATGGTACAAACGTGGAGGTTATGTGTGGAACACAATATCCGATAAATGGCATAAATGGTAGGGACTTGGAAGGCATGTGCAGTTTAACAATTTTTTTTTCGTACGAAAAAGTGATTCACACATAAAATTAATTACACATCTATTTAGTATGAATATCAAGCTGTTGGATTTTTTTTGCAATGTACAAAATGTCCGACTACTAATATTTTATTTTGTTATCTTTTTGTTAGGCGCTCCGCGGCGTGTCATTTAGCATCCACATTTTTTTACCTAGAACAAAAAACAACAATTCTCGTCAATCTACATGAGAATATTTAGAGAAGTACGTACGGAATTTGAAAAATATTGTTTTATTCAAAAGTTGTAGGTATTTGAACTTAAGAAATTAATTTTCAGTGAAAAATTTCGTTATAACTGCTCATAAACTACTCATAAAATGAAGTTTTCGATTGATCAGAAATTCCGTACGTACTTCTCTTCTGCGGAATGCAATTAGGAACATAACTTTGAAATTTGAAGTAAATCGAGTGAAAAGTGTTGAATATAAAAAAATCGTATATACTAAAAATATATATATTTTATAACGGCTTGATATTCATACTGAATAGATGTGCTATTAATTTTATGAGATTTTATACCCGTTACTGTGGCCTAAGGCCTTGGTGAAATTAGTCCGCAATTATGCGACAATGTTATTGAAAATTTCGTCAAAAGAGTGAACGTTTGCAAAAAGAGACGAGGCGGCCATATTAAAATAAAAATATTCGTAATATTTAAATAAATAATACGCTTGATTAATACATTAAAATCTCCGGTAATTTTGAGACACCCTATATTTTTTCATACGATTTATTCTTTTTAATATAAGATTTAGACTTTTTCAAAATCCACACATTTCGTGTATTTACTCATGAAAAACTCAAAATACATTTTTAAACGTTTATTTTTATTGCATTTTTCTAACGGTTGAAAATGTCTTCGAAAAAAAGAGTCCTCACGTTGTACGCGGTTGTGGCCGTAAATATTACTTGAAACAAAATTTGTAACAAGAAAGTAATCAGTATAAAATCCGCTAACTTGCTATGGAGGTTTTAAAAAAATCAAAATTGACAAAATGGCGACGGTTTGAAAAAAAAGTATCGAATGTATCCTATTTTTCGACAGTTTTTCGTTAAACAAAATATGAAGATTAAAAAAAAAGTTTCCATAGAGAGACAAAGAGTGACGCGAAGAATGTTGTGTCAAAATTTGATACGGATAGCTTGAAGACTCTTTTTTGAGAGTGTACACCGTTTTGAAAAACGACATTTCGAGAGAAACGCGTTTAACATCTCGAGTGCGGAATTTTCATATAAATTGTCGACTTACGATCAATCGGCGATGCTAGATCAATGTTTATAACCGTCTATAGTATCGGATAATGCAAACAGAGATCGATTTTTTGAAAGTTTTACAGGTATAGGGTCCGTTATCTCATGAGCTGAACGGTGAATCGAATTAAATTTTTGGGCATCATTCCATGAAGGTCATATCTACACCATACTTAGATTTCGCCACGAAAAAGGCCATTTTCGCGATTTCTTTTTGAGAATTTTATGAAAGATATGCATATAAAAGTTGTTGGGCTTGATAAATAAAGTCTTGAAATACATTAAAAAAAAAATAATTCATTTTTATCCATTTTTAAGCACAAACACTATAGTTTAACGTAACGCCTCAAAAATAGGTGGGTTAGGTAGCTCCATCACAACTCGGCAATGGCTTGTCTGAAACAAAAAAAATCAAGTCCATTAGATTCAGTATGACACCAGTTAAAAAATGACCCTCGGATATAAAGTTTTGTCAAAAAATAAAAAAATGGCAGATGCAAAACGAAAAAGTAAGAAAAACGCGTTTTTCCGCAGTTTTTCGTAAACAAAAGAGTTAAAATCAAAATTTTAAAACCATCGAGGGTTGTTGCGAATCATGTTTACAATATGTGGTTTAAATTTAAAGAGAATCGGTTTATTAGTTTTAGAGATACGATGGAGCTACACGGAAAAAAAAATTCTGTAAATTTCGATGGAAATCCCATCAAAATGTACTGTGTCTCGCATAAATAGCGCCTCTCGATACAAAATGTTCGATATTTGCCACGTAAAACTCGAAAAAGTGCACGCCACGTTTCACACAAAGAACTGTAGGACTATTGAGTTTATGCTAAGCGATCGATAAATGTTCGCAGTGTGAAACTGTGAACAGTTGATGAACCGACTCACGACTTTTTATAATGTGGACCTGTGAACAGTAGATGAACCGCCTCACGAATTTTTACAATGTGAAACTGTAAACAGTAGATGGACCGACTCGCGAATTTTTACAATGTGAAACTGTAAACAGTAGATGGACCGACTTGCGAATTTTTACTATGTGAAACTGTTAAAAGTAAACGAGCGGACCCACGAATTTTTACATTTAAAAATGTTATAAAATGAACGACTTCATTGACAAATTTTTACACTGTGAAATAGCAAATAATGCAGATAGTGAATAGCTTTATGTACATCGAGCATCATTATACGTGAAAGCGAAATGGAAAAGTACAAATACAATACTCACTTCGTTTTTTCGTCCTCTTTTCAGCAGCAACAAATCTTTCACGGCACTTTTTCTTCACTAACAGTTTGTCCTTGTTCACTGTGTGTGTGTCCGTTTTCACATTGATTATAAATAATTGTCGTTTCTCGAAGACACTGCGCAAAACTTTACGCCACGAGATCCCAAAGAGCACTGAGTAGACGTCGAGACTGCGGGCGACCGCGCGATAGAATTTTTCTTTGTTGATTTGGGCGTGCAGGTTTGAACGCCTTAACCCCCGAGTTGACGCGGTCACGCGTTCACAGTGCACATTGTAAACGTTCGAGATACACGCGGTGTACCGCACAATGTCGGCTGTAACTTCTACTGATTGCTTTGAATTTTGTTCATGTATCACACTGATAAATTTAAATATTCGTATTAATATTCAACGACCCGTTGTCGAAATATGCTTTGCCCGATTTGTTAAAAAATGACAATTGACTTTGTAAAAATTAAATCTGTACGTATTGAATAATACCGAACTACGATACAATTTGCAACATGTACACGGCAGTTTTTAATTTAAACTCACACCACATTTTTCAGAAGACAATACCAAATTTCAATAGAATTTAATCTCATTTTTAACATTTGCTTGTTGAAGAATTTCATGGTTCAAAGCAGTGATTACCAGTCTAATCTCACTTTTTTAAAGGTACTCCGTATATTTTACGCATTGAGTACCGCGATATCTTATATTTAATTTGTAAATTCGACAGTTTACTTTATCGCGGTGATCATTATGATTTTTTTTACAGTTTAAATCTGCATTTCCATCGGTTCGAATAGTAAAAAAGCACGTCTGATCCATTATTTTTTCCTAAAAGTGCTGCAACATGATTGGTTTACAGTGTGAAACTGCATTATGTTCATCTTTCCTCAGTAATTTATAAACATCAACTATTAATTTTGACGAATCATTTTTTTCCGTGTAGATTTTGAAAACGTTTCGAGAAAAACGCGTTTGAAGTTTATACTATGAAAAACTCTTACCTAAACTCAATCGGCAATTCCTGCACCGTGCAAAATCCCTTCTGGTTGCTCATCATCGTCGATTTCTTCAAGTCGCGCTTGCTTTCGATTTTTTGAAATTTTCAAATTGAACTGGCCCCTTAAGCAATAAAAAAAACGAATTTTTCGACCTTCTTATTCAGGCTGCCGCCTTAACCTCTTAAGGCGCGCACGCGCTGTACCATTGAAAAAAAGGAAAAATCAACCGTCAAAATAAAAAACTTGATTCGCCAAAGCTCAGTAAACAAGACCTTCGCCTGTTTCCTCGTTTTAAGGCCTTACCCCCACTTGTAGCGCAAAAAAGGCCTTCTTCATGAATTTTTTTAAAGAAAACTACAAAACTTTTTTAATCGATCAATATACCATCTTAAAGAACACATCTTGAAGAACTTTCAGTAATTTTTTTATTGAAAAATATTACATTGTTTAGTGGCAAATGGCCGTCAATGAAATAATGTTTTTGTATACACGGTTTGCGGTGACCAACATTGCGGCGAAGTGGATCATCGGGAAAAAAAATGCGGATGGATTTAGTCAAATATAAGTATAAACTAGTCTTTAATCGAAGGATTTTAAAAAATATTCATTTTTCACAAAATGGCGGACAGTCAAAGTTAAGGGCGGGGTAAAGTTAATTCGGCGAAAAAAAGGCATGTTTTTAAGATTTTTTTTGGCGTAACGAATACTGTTCGTTTATTGAAAAATTTACATATAATAAAGTAACATTTGAACAACATTCTCCTAAATTTGCATTGCAAAATATTCAAAATTGAGCGAGTGAAAATTAAACCCCGGAGGCGCCTCGAAAAAAAGTTGGTTTGCGGTGTGCACCATAACTCGCAACAGAATCATCTGAAACAAAAAAATCAAAATGCATTTGTCAAAGGAGATGTTTCCCGAGGTAATGACGGGAGGATTTTTTTTTCGATTTTTCGATTTTTCGTAGCACTTGGGAGCCAAAAACCCGATTTTCGCTAAAAAAATCGGCTAATTTGTTGTTGAAAAAATAGTAATTATTTAAAAAAAACAAAAAAGCTCTCGACAATACCTGGTGAATTATGTGAAGAAGTACTGTGCAAATTTCAAAGCGATTGGTCCAGTAGATTTTGAGTTATCGTGCACACGGACTTCAAATATGACAAGTCTCAGAAAAACGGTTTGAAAAACGCAGAAGAGACGAGAACGGCATGGAGCAATAGACGCTCAAATACTCATAACTTCGTCAATTTTACTCCGATCGACTTGAAATTTTAACACAATATTCTTGATATATTATGCATTCATTTAAAAAATTTAAAAAAAAATAAAAAAAAATTTAAGTACTTTACCCCACCCTTAATGGTTCGATTTTAACGGAAAAAAATCGAAGGATTAAAGACTACATTTTTATGTATTAAATAAGCCTGCAAAATTTCAAGAAGATCGGTTCATTAGTGTTCGAGTAATCTTGGTCACCGACTTCAGAAATGCCATTTTGAGAAAAACGCGTTTAAAGTTTCAATTAGCCGGTCGTTTACACAACGGATTCTTCTCTTTCAACGCTCACATCTCAGTCAATTTTGTTCGGATCGACTTGAAATTTCCAGCACATATTCTCAGATACTTATACTTAAAAAAAAGCAATAAAAAAAATCGATTTTTTCAAAATCGTAAGTGGGGGTAACCCCTTAAACAAATTCAATTCTCCAATTCAATGCTCCCACTTGGCCGAAAGAAAATCACATGACCGATTCACTCAGGACCCGACGTGGATTGGATCGTGGCCGGTAGTGGTTCAGTTTCTCCGGGAACGGGCCGTACGAGGGGCCAAATAATCGCCACGACCCCTCGACAGGACAAAAATCCCAAGTAACGATTTTCTCTTCCCTCAATGAGCGCGCGAGCCTCGAAATAACGAAAAGCCAAATAAATCGTCTCGCGATTTCAGAACCGATCACTCCAAAAGTGTCTCCGCCTCGAGGAGACTGAATTTCGTTGCTCTTGGCGTTGCAATCGAAACAAAAAACGAACGCGAAAAGCCTCCCGCTCGGAAGTTCATTCAACATTCTGCGCAGGTAGGGATGACGAAAAAAAAAAGAAAAAAGAAAAAAAACACGCGAAGAACAATTCGCCAATGCAGTGTTACTTGATTTTATTTTGAACACGCGTATACCCGCGTAGCGTTTTCTATAATTTTACTATTGTGTTATGGGAATATTGATTTTGAATTGCCAATCATCGTCGATCTTTCCGGCCGATTTTTCATGGGCCCTCGAGATCGGCTCGGCAAATCGCTTCGGCTGTTATGGCGGAATTGAGCGCTCTTTGGTTTCTCCGATACGCGGAGGTTACTAACCTAAATTACCCATTGTGTCAATAAAATGTCAAATTTATCGCGAAACCTTCGGTGACAAAAATCAAATCGCTGCTGCAACGATTTTTCGGCAGCCGAAATCTTCCGCGTATAAATACGAGTGAGTTTAATTGTGAGCGCTTTTGCACGCGCGTGTACGTATGTTCTCTCGTTACCGGTCAGCACGAGGCACGTCGTACGCGGGAGGAGCTTTCGGGGGACAATGGCGACGGGGATATCGAGAATTGCGAAAAGTTCGTGACGAAAACACGATTGACGGGAACACTGAGGCAATATCGCTCGGCTACCGATCGTCTCGATCTTACTTACGAGGCCAACGAAGCCAATCCGATTTGCCTGATCGACGACAGAGACGTCATTATGAAGCAACGCCAGACGGAGGAAAACTTTCACAGGCGGATGGACGAGATTTATCCCGAGAGAGTATGGATCGATAACTACTTCACTTCTTTTTCGTTTTTTTTTCTTTTTTTTTTTCATCATTGCTCTTACTACTCTTTTTCGCATTTGAATTCGTTATCGCGCCCCGTCCTGTCTACTCGAGATCGCGAGGTCGCGCTTTACGAGGGTGAATACTTTTATCGCACGTTTTGCTGAACTTGTTTTTCTTCATGATTAAAAATCCTTTTTTCAGTAGGAATTTCGAGGGTATATTTGACGACTTTAAAAAATAGGATTTCATTGATTTATTTAATATTTATGAATATTTATGCACGAGTTGTGAATTTATCAATTTATTTGCGATATTTATGGAATTTATTGGAGACGTCATCACGCATGGTTTATTGATAGCCAACGCAATTTTTTTTCATGCATGAAATGTACAAGGACACGATAAAATCAGTAGGGTAAGATTTTGGTTCGTGGATAAAACGTGGGAATATTTCAATACACGTCTAAGATATCGAGCTTATTTTTGTGAAATTTTGAAAAATTAAATTACGTCATTTATCGATATTTTAATCGAATTTCTTCGATATTTATGAATTTATGTGAATTACTTCATTTATCGATATTTTTATCGAATTTCTTCGATATTTATGAATTTATGTACGATTTTTTTTATTTATGTATTTATTTATGGAATTTATGGAATTTATTTGCGATTTTTTTGGAGACGTGATCACACACGGCTCATTGATAGTCTTCACGATTTTTTTTTTTCATGCATAAATTGCACAAGGACACCTTTCAATAGTTGGTGTAAGATTTTGGTTCGTGAATTGGGCATGGCAATATTTCAATACATTTTTAAGATATCGAGATAATTTTTGTGAAATTTTTAAAAATTAATGCTTTAGTTTTCTCAATATTCATGAATATGTGTATGATTTGTTAATTTATTCATTTCTTTATAAAATGTATTGATTTTTTTAGCAAATTTATTTATTTATTTATGAAACTTATTAATTGTTTTATGACTTTATGGGCGACGTATAATGATCACTCATGGTCCACTGATAGCCACCACGATTTTTTTTCAAGCATAAATTGCACCAGTATACGTTACAATCATCAGTGTAATATTATGACGTTGCAGTTTGCATCGTAAGAATGCAACGATATTTTTTCCCATTTTTTATTTCTTTACTTTTATTATCATCCAAAGCCTTTTCTGCAAATTGAGGTCGTACATTTCTAGTAAGAATATGTAGAAACGTTTGGGAGATATTCACAGCCTAAATCGGTCCAAAAAGGTTGAATAATTAAAAAGAATAGATTTTCGTTGCGTTCCAGCGATGAAAACTTCAATGTCATGTAGTATTTTGGCCTATATGACGATATTTCAATACATTTAAAAAAAGGTACATTCTTCTATTCCAACATTTTTCCGCTTGAAACTTGACGATTGCTTGAATTCCTCTCCTGGAATGATAAATATTACATTGCAAAAATATCTGCTGATTGAGCTAAATATTAAACCTCTTGACGTCTTTCGCGTTTCCATCGCTTTTATTTTTACTTCGCATCGTCACTTCGCTATTTTCAGTCTTCAGAGATCTCCTTGAGTGTTGCCCGCACAGTTTTCTAATGCACTTTTGTGTCATATTTGCACGAAGTTATAAGGAAATGTCAGATTTTGAGCAAAATAAATAATTCTCACATTCCCATAACTGAGACAATTAGTGCATATAAATAAAAATTCGTCACTTATATTTTGGATGGTCCTGAAGTTTGTATCGTCAGATTGCAACGAAAATTTCGTTTAATATTTCCCATTCCTTATTTTTAGTATCGCATGAAACAAATTGCAGATTATGATAGTACGAAAAAGCATTTCAAAAAATTGTTAAGGAATTTTCATATCGAAAAAGTTTTTTTTTAAATTTATTTAATGGTGACCATTAAAAAACGACTAAAAGTTTGTATATTTCACATTTATATTTTTATTTCCCCACTTTTATTGTCGTCTGAAAAAAAAATTCCGCAGATTTCAATCGTAGATCTTCGAATAAGCATTTTTTTAAATGGTTGAAAACTTTTCACAGCGCAAAACAAGAAAAAGCAAATTGCACATTATTAAGAAAACAATTTTCTAAAAAAACTATTTCACTGACTATTATAATTTCTTACGTTTTATATTTATATTTTCATTTCCCTATTTTTATTATCGACAAAAAACAAAAACAAAAACAAAAAGGAAGGATTAAAAAAAATGGTTGAGAAATTTGCGCAACGAAGAACAAAAAAAAGAAATTGGAACATTATTATTTAACACTTCGGCTGTAAACGATTTTCCGGTACTTTTCCTCTGTTAACCTGGGTATGTCATGTCCTGCCGTTTTTTCACCCAGTTGATACATTCGAAATTTAAAAAAAATCCTCAAACTAGTGTTCGAAACATTCATTTTAATATATCAATCATGAAATTATAGGAAAATAGTTTTTTTTTCATATATCTTTTGTTAAATAAATGAAGCAGCTCGGTAGAAAAGTAGTTTTAGCTCAGACACGGAATACCCAGGTTTACAGACGAAGTGTTAAAAATATCTTTCAAAAATTTCTCATTAAAAAAACATTAAAAAAACTATTTGAAAAAAACATAAAAAAAAATAATTTTCATTGCATTCCAACGTTGCAAACTTCAATATCATTATTTTAGAAAGGTAAAAACGACATAGTCATTATCGATCCGTTATCTCGACGGGACGGTACTCATGCCCAGAAATTGAAAAAGTACCGCGACCAGTAAATAACGAAATGAGCGTCGACGAGAAAAAAAAAAAAAAAATGTCAAGCGTTCTCTCCGCGCAGACGGGCATCGGGCCAATATCGCAGGACACCGGGGGAAACAGATTAGAATCTAGAATTCCCGTGCCCCAGATGCGAGATCGTGATACGAAAGGGAAGGAGGCAACGAGAATTGGCGCGATTCATCCGACGAGAAGATTACCGCAGAAAGGAAATAATTCGCAAAATTGGTCGGCTGGCTCGAGAGTCTCGGACGTTTCGAGGCCTCAATCGACGCACAGAGACGATCATTCCCCGGCGGATATTAACTCTCAACGATATGAGAGAACTGCGCGGGATCCTTCGCCTCGGCATTTGTCACCAACGGGCGACACGTTAGTATCGAATTGAGGGTTTTTTTAATATCGAATTTTATTGTGTCCGTCACGTGGAAAGCCCTTTCCCTTCTCCCTTCCAATCTCCCAACCCTTTGGTGTAAAAATCTGGAATAATTCGCCAGGAAAGTGAATGAGTGCATTCGAGTCAATTTATTGCAGGTACTGTAAAATAATTCGATTCTCCAGGGGGAATCCTTTAGGCGAGGAAATAATTGCTGATATTTATGATTTTTTTTAAAGGAAATATTTATTCACCATTTTTTAGATTTAGGGTTTTTTGTTACTACTTTTGGCTGTTACGTGGTATTTTTTTTCAAGTCAATGTATTGCAGTTAATGTAAAATAATTCGATTATTCGGGGGGAGACATTTAGGCGAGGAAAAAATTGCTGATGTTTATGATTTTTTTTTAGAGGCAAGATTTTTTCACCATTTTTGAGACTTAGGGTTCTTTTCTTACTACTTTTGGCTGTTGCGTGGTATTTTATTTATTTATTAATGTTAAAAAAATGGAGGAGGTTTGGCACGTGTCTTCTGAACGGGTTGCGGCGGATGTTGCCTGACGGCGTGACGCGTAGCGTCGGCGGGATTAATCCGAAAACAAACCAACAATAATTTTTCGTTCATTAACACTCATACGCAGAATATGAACCAAGAAAAAGTGAGAAATATTGAAAATCGACGAAATGGCACGCTTTGAAACAAAAAGATTGAATTTTCCGAAAAAAATGGCTGCGTTTTGCGATAAAAAATAGGTTTTTTTTTTATTTTCGAACATTTTTAGGGTCGTTTTTCATACAATAAGGTTAGAAATATTTATACCAAATTTCTTCAAAATCGGTCGATGACTTGATCCATACGTCACGCCAGTTTTGAAAATGCAGTTTTTCTGAATTGCATTTTCTAAACCGTGCCATACCTCCGCCATTTTGAAAGATTAATGAAAATACGAAAATACCACATAACAGCCAAAAATAGTAATAAAAAATACCCAAGTCTGAAAACTGGTAAAGCAATCTTTCCTTTAAAAAAAATGACAAAAATCAGCAATTTTTTTCCCCACCAAAATGTATCTCCCCCCTCGAGAAAAATGGTATTTAATTACCAAAGTTTCATTTTTCAAACTTCCGAGACTATTCCCAAAAAATTGGACACGTAAAATATTCATAGTAATCGATATTTGTAAAGTGTCGTTATTCAATAAACAAGATCTCAATTTACGGACGTTCGGAAATAATTAAATTTTAATTTAACTGGAGCACTTAGACAGCTATTCTTTTTGACTCAGCGAAAATGATACACACATTGCTCTTGTGTATTTTATACTTCGTGCTGTTGATAACAAGAAAGCAGTCGCCCGTCAATTTACCCGGGAGTATTTCCAGGTCGAAGGATATTCACTTGCACGTCGTTCGAATGTTTTCCGCGGCGCTAGATTTTCGTTTATCGCAGTCGGACGATAAATCGATTCTGACACCGTGCACATTGGATGAATATAAACTTGCACACACACATGAGATATCTTTAGTAACAAATGAGCGGTCTAATGCACGTCGTACGCGACAAAGTATGTTCAGGTAGGTTTTCTTTACGGCTACGCTCATAGGATTAATACTCCAAACATGATTACTTTTTGAAATGCAATTTCAAAAGATATTTTAAGATCGGCAAAAATATGACAGACGGTACCTTGCTGAACTATATAGTGTTTTTCTCAGTTTTTTCCCCATAAATAGTTATTTTTCAGTAGCCTGAATGAATTTATTCGAAAGTATTGACAACCGAAAGTGTTGATAGTTTTACTCGAATGTATGCATAATTTCACTCGAAGGTATCAGTAATTTTACTCAAAAGTCTTGGTCATTGTACTGGAAAGTATTGGTAGCTTTACTCGAAAGTATTGGTAACTTTAGTCGAAAGTATTGGTAATTTTACTCGAAAGTATTGGTAATTTTACTCGAAAGTATTGGTAATTTTACTCGAAAGTATTGGCAATTTTACTCAAACATATTGGTAATTTGAATCGAAAGTATTGGTAATTTGACTCGAGGGTATTGGTAAATTTACGGGAAGTATTGGTAGTTTTTGAATGAATTTATTCGAAAGTATTGACAACCGAAAGTGTTGATAGTTTTACTCGAATGTATGCATAATTTCACTCGAAGGTGTCAGTAATTTTACTCAAAAGTCTTGGTCATTGTACTCGAAAGTATTGGTAGTTTTACTCGAAAGTATTGGCAACTTTACTCGAAAGTATTGGTAACTTTACTCGAAAGTATTGGTAATTTTACTCGAAAGTATTGGCATTTTACTCAATCATATTGGTAATTTTACTCGAAAGTATTGGTAATTTGATTCAAAAGTATTGGTAAATTTACTTGAAGTATTGGTAGTTTTTGAATGAATTTTTTCCCCATAAATAGTTATTTTTCAGTAGCCTGAATGAATTTATTCGAAAGTATTGGCAACCGAAAGTGTTGGTAGTTTTACTCGAATGTATGCATAATTTCACTCGAAGGTGTCAATTATTTTACTCAAAAGTCTTGGTCATTGTACTCGAAAGTATTGGTAATTTTACTCGAAAGTATTGGCAATTTTACTCAAACATATTGGTAATTTTACTCGAAAGTATTGGTAATTTGACTCGAAAGTATTGGTAAATTTACTCGAAGTATTGGTAGTTTTTATCGAAACTATTGGTAGTTTTACCCGAAAGTATTGGTAGTTTTACTCGGAAGTATTGGTAGTTTTACTCGAAAGTACTGGTAACTTTACTCCAAAGTACAGTACTACCTCCCTAAGAGAGCCCTCCCTAAGAGAGAATTTCCCCGCCGTTCCGCTTGAGCGCATTTTATGGCTTCCCCCACCTAGCTCGAGCTGTCCAGTGTACCCGAGGCCTCCCGAGTTTGTCGCGGACACCTCCATAAGAGATCGCGAGCGATTTCAGAAAATCGCACGTCGCACGATTGTCAAATGGATAATATTCCTTTGTATAATAATATATACGTTTAAGCCGTAAAGTCGGAGAAAAAAACATGCACCATAATTAAATTTCAAGTAGTAATTTAATGCAAGTAAAATATATTTTCGATTCAGGCATCCCGTTTTATCTAAAAATGAAATATTTATACATATATATACATTGTATATTTCAACTTGAAGTATATACACAAGATAAATTGTTAGTTACATTTTTTTTGTACACTGTACAGTAGAACCTCAATTATCCGAACGATGACTTAGTTTATCCGAACTCTCAATTATCCGAACGTTGGCGCGAAAGATACATTGTTGCTCGCTGCCACCGCCGTGAGCAACAATGAGCAACCCAACGCAATCTCTCCTTCCCAAACGGCTGCGAGACTTAGCCGCTCAAAAACGCGTTACAGCCGTTCGTCAATTAAAAATGGACGATTTTATTTTTAAAAAATATAAAAAAAGCATTCAACTTTTTTCAGGTATTTCAAATACATTATATATATATATATATATATATATTAGACTGATTAAAAAAAAAAAAAAATTCTGGATTCTCGTGCTATTGTTGGGCACTGATAAAACAAAATTTCTCTAAAAAGATGGGCGCGGTCACTCAATTTTTAGAGGTGGCTATCTCGACTTTTTTGTATTTGAATTTTCATCACATTTGAAGAAATGTAAATGAGTTTGAAGATAATATAAGCGTAGCATTTTGAAAATGTAAATATACGATTTATGAATAAAAGCTTATAATTTAATTTTTCGTAAAAGGTGCGAAATGTTCATGCGGATAAATAAATCTACATGAATAACGAGAGTAGTATAGACGCCATTATTGATCTACCTGGATTTGAATTGTGAATATTGCACCCTTTTCAAATTGTTAGAGTTTATTTTTGTTACGAAACAGCTGCTGGATGTGATTTTTATCCGTAATCCGAAGCCATGACTATGTTTAAATGCAATACGTTCGTTAAAAAAAATTCAAATACAAAAAAGTCTAGATAGCCACCTCTAAAAATTGAGTGACCGCGCCCATCTTTTTAGAGAAATTTTGTTTTATCAGTGCCCAACAATAGCACGAGAATCCAGAAAAATTTTTTTTTTTTGAATCAGTCTAATATATATATATATATATATATATATATATATATATATATATATATATATATATTTCAACGTTAACATATATGTCAAATTATAATATATATGTATGTACTGTTTTTATATAAAAAAAGTGTTGTTTATGATCTCGTCCCAAAAAACCCTCGTTTCGATTATCCGAACTTTTGATTATCCGAACTAGTCTCGGTCCCAATTGGTTCGGATAATCGAGGTTCTACTGTATATGTTCGAGTTTCGATAACGAATATACTACGTATATTTTTGCGAACAATAAGATAATTCAACAATTATTGAAAGTTTTACAAATGTTTCCTTCATATGTGTTATAATATTGCAACAACAAAATATACCAAACAGCAGAATAAAAAAACGCGAAGAAAAAGAAAGATTTACACATCAATATTCAATGAGATATACTTACGCATGAAACGACGAAACGCCAGTACACTTTCCGCAACTTGTTTACAGTTTTCTCAACACTTTCGTTCGCGCTCTCTCATAGAGGTCGAGTGGAGAAACACATACACGCTACCACATGCGCGATTTTCGAGCGCGCTAACCTAGCGGTGGGGGAAGGCTTCGGCGACGAATTTCTCGAGAATTACTTCCCCTAACCGCCCTAGACCGCTCTCTTAGGGAGGTAGTACTGTATTGACAATATTGAGTATCTTGATGAATTATTTCAGATTTGTGATCGAGCAGTTCAATATTAGTGGGTAGGAAACAGGGCACCGCATTGACGATTTCGGAGGCTCGCAGTGGGTGATTAATTTTTTAATTTAGTACTTTCACATGAAAGTATTGGTAATTTGACTCGCAAGAATTGACAATCGAAAGTTTTGGTCATTTTACTCGAAAGTATAATGTTTACAATGTCACTCTAAAATATTAACAATATTGAGAATCTTCACAACTTATTTCCATTTTTTTCGTCGATGAGTTCAAGAGTAGAGGGTAGCAAAAAGGGCACTGCGCTAACAATTCTTGAGTCTGACAGTCCCTCATTAAGGCGGCTGATTTTTCTATAGCCCTAATTAATATTCCTATCGTATTAACATTCTTCTTGCGTTGAGCAGAATCATTGGGTCCAATGATATCCTACTCAAGGTGGACGAAATTGTTATTGCTTAACAGCTTGATATTCATACTAAATAGATGTGTAATTAATTTTATGAGTGAATCACTTTTTCATACGAAAAAAAATGGTTAAATTCGCATATGATTTTATACCCGTTACTGTGGCCTAAGGCTTAAACTGTGGATAACGAAAGGATAACACACGATGACGAACGATGAGGAAAAAAAACAATTATTAACGATCAAACTCCTCGAGCTTGATCCTCAAGGAATATAAAGAACAACCATAAAAATCGATGCGCAAATTGCTATTTATTCATGCCGTTTTTCAAACCGTTGGACGGGCGCTGGTTTGAAGCTCGGCTGGCGCGTGTATCCCAATACTTTTCGATGCAGTTACAGATCGATATATCGACAAGGCAGAGGCTTCGCCGATGGTAACGTATATCGCGAGGTACAAACAGCTCCGACAAACACGAGCTACGACGTCACGCGTCGTCGTCAAAGTCTCAAGGATTCTTCAGCCACGAGATACCTTCCTGGCTCACGGAGGAGCATTTCGGACGAGTCGCAAGCAAGCTCAACGACGATGACGACCGTAAGCAGCAACGATAACGACATGGCCAGAAATTCTCGCATGCCAAATGGGAAACGTGCCGGCAATTCAATCTTCCACAAGGGGTGAGTTACCAGTCTGTTCTTTTTTTTGCGAATGCGAACCGCTAATTCACAAAATCGTATATCTTCGTATCTTTGCGAAAGGGCCAGAGGGGTGACCAAGGGGTGAAGGAAGTGATAAAGCGACGAGAGTACAGAAGTGGTAAAAACCGCGCGGGAAGAAAATAAATTTTTTCTGAAGGGTGTGTGCCGTGTGGCTTTCCCCCCGCCCCCTTATCCCTCCGCGCCAACCCCGATAAATCGGAACTGCTTGAGCGAGAAAAGAAAAAGTGTGTTTGAGCGTGTGTGAAAATTCCATTTCCCACAGCCGACGACGATGCTATTGCTCTCTCTCTCTCTCTCTCTCTCTCTCTCTCTTTCTCTCTCTCTCTCTCGCTCTGCTTCCCCCCTGGCTGAGAACTGCCAGCTCTGGCTTAATGTGGCTGCGGTGCTCGCGTGTGCACGACTTTAGATTCGAATCCGATAAGAAAAGTAGACCAAAGCCGGTCGGGACCACCGGATCTACGTGGAAGGCATCGGAAAAACGGGAAAGGGGAGAAAGAAAAGGAAAAAGCATCGATACGTGTACGTGTATGTATTTGTGGATGCACGTGGTAACGGGAAGAGCAAGCTGGGTAAAGGGTGGCGAGGGCCATACCAAACTTTACATTCTCCTACTTCCGTTCTGAAGAAATGTGTACTGGGGAAAAATCGCCAAGATCGGTAATGCAGAAAGAATCGGGGGTGATATAATTTTGTTATTCGCGTGGAGACATTTGTTGGGCCTCAGATCCTGCTACAGTACTACCTCTCTAAGAGAGCGGTCTAGGGCGGTTAGGGGAAGAAATTCTCGAGAAATTTGTCGCCGAAGCCTTCCCCCACCGCTAGGTTAGCGCGCTCGAAAATCGCGCATGTGGTAGCGTGTATGTGTTTCTCCACTCGAACTCGATAAGAGAGCGCCAGCTGATCACGAAAATGAAGCCGTCTCTACGATTCTTGCGGACGTCAACAGGACTCTATACTCTGATGTATAGTATATATGTTATGATACATACATATTGTATATGCTGTACGATATTTGCATTTATTACTACTACTCATAAATATATCTCTAGTATAATGTAGCCTCGATCATTTTTATCAATATCAATAATATTCTATGCTGTGTTAATGTCTATTAAAATATATTTTACTTGCATTAAATTACTACTTGAAATTTAATTATGGCGCATGTTTTTTTCTCCGACTTTACGGCTTAAACGTATATATTATTATACAAAGGAATATTATCCATTTGACAATCGTGCGACGTGCGATTTTCTGAAATCGCTCGCGATCTCTTATCGAGTTGTCCGCGACAAACTCGAGAGGCCTCGGGTACAATGGACAGCTCGAGCTAGGTGGGGGAAGCCATAAAATGCGCTCAAGCGGAACGGCGGGGAAATTCTCTCTTAGCGAGGGCTCTCTTAGAGAGGTAGTACTGTACATCATGTCACCTGTCACCTGTCGCAGCTTCCATTTTGCTCCGAGCTCGCTGTGAATATGACATTTACAAATATCGCTAGTTCGATAGTTCAATCAAAGCGACAGTGATGAGAGCGCGGTTGGTATGTTCATATGGCAGTCACCCGCATCAGGCGGTCCTGCACAGACACTTGGGTGGGTGACCGCTTGTCGACTACCGAGCAGGCAATCGCAAGCCGGATACTTTCCGATAATCGCACTATTGACAAAAGGAGTAGCTGCGGGCAGGGCTTTGAGGGGTCTGTCAGCTACCGAAAATAACCGAAGTGACGAGGTACGAGCGAAAGGAAAGAGATCGTAAAAGTCCGCAACACGAAGCAGGATCAGAAAAAAATACACGATAAAATACAACCAATGTAATGGTGTTCACGAGTGACGTCTTGCGGTGGATACGCGCGCGCCAAAACCCACACACTTGGATCAGATTATCATCCGGCTTCCAAGGCTTAATTAGAGTCTCCCCGTTAAGGGGAGGTACCTGATTATACGGCGAGAAAAACAGGCGAACTTCGGGAATTTTTATCTCAAAAACTAATGTTTCGATTGGATCCGGGGTTTTTTTTTATTGGAAAATATGTACATTGAGGTATGTTTAGGAATTTTTTAAAATAAATTCGATGACTGGAAGCGATTCAAACGCGATTATCTCGAAACATAGTTTTCTAAGTTGGTGCCAGATGTATCTCGAAAACGGCTTGTCCGATTTTGACCAAATTTGGATACAATATTCTTTGATAGTTTTTCCCGTTCGCCACGTAGGATTTTTTTGAAATTTTCATTTTTGACGGAATTGCGACCGTTTTAATTTAACATTCGTTTTTCGTTCTCAATTTCCGACGATTTTGGATTGCATACACATTGCATAAAAAAGCAACGGTTCAGTCAAATGAAAAAGCCCTACGCGGTGAACGAGAAAAACTATCGAAGAATATTGTATCCAAATTTGGACAAAATCGGACAAACCGCTTTCGAGATACATCTAGCACCGACTTTGAAAACTATGTTTCGAGATAATCGCGTTTGAATCGCTTCCAGTCAACGAATTTATTTTTTAAAAATCCTAAACATACCTAAATGTACATATTTTCCAATAAAAAAATAACCCGGATCCAATCAAAACATTAGTTTGTGAGATAAAATTCCCGAAGTTTACCTGTCTTTCTCGCCGTTTACTGAGGTACCTCCCCCTAAGGGGTTACGTGAGTTTCGAAGCCAAAAGAAAAGCATATTTTCTCTATTTAAAAAATATAATATATAAATTATTTTATTCAAAATGTTAACCACATGAAAGAGCAACATTTAAACAACATTGAAAAAAAAATTCATCCAAAAATTTGGGAAATTCAGCCGGTGGGACCTGGTTTCCGGAGGCCCCTAAAAAAGTGTCTTCGTGGTGGTCAGGATAACTCATGGTAGCTTTATCTGAAATTAAAATCCAAACTTTTGCCGTTGGTAGATAAATATAGCTCATGATTGAACGAAGGGTTTTATAAAAATTGAGATTTTAATTTTTGGTACAATTTACACTACCTATAGCCGTGTAAAATTAGTTGTAATCGAAAAAAACACCTTCGTTCAATCAGTACACGGAAAAAAATGAACTGTAAATGCTGCTGAGATTTCCATTAAATTTTACAGTTTTTCCCATGAACAGTGCCTCCTCTAGCGTAAACACTGAAATTTGCATATTTTTTAAATTTAATTTGCAGATATCTAACATGACACAGTACATGCCGATGAAACGAATTTTTACAATGTGACACCGTACACAGTACACAACATGAAACGTTACATTTCTGTGGTAACCGTTGTACTTTTCTCTAATTTCACATTGTAAAAAATGTCCATTGTCAGTGTCAAAATTTGTCATGATCCTTGTACAATTTATTCCTTATCAGGAATAAAAATTTCACTGGGAACACTGCAATTTCTGATTGATATCTATATTAATTTTTGCAAAAGGTCGTATACAATTTTCATACATTCTAATGACAATATTTTCTGTATGCCCTTCAACTTTTTTACAATTTATAATACGAGTAAATGCTGTTGTCACCATTTTTTTCTATGTGCTTAGAATATTCTATAGAGTGCATATCTAAATTTTACATTTCATGCACAGTTGGTTTCTTCGCTTCAATTTGTGATTTCTGCTTTGTCATTCTTTTGCTGTGAACATTGAGTTTATTACAGTTTGAATCAGTATTTATAATTGTTTGAATAGTGAAAAACACATGAAATTCATTATTCTATAATGGGCACACAGTAGAACACCGAATTTACAGTTTTTAACTGTAAATTTGGTTGAAAACTCATGAATTTTTAAATATCGAACATCAATTTTAACAGATCATTTTTTTCCGTGTAGTCAATGCTATTGTGAAGAAGTGTGCACAATTTCAATAAGATCGGTGCATTAGTTTTTAAGGGCGGGGTAAAGTTAATTCGGCGAAAAAAAGGCATGTTTTTAAGATTTTTTTTGGCGTAACGAATAGTGTTCGTTTATTGAAAAATTTACATATAATAAAGTAACATTTGAACAACTTTCTCCTAAATTTGCATTGCAAAATATTCAAAATTGAGCGAGTGAAAATTAAACCGCGGAGGCGCCTCGAAAAAAAGTTGGTTTGCGGTGTGCACCATAACTCGCAACAGAATCATCTGAAACAAAAAAATCAAAATGCATTTGTTAAAGGAGATGTTTCTCGAGGTAATGACGGGAGGATTTTTTTTTTCGATTTTTCGATTTTTCGTAGCACTTGGGAGCCAAAAACCCGATTTTCGCTAAAAAAAATCGGCTAATTTGTTGTTGAAAAATTAGTAATTATTTAAAAAAACAAAAAAGCTCTCGACAATACCTGGTGAATTAAGTGAAGAAGTACTGTGCAAAATTTCAAAGCGATTGGTCCAGTAGATTTTGAGTTATCGTGCACACGGACTTCAAATATGACAAGTCTCAGAAAAACGGTTTGAAAAACGCAGAAGAGTTTGGTCGCTTAGCGCTCATTGCACATAAGTTTGAGAATATTTCTCGATTGCATAAAAATTTTAACACAATATTCTTGATATATTATGCATTCATTTAAAATTTTTTTTAAAAATGAAAAAAAAAATTTAATCCTTTACCCCGCCCTTAAGAAATCGTGTCCACCGGCTTTTTGAGGGGTCTCCGGCAAACAGATCCCACCGGCTGAACTTCCCAAATTTTTGGATATTTTTTTGTAATATTGTTGAAATGTTGCTCTTTTATGTGCTTAACATATTAAATAAAATAATTTATATATTACATATATTTTTTTAAATTGAGAATATATGCTTTTGGTGACTTCGAAACCCACGTAACCCCTTAACTCATCAATCTACTCGTAAATTATTCTCAGCAGTTTAATCCTCAAGTATTTCTCGTTCGACCCCTGTGTTGCTTCCGGTTCCGCTGAAGCTCCCCGTCAGCCGACGGGGTCATTGTTTCGTTACGAAATTCCAATATTGGATTCGGAATTATTGGCCTGTAAAATTGCCACGCGTCAATTTCCATCCGAATTTCCGACCCTTCGTTATTTATTCGTCTGAATGTACACGCGCGCCGCTTTGAATTTCCGATGCGCTGGCAGTGGAGTCCAGCGAGCCTTCGTACGTCATTGAAATTGTTATTTTTAATTTTCTATTTTCGCGGTACAGTCGGAGTTGTTGTAAAAATACGGATGTGGACATTTGTGGCACGTGCGCATTTTAATTTGTCCATTTGACCACCAAGATAACAATTTATCTTGTGGCCACATTTGGCCACAAGATAAATAGTGAAATTGGTTTTCGAAAGGTTAAGGGGCTATGCCAGTGTGACACTGTAAAAAAAATCGATTTCTATTGCCTTTTTCGATAGTTTATACTTTCAAGAATATCATTATCATTTATATCATTTATATCAATATCATTTTATCTTGCAAAAATCGATAGTTAAATCTTTAAACGCGTTTTTCTCGAAATGAGATTTTCCAAATTTGCCGACACTGTAACTCAAAGAGCAATTATCCGATTGACTTGAAATTTGAACTGAGTACTCTCGAATATATTTACTCTACAATGACGTAGGATATTTTTGATTGGATGAAAATTGACGATTTGGCATTGAAAAAAACGACCATTTTATAGGCGAGAAAACAGACTTTTTTCATAACTACGCCATTTTGTTAGATTTTGATATTTTTCGAAAATCCTACGTCATTGTACAGGAAATACCTTCCAGTTTAACGACATTTTTTCCTTTTTCGGTTTCAGCTACTCAATCGGCCGGAATCATAGCAGCAGTGGAGAAACTTTTTTTTTGCGCCTCCGAAGGCAGGGCATAACTCGCTTGGATCTCAATATTTTTCTATGAAAAAATTATGTAATATAGGCCAAAGATAGCCAAATATATTTTTAATTTCCCGAAAGATTTAATTGAGTACTTTTCTTTCAAAAAATTCCCGGAAATCACCCAAATTTTCAGTGTTCACACCGATATAGCCCCTTAACATTCGCGTGAAAATCGTAAGGCACTAAATATGACTGGGTGGCAATTATTCTTGATGAAAAGTGGCAGGCGGAGCTTTGATAGGATGCTTGGTGTGAAGACACAGTTGCGAGCTTGAAATAAAGACTACCCTCTTTATATAGCTCTGTCTCTCTTTCTATCTCCCATTCTCTCTATGTCTGATGCCACATTCAGGTACAAAAGTACATCCCTATTATCTTATGGTTGTCGAAGTTGGTCAAGTTGACTGGTCCAAGGCTACGGAGCGTGACCCAAACTGGAAGGTCAGTCGATAAAAGTCTGATGAGGCTGACCGTCCTTTTTCTCACGCCACGGAACAAGTGACACACATTTGCCAATGTGACAGTGGAAAATATTCCTCGCATAAACTTCAATGAAGTTGTTACAGAGTATGGTTGGTGCTATTGAATTCCGACAGCAGAGAAAGTAGAGACGAACCATCCCACCTAGATTGCATTTAGAAATAAGAATGTCTATCGACTACGGTAAGCTTCACTTGGTTGGGCCAGAAGGGGTTCTTTTATTGTACTCGAATCGACGGGAAAAATGCTCGAAGTAACAAAGGTCCAGATTAGAATGGAAACTGTTCCACAAGGACGTCTCCAGCTAATGGGATAAACGCTAAAAACTTGGAAAGAATAGTACCCCGAAAGATCAAAACTTCGAAAGAATTTTACACGAAAGACCAAAACTCCGAAAATTTTAACACCGTCGAAATAATTCGGCTATGGAAGGTTTAAAAGTTTAAAAATTTTCAATAAATCGACGAATTATTTCAAGATTTTTTTCTTCATTAAGAAGTGTTTTGGTTCAATTTTGAAATTTGTCTAGGCAATGTTATACGTTCTACATCATTTACAGTCAACTGCGTAGACTTTTGCTGGCATGATCTTGACACGAGGGCCGGGTTGAAATTCCGAACGTTTAATTCGCCGACGGTTTAAAATTCCTAATTTTAATGTTCCGAAATTACAACGTTCGTCAAGATCATGCCAGCGAAAGTCTACACAGTTGACTGCAAATAATGTAGAACGTATAACATTGTCTAGACAAATTTCAATATTGACGTAAGATTATTTCTTAATAAATAAAAATTCTTGAAATAATTCGTCGATTTATTGAAAATTGTGAAACTTCTAAAACTTCCATAGCCGAATTATTTTGACGGTGTTCAGACTTTCGAAGTTTTGGTCTTTCGTGCAAAATTCTTTCGGAGTTTTGATCTTTCGGGGTAGTATATTTTCGGACGGTTGAGCGTTCTGATAATTCAAAGTTTGGAGTTTCAACCCGGCCCCAACACAACAACTTCAGTACTTCCAAAAAGTGTGCGAATTGAATGTCGAGTGACAGATTAATTCCCATTCGTTGAAGGAAACCACTGTGAGGAGTCGAAAAAGGTAGTTTTCTCCGATTTTTTTTCTACTAGATTATTTATTTGGGATTTGGAAATAGGGTATTTTATTAAGCATACATTGAACTTATTTTGTGTGAATTTTTATTTTTAATAATTGGAAATTAACGATGTTATTGAGGTATAGCAGAGCCTCTGTATAAAAAATGTGGTCCAACGGCCCGATCGATAACTTGCCAATGGTTGGTCTGGAAAATAAAAATAAAAAAAGTTTCTTAGTCTATATAAATGTAGTTCTCGCTGCACGTAACCATTTTTTCGTCAAAAAATCACAAAATGGCGGGTTTTCAAAGAAAATATAATTTTCCCGAGATTTTTACTTATATTAGGGTGCTTAGAAAATACTAAATTGAAAAAAGGGCTACGTGGACTGAAAAAAAAATTCGTTCATCCATCCAAAATTCAGTGGGTTTAACAAAATTGTATCTTTAAATACGTTCAACTTGATTTTTGACTGGCATAACAAAACAGTTGGGCTTATTTAGCATGTCTGAGCAACTGTTAAAACAACAAAATTTCGAGACAACAGAATGCATTTTGCACATTCGACGATTCTTTTTTCTCAGTGTGCAACGATAGTTACTGCAATTATGGAAGTTTTGATTTAAAAAAAATTGAGAATCGGCTAATTATATCTAGAGTTATGGTTCCGTCCAGGTCGAGAAAAGTCGTTTCGAGAAAAACGCGATTGAAAGTTTTATTATACGTTTTATTATACGTTTTATTGCGCTACTCGCTCGTACTCAATCGTCTGTAACTTGGTCAATTTTCAATACTTTAACTTGAAATTTATTGCACACATTCTTAAGGGCGGGGTAAAGTATTTAAATTTTTTTTCATTTTTTTTTCATTTTTTAAATGAATGCATAATATATCAAGAATATTGTGTTAAAATTTCAAGTCGATCGGAGTAAAATTGACGAACTTATGAGTATTTGAGCGTCTATTGCTCCATGCCGTTCCACAGTAGGAGAAAAGCCCAAAAACCTGGCCAAAACCTCAAATGACCTTTGACGGGAATGAAAATTGGCTTACAGGGGTTTTCAAGGTCGCTGATTACGAATCTGAAAGCCAAATTATCGTAAACAAAATGGCCGATCCAATATGGCTGACATGAATGTTAAAAAGTTGCCAGATGTCGACAAAAATTGGTATTTACGGGTTTTCAAGGTCGCTGATTACGAATCCGCAAGCCAAATTATCGTAAAAAAAATGGCCGATCCAATATGGCCGACATGAACGTTAAAAAGTTACCAGATGTTGACAAAAATTGGTATATACGGGTTTTCAAGGTCGCTGATTACCAATCCGATATCTATTGTTTATAACTTGCAACAAAGAGCTTACAGCAAATTGTTATAAACAAAATGGCCGAGTATCCTGCTAAATAGATAAATTAATATATTTAAAAAAATCATCATAATAAAATAAACGTGAACAGTGTATTCTACGCAATTATTATTTTTATTTCCAAAATACATACGGAACGTTTCAAAAATAGAAAATTTTATTCTTAATCAAAATCGTAATCGGAGTCGGAGTCGGAGTCAGAATCATTATCCGAGTTTGTATCTATTACAACTCCCGGCACGGCTTCAATCTCGGCGCAAAATTCGTCTGCTGCAGCAGTCACTTTAAGAGCGATCAACATCGCTACAGCTTCCGGCGACAAACTCTTCAGCTTCTTCTGTGGTAGTCTTCTGACACTTGAAATGTACGGATCAGAAGTAACTAAGAGCCGATGAAAAACATCTTCCATAGTTTTAACCCTGGAACTTTTTCGCGCAAAATCTTCTCGATATCGTTTGATGTCTTTGTTTCGAGCTTCCTGAGCATCTTCGGATAATTGGCCGATTGGTAATAGAGCATGAGTTATTATCACTGGACCATGAATTAATAGTTTGTGCACCGAAGTAGGCATGGAGTACCAAGGGTATAATGCAACGGTCTTTCTTGCCGTTTCAATAGCATACTGTTCAAATCTTTCACAGTTTATCTCGTGGCCACACGATATAACTTGTAGGATTACGTACAAGCGTTTAATAACTTCTTCGTTGACCCCCGTTATCGCAGCGGAAACCGTCGAATTTTCAAAGAATCGCCGAGCTGTGTTGCCATCATTGCTGCTGCCGTATCCAGGCTTTGGGCGATCGATATTTAGACCCAATTGCTTCTTGAATCCTTCTTGAATGGCCCTCTTGCGTTCCTGGGTAATTTTTTTTTCTTCGGCACTTCGAGCTTGCCATTTTTTAATGCCGAGTTTGTAAGGCACGTGTAAGCAATACTCGAAGCACCGTATCCACGCATGCAGCGTCGACAATCCGAACTTCAAATTTGTTTCATTGATTTCCCTTTGCAATACAGTGTCGATGGCATTAAAATCTTTGCTGGTTGCTCCACACAAATAGCACCGTTGAGCAGATTTCGTCAATGATACAGCGTTGCAAACTTTACCATCTATCATGGTGAACAACAACTTGTACATTACGGAGATTTCTTTTCCATCTATTACACTTTCGAATGGACGAAGTGACTTTATTTGTTCTTCAACAATTTGGACTTCATTAAGTGTTGACTCTGTGTCTTCGCGTAGAAACAGTAGTCTAAGCGGTCTACAAAATCGTGGAGACGAGGGTCTGGGGTTCTTCCAAACAACTATTTCTTCCTTCGATTGTTGATCATAACACACGAGTTGTAATGGCACGACTGAAGTAAAGAATACATGCGCATCAGATTTGCTGTCATCACTGAACGTCTGCTTATATTCACTTTGCCCAGAACTTCCATCGCAACCCCACTTGCAAATCAAGTCCATTTTACGAACATTATCTGGAGTCAATCTTTGAATGAGTACATTTTGGACGAGTAAAATACGTTCAACTGTATGATCTAATAGTGCCTGTAGTTGGACTTCTGCACTACTCTCTGTAATCCTGATTGCATCACGTGGTGGATAACAACGCTTTTTTGCTTTCATCACTTTTTCGTAAGACGGATATAGCTTACAGTTATTTTCCTTCCCTAATCTTCTCATTCCCTGGTAAGTACTCTTGGAGAATTTATATTCAATCATAGCGGAAAGTGCAGCCTCTTCGGATAAAGTAATTTCATCCGTTGCTGAGTAAGCTTTACGATACTTGGAAGCTCTTAAAGGACTCGTCATTGTTACGTCCTTAATAACTTTTGCGGCGTCGGATTGTCCTGAAGAGCGAAGGCTCATCTGAGTAGCGTATGCTAACTCGACCGAGTTGAACGATGTACGAATATCTTGGGTCTTCCTTCGTTTAGATCTTTCACTGGACATTGTAAACTCAAGGGACGGGCGGCCGCCCGTATTACCCGGGCTTGTTACTACAGTGTCTGTAGGTGCGGCAAAACATACCTGCTTGCTAAGCCATTCACCGTTATTCTTGAAAAATACACAGGATTTTCTGTGAGCTTGTTGCCACCTCGTTCTCATTTGATTGAAGAGTATCGAAAAAGTCTGTTTCGAGTCCTCAGGCACTACAACTGTACGTCCGGTGTCCTTGGAAATTTTTTCTACCATAAATTCGATCAAGGAAGCGAATTTATCGGATAAATGCTCGCTGATTATCAGAAATACTTCTTTCCTTGTCAGCACCAATTCTTTGTAACCGGATCCTGTAATAAAGACATAAAATTGTAGAAAATTGGTGTTAAAGGAAAAGATAAAAATTTTAATTAATACAAAAACTTGAACAATGTACATTATTTTACCAAATAAATAACCGCAATAAGTGAAATAATTTTAAGAAAATTAGACAGAAAATATTGACATGGATTTGGTTAAAAGAAAGCTTTGCTTACTATATAATATATATATATTCAAATATTTTATTTGAATGTTATAACATTTCATTCATATTTAAGAAATTTTTATGTGGTTGATTTTAATATGTATATATATATATGCATACGTATATATCATAATTAAATCACAGAAAATTTATATATATATATATACACATACATATATATTAAAATAATTTATTTCAAGCGTATAACAGCCGTCTTGTCCGTTATGATGCTACTTCACCCATTCTCAGGTAGAGGCGCAGAGGCTGCTCAATAGTGCCGCGTGCACGCTCGGCTACCGCACGATGCGAAAAAAATCATAACGGACAAGACGCACGTTTTCCGCAGGTAACTCTTGTAAATTTCGAAAGCTTATACATTAAACTAAAGGCCGAGACTAGGAGCTTTGCAAAATGTGACAAAATATATAACTTTTCGGACCGTTGAAAATATAAGTTTTCAAAATTATTCAATTTTATTTATGCCGAAGGCTATACTACATTTCAATCATTTATACATAAACTTTAGATTCAACCGATGTAAAAACATGTTCTACATACCTCCAGAAGTCGTATCCATGTTGCAGAATTGAAATTAAACCCGTCACTTTAAAGTTATGGGTTTTTGAAGTCAGCGTTATTTTCGTCTGTTCAGCGCGTGACACGTACACTCTTCACGAACACTAACTGCCAACTGACGCTGCGGCGCAGGTATACACTTAAAGGGCTTTCCCTTCCACAATAGAATGCAGTTACTAGTCCTCTACCTGAATGACTACTCAACTGACCCTATTTCGAAAATTTATTTTTTGGGGTTTTGGCCAGGTTTTTGGGCTTTTCTCCTACTGTGCGTTCTCTTCTCTTCTGCGTTTTTCAAACCGTTTTTCTGAGACTTGTCATATTTGAAGTCCGTGTGCACGATAACTCAAAATCTACTAGACCAATCGCTTTGAAATTTTGCACAATACTTCTTCACATAATTCACCAGGTATTGTCGAGATCTGTTTTGTTTTTTAAAAATAATTACTAGTTTTTTAACAACAAATTAGCCGATTTTTTTAGCGAAAATCGGGTTTTTGGCTCCCAAGTGCTACGAAAAATCGAAAAATCGAAAAAAAAAAAAAAAATCCTCTCGTCATTACCTCGAGAAACATCTCCTTTAACAAATGTATTTTGATTTTTTTGTTTCAAATGATTCTGTTGCGAGTTATGGTGCACACCGCAAACCAACTTTTTTTCGAGGCGCCTCCGGGGTTTAATTTTCACTCGCTCAATTTTGAATATTTTGCAATGCAAATTTAGGAGAATGTTGTTCAAATGTTACTTTATTATATGTAAATTTTTCAATAAACGAACACTATTCGTTACGCCAAACAAAAATCTTAAAAACATGCCTTTTTTTCGCCGAATTAACTTTACCCCGCCGTTAAATATGTATACTTTGAGAGAATGCAAAAAATCGATTTTTTTGGACCGTCACAGTGGTGTTCCGCTGGGAGTCTTACAAGAATGTGATTGTGTCGCTAAAAATTGGACGCATTATTTCGTTTGCTCTAATTCTCAATACAAAAAATGGAATCGGTCCTATGACCTGTAGAAAAAATTGTAAAACTTCGAATTCGCAGTAGCTTCGTATGCGCTCCGCATATGTTGGAAAAATAATAGGGAAACTACCATTTTGAGTGTTGATGTTGAATGAGTGTCAAAGTATAAACTGTGGCGGAAGCACGCGTCTTGGGTGAGAAAACAATATCGATTTTTTGACAAAACGATGTAATTTTTTGGTAAAGTTTAACATCGTTTCAGTTCATTTGAGTTGCTGATATTGATTCGAGACAGGTAGGCAAACATAATGAAAGTACAAATTATTAATATAATAAAAACAGTTTGTCAGAAATTTTCAAGGTTATTGCGTGATTTTTTGTTAATTTGTCAACCATCTAATGGGGCAAGATTCTAATACAAGCTATCGCAAAGCCGCAATATTTTACAACGTACCACTATTCATGTTAGAAGGGATGAAATGAAACTAGTAAAGCATTTGGTTCCTCTTGAACCGGCATTCCTGCCAGGGCAAGAAAAAGAACTTACGAATGTTTAAAATGATATGGAAGCAAGATTATTGGGACTAATCCGACAGAACTTAGACGATTGGCTTATCAAATTGCTGGTATTGAAAATAAAACCACTTTTATATGCGAACGATGCCAATAATTCGTGTCCCATCATTCTCCCAGCGCTGTTTCATCTTGCCCCGCATACGGGATAAAATGAGAAAATAAGGGTTTAATTAAAAGTATATATTGTATGGCACAAATCAGAAAGACTAATTTTTTGCCTCCTTAATTAAGAGACTAAGGAGTAAGGACATTCTAGCGGAGAAAAAAAATAAGTATATATTTTGGGAATTTTTTTAGCGGGATAATGGAATAAATCAAAATTCTGAAAAAGGTCCTTCATTGTACATATCATAAACAGAATAAACTATTTTTTTTTCAAATTAATATAAAACAAAATGGCGGCTGCACAGCTTTTCTTCGACGAAGTTTCTTTCATAGGCGCGCGGCCGGACCAACGGCACCTGCAAATTTTTATCTGCAGTAATAAAAAAAAAATCAATTATACACGTGAATAGCTACAGAAGTACGTACGATTTTTTTTTGATATATCGATTTTTGCACAAACAGCACGTTTTTCAAATAAAAGTTCAAAATTCTCAAAAAAAACATCGTCTGATAATTGATTACAAAAAAAACTATGTAATATATCGAAAAAAAAAATCCTACGTACTTCTATTCAGAATCTAATTGTGAACATCCAGTTAAAATTTCAAGTTAATCGGTCACGATTTGATCGCGTTATGAGTCCGGCCAACTTCAAAAATGTAGTGTCGAGAAAAACACGATTAAAGTTTTCGGTACGGATTGCATCGAGCTGCGCCAAACTTCAAAATAGAAGACAATTTAGATAAATTTTAGACAATATTTAGACAGTACTTAGAAAATTTTTCCACCTTTATCCTTTGAGTATGTCATTTTTAAAATATTAAGGCATCTTGCAAGAAAAAAAATCGATTTTTTGAAATTTCTACAGTGGTCTTACCCCTTAATAAATGTTGATTAGTTTAAAAAATTAAAGTTGACTCATATATGTATTGTTTTATTTGAACATGACCTTAGCGTTATCATCTTGCCTCTACTTCCCCTGCGTTGAAAAGATATGTTAAAAAAATCGCGAAAAATAATCGACCGAGGCAGTTCCCCCGTACCCTCGGCAAATGCGGTATGTGTAGCTCAAGATAGCTGTGGACGCAACGAAAGTTAGGTTAGGTTAGCGAAGTGCGGCTAGGGAGTGATAGGAAAGGGTTCAATTGGAAAAGGTAATACGTAAAAATTTGCAAGGGTATCGTTGCAACTAAAGAAATACAATTAAAAAAAAATATTAGGAGTACAACTTTGCAGTGACCGTTTTACTTAGAGAGCCACTGCGGCCGAAGTAGTGGCCCTAGCTCAATAAAAAAAGTGGCATTTTAAACTAGAGGCTCTGCCAATGTAAACAATTTAAAAAAGCTAACGGATACGTGTATGCATTATAAAGTCATTGGCACTCAAACATGGCAACCTACGAGCCGAATTCTCAGCATTTGCGGGAACTGCTCCAAAGACAACAAAGGAAGGGATTTTTGCACCGGATTGTGACTGGAGATGAAAAGTGGGTTTACTACGATAATCCTAAACGCCAAAAATCATGGGGACTGCCTGGTCATATTCCGTCATCGACGCCCAAACCGAATATTCACGGATCCAAAGTGATGCTGTGTATCTGGTGGGACCAGCTGGGCGTTGTGTACTATGAGCTGCTCAAACCATCCGAAACCATCACAGGGGAACTCTACCGACGTCAGTTGATGCGCTTGAGTAAGGCACTCAAAGAGAAACGGCCACAATTCAACGAAAGACATGACAAGGTGATACTGCAGCATGACAATGCCCGACCCCATGTTGCAAATGTCGTGAAAAAGTACTTGGAAACGCTGAAATGGGAGGTTTTATCCCACCCGCCGTACTCTCCAGACATTGCCCCTTCCGACTATCACTTGTTCCGGTCAATGGCACACGATTTGGCTGACCAGCACTTCGGTACTTACGAAGAAGTCAAAAATTGGGTCGATTCCTGGATTGCCTCCAAGGACCAAGACTTTTATCGACGCGGGATTCGAATGCTACCTGAAAGATGGGCCGAGGTCGTAGCTAGCGACGGGCAGTACTTTGATTAAAAAATATGTAGCCACTTTTTTATAATAAAGCCTTAAACTTTTGAAAAAAACGGTCACTGCAAAGTTGTACTCCCAATATATATATATGTTCAGTACAGAATGTTATAGATTTTTCGTGTTGGTGATTTATGTAAAAAAAATTATTAGGGAATATTTCCCAACCACTTGCTGCATAATTGGAATGTCATTAATTGTAACATGCTAAAGTTCTGCTCATTTTCCTCGACCCGCTCCGGTATACATCTTGACTATCCAAACAAACCAAAACAAACCCAAACAAACTGTGCGGTCATGTTGTAAACAGTTACGCGGCTCGAAAATTTCGCGACGCATAAATTCCGGTACATAAACCCTCCAGACTTTTACCCTAGTAAAGTTCAAAATTAACACATAAAAATTGTAAATTGGCAATTTGTGGCTTGGCCTACATATTATGCCACTTGTAATTGATATCACTTCACTTTCGAGACATATGTTTAAGAACTTCGAAATTCGGCTACTCTTGACCGGGTTGGTACTTCTCTGTATCCTTAAGCAACAGTCACTCGCAATCACCGATAATTATTGACATTCGATACCAAGAATATTGCGAATAGTGTCGAAACATGACAAAGTCATCCTAAATAAAAAATCGTTTTCCTCTTTTTCGAAACTAATTATCTTAGTGATCACAATAAGTCATGAGGATAAAGTTCCGAAAAGGACATATCTCCGATTAATTTGGAAATTTGTGTACCCATGTATTTTTACTCGCGAATCACGAATATTATCGTGAAAATACCCGCAAATTTGATTTTCCAGGTCAAAATTCGCAAAAACTGATTTTTTAAAAGTTTTTCTATTTTATTGCAATGAATGTTGGTCTTAGAGAAAAATGTTTCCTACAAAAGTTGTAGCCTATAAAAAGATTGATCTTTTATGTCCTATATAAGTTTCGTCTAAAACCAATCTGTTTCGAGAAAAATGGGATAATGCTCCAAAAAGTACATTTTACTAACCCATTAACGCCGAAGAATCGTGTTTTTTTTTAATTTTCAAACTAGATTCTTATCATCGAAAAAAAATAATTTTCAAATGAAAAATGTGTTCCCTAGTACTTTCAAGAATCCAGTCTTTCCGAATCCGGGGTCAAAATTGAGTTTTGTCCATTAGAAAAAAAATATGGCCGTTTTTACACAAAAAAACCGAAAAAATCGAAGACATTTTTTTTCAATATTTTTTTTCTCATTGAAGACGCCGGAAGACCCCAATTTTTCGTCAACCATGAGTGCACAAAATAGTTGTAGTTTAAGAATATATTTTTTAAATTTGTCGACATTGACATTTTCACCCCCAAAATGGCGCTGTTCATCCCTTCAGCAGCAAGACAATTTTCACTCTCGGTGCCCGACAAAAAAAATATTCAGATTTTCACAAAAATTGGTATCCCGGAGTTTTCAAGGTCGCTGATTACAATTCGGCCCTCAAAATGCGGAAATTCAAAATGGCGGGTCCAATATGGCGGACGGAAATGCCAAAGTCGATTCGATTCGGATGAAATGTGGTACTCGGGGGTTTTCGAGGTCGCTGATTACAATTCTGCTCTCAAAATGCGGAAATTCAAAATGGCGGATCCAATATGGCGGACGGAAATGCAAAAGTCGATTCGAATCGGATGAAATGTGGTACTCGGGGGTTTTCGAGGTCGCTGATTACAATTCTGCTCTCAAAATGCGGAAATTCAAAATGGCGGATCCAATATGGCGGACGGAAATGCAAAAGTCGATTCGAATCGGATGACATGTGGTACTCGGGGGTTTTCGAGGTCGCTGATTACAATTCTGCCCTCAAAATGCGGAAATTCAAAATGGCGGATCCAATATGGCGGACGGAAATGCAAAAGTCGATTCGAATCGGATGAAATGTGGTACTCGGGGGTTTTCGAGGTCGCTGATTACAATTCTGGCCTCAAAAGGCGGAAATTCAAAATGGCGGATCCAATATGACGGAGGGAAATGCAAAAGTCGATTCGAATCGGATGAAATGTCGTACTCGGGGGTTTTCGAGGCCCCTGATAACGAATCTGGCATCATAATTTCAAAATTCAAAATGGCGGATGCAATATGGCGGACACTTCCCCTTATCCTCAGTTATTAGCTAACGTTTATTGAAGAATTTACATGTGACGAATAAAAATTGACAGTTGCAGAGGCTGAGAAATCTTCGATTTTCCTACATTTCATCTGGTTTACAGTTCATCACTCCACATTACTCAACGGTTAAACTTGTAGTTCCTTATTCCACTCTTAGCATTACCCAGAGAAAACGACATGGACGTGGTAGAGATCCTTTCTCCTTTGGGGTGCTTGATTTGAGTGAGTCCCCTTGCCTCTCACTTTTTGGGGTGCTTGATTCGAGTGAGTCCCCTTGCCTCTCACTTTTTGGGGTGCTTGATTCGAGTGAGTCCCCTTGCCTCTCACTTTTTGGGGTGCTTGATTCGAGTGAGTCCCCTTGCCTCTCATTTTTTGGGGTGCTTGATTCGAGTGAGTCCCCTTGCCTCTCACTTTTTGGGGTGCTTGATTCAAGTGAGTCCCCTTGCCTCTCACTTTTTGGGGTGCTTGATTCGAGTGAGTCCCCTTGCCTCTCACTTTTTGGGGTGCTTGATTCGAGTGAGTCCCCTTGCCTCTCACTTTTTGGGGTGCTTGATTCCAGTGAGTCCCCTTGCCTCTCACTTTTTGGGGTGCTTGATTCGAGTGAGTCCCCTTGCCTCTCACTTTTTAGGGTACTTGGTTGTAAATGCGCCCTTTGCTTGTCCCTGAAGCCTGAATACGTTAATGTTTCGCTTTCATACAAGCACTACAGAAGTAAACATTACAGTCTTTACAGTAAGTATATGTTCTTATTGGACAGATTGAACAACGAGCTTGTTTGCTGCGACGGAAAGTATCGTGTGCTTTATTCCGTTTTAGTTTTCCCCTCTCTAATTAATATTTAGCAATTGAAATTGCGAATTGCTTTGAACCAATTTTTTTTGTTTTATCTCCAGTTGCGTTGAATATTACGACTGAGTTTACAATGGCGGCCTGTATAAATCGAATAAAGACGACCCATGTCCATTTTTTTGAACGGATACTTGGAAGCAAGTTGTTGCAATGTCCATCGTGAACGTCTACTCCACCCATGAATTTATTATAGAGATGAAATGCTTGTGGAAACGGAATCTCAATTTTTGATTGTGCACTCGAGCTGTATCTCTTAGACGGTAATAGAGGAGTCACCCCTGCAGCGGTAGAAGCGATCGAAACTGGTTTCGAATCTACGATAGTTATGTAGTTAATTCCGCTGTTTTGGTCATGCTTTACAACATACGTACCTCGTGGAGACTTTTTGTCGATTACATTTTTTTCTTTGACTCGATTTTCTCTTATGGTTCCTGTACATTGTAAACCTAACTTTTGCAAATGTACTATGAGATCGAAATTCGTAAAAAAATTATCGCAGTAAAGATGGAACTGAGATATCTTTTTAGGAGCGATAGATGTGAAAAATGGATCCAATAATTCCATCACTACACGAGAACCTAGAGCACATTTACCCAATTTATTTCCAATTGATGAATTTTTTCCACAATATAAATCGAGATTCAACAGATATCCATCGGCAGCGCAAAGACCCCAAAATTTGAGTCCGAATCGTACGGGTTTTCTCCGGATAAACTGTTTTAGCGATGTTCTTGCATATGATTTAGCCATCATTTCATCAACAGATAAAGCAGTCTTCCACAAACCAAACTGACGAATATTTCTCTGAAATAATTGTAGCAATTTACGAACGCGCCATGCCTTATCACTGGAATCATTGTCTTTAGGCATCAAATATTTTAATTCTGATTTGATTTTCTCAAATGTATCGCGTTGCATTGCAGAAGAAACCACCTCACACAATAAGAAGGGATCTGATGACCAATAGTCTCTTTGAGATTTTCTTTTATTGAACGAGCTTACAATGATGATGCCAATGAAAGTATTCAAATCATCCAACTGCAATTCAAACCCATTCTCTTTACATGAGCCGATAATGTATGTTTTCATTTCCATGCAGAAAAACTTTTCAAACAGTTGTACCGGCTCACTTTTTTGAATACTTTTTTTTACACCGTCAGTTAGTAATAATTTGTCTTCAGCATCATTCGGGTAGCTCTTTTCACCAAGCATCCATTTATATTGGTGATTTCCTTCTAATTTACATTGGTTTTCAGTGTAATTTTCCGATGCTTTTTTATAAGTGATACTCGAAAGGTAATTGTTTGATTCAAAATCAGAATCGGAATCACCAGAACAACCAGAATTGTCTGGATTCGGAATCGCAACGATCTCGTCACAATTATCGTCAGAAGTATCCATTTCAAACTCTACACGAGAAGGAATAGATTGCCTTGGTCGTTTTCGAGACATAATGGTAATATTGTCAATATGCTCACGCTGCCGATGAGATAAGAATTATTGAAGAAGTGAGTTCACTCAGGAACAATAGAGATGATAAAACAATATCTTATGAACACATTTTGTTGAGGTACAGTTATAAGCTGAAATTTTGGTATATAAGTGAGTGCGATTTAGTCTCAAGACAAGTTCGGCGAAAATTGAAACCAAATTACTCAGATAAAGAATATTGTCAGACCTAAAATGAACACGAAAATTCTGAGCTAATATTTTTCACAGAAAATAAAATGTCATTAGCAATGTGAACGGTGTACACTTCGCACTCCACAAACGTGGAAAAAAAGATGTGATAGGCATATACAAAACTTATTTACAAACATAGAAATATTCATGGATAAAAAATATATTTGTATTAGGAATAATATTGAATGATGACCTGTATACACAAAAACAAGATAATATGTAAAAAAAATCGAAGATTTCTCAGCCTCTGCAACTGTCAATTTTTATTCGTCACATAAAAAGTATAATACACCATCATAAAATATGAATCAATTGAATGATTATTATTTACATTCATATAAATTGTCAATTCTTCAATAAACGTTAGCTAATAACTGAGGATAAGGGGAAGGTGTCCGCCATATTGCATCCGCCATTTTGAATTTTGAAATTATAATGCCAGATTCCTTATCAGGGACCTCGAAAACCCCCGAGTACCACATTTCATCAGATTCGAATCGACTTTTGCATTTCCGTCCACCATATTGGATCCGCCATTTTGAATTTCCGCATTTTGAGGGCAGAATTGTAATCAGCGACCTCGAAAACCCCCGAGTACCACATTTCATCCGATTCGAATCGACTTTTGCATTTCCGTCCGCCATATTGGATCCGCCATTTTGAATTTTGACATTTTGAGGGCAGAATTGTAATCAGCGACCTCGAAAACCCCCGAGTACCACATTTCATCCTATTCGAATCGACTTTTGCATTTCCGTCCGCCATATTGGATCCGCCATTTTGAATTTCCGCATTTTGAGGGCCGAATTGTAATCAGCGACCTTGAAAACTCCGGGATACCAATTTTCCTGAAAATCTGAATATTTTTTTTGTCGGGCACCGAGAGTGAAAATTGTCTTGCTGCTGAAGAGATGAACAGCGCCATTTTGGGGGTGAAAATGTCAATGTCGACAAATTAAAAAAATATATTCTTAAACTAAAACTATTTTGTGCACGCATGGTTGACGAAAAATTGGGGTCTTCCGGCGTCTTCAATGAGAAAAAAAATATTGAAAAAAAAATGTCTTCGATTTTTTCGGTTTTTTTTGTTTAAAAACGGCCATATTTTTTTTTCTGATGCAGAAAACTCAATTTTGATCCCGGATTCGGAAAGAGGACACTCGAAAGTACTAGAGAACATATTTTTTATTTGAAATTTTTTTTTTTCGACGATAAGAATCTAGCTTGAAAATGAAAAAAAAAACACGATTCTTCGGCGTTAATGGGCTAAACTGCATTACTAAACTGCGATATTATCTACTAACGCACTTTACCCCGGGAAGGTTGCAGTTTGATCTTTAACACTATACGCATACCTAATCAACAAACAACACAAAACGCAACAAACAAACCCAAATAAACTTAAACAACAAACAACACACAACACAACAAACAAACCTTAACGAACTCTAAACTTCACGCGATAAAGTGCGTAAGTAGATAATATCGAAACTAATAGAGTTTAGCAAAACGTACCTATTGGAGCATTATCCCATTTTTCTCGAAACACAATGGTTTTAGACAAAAACTGTATAGAACATAAAATATCAATCTTTTTCTAGGCTACAACTTTTGTGGAAAACATTTTTCTCTAAGATCAACATTTATTAAAATAAAATAGAAGAACTTTTAAAAAATCAGTTTTGTGAGTTTTGACCTTGAAAATCTAATTTGCGGGTATTTTCACTATCATGTTCGTAATCGGTGGGTTACATGGGTACACGAAATCCCATATTAAGAGGAGGTCCTTTTCGGAACTACACCCAGAAAAGGTTGCGAGGTCGACCTCTCCGATTTCGATGAAATTTGGCATGCTTGTAGAATGGATGGAAATAGGCAACACGTATTTTTTTATATATGCAGAACCCGATTTTTAAGGGTTGAACCACACCCTCGAAATATGTTTTTTTTTTTTCGTTTTTCGTCGATAACGTTTCAACGGTACGAGATATGAAAAAAATAAAATTGCAACAATGTTTATTTTTTTGTGTACCATACATTGGAGATGAGAACGATTACGTTATCGACGAAAAACGGAAAACACCCCTTATTTTCGAGGGTACGCTTCCCCCCTTAAAGACTTGGTTCCGCAAATATGAAAAAATACGTGTCGCTTATTTTTACTCATTCTACAAGCATGCCAAATTTAATTGAAATCGGAGAGATCGACCTCGCAACCTTCCCTTGCTAGACACAAAGTCATCGTAAATAAAAAATCGTTTTCCTCATTTTCGAAAGTAATTATTTTGGTGATCTCAATAAGTCACTCGAATGAGCTCGCAAAACGCAATTTTCCGAATCATTTCGAATTTTAAAGCCCAAAGGTAACCGAAATAGTGGAGGAGGAGTTGGCTAGTCCGCTGTGACTGATGGAATGACTCCAAAAAAATGATGAGGGTTCCCAATACGTGTCGACCTGGTATTATAAAAAAAACGCGTTTTGCCCGTGGTAATCTTCATTTCTTCCGAAAGCTCATTTTCCCATTAGCATCCTGGGGTTTTCCCTCAGGAATTATCCCTCACTAGACACCGCAAAATGTCGCAGCGCGTGGCTGAGTGACGTGTACGAGCGCATTGGTGTCAACATTTACGTTTAGGGGGGTGTTTATTAGGGGGTGTGAAATGCACACGATCCTCAAGGCCCCTTCGTCGCTATCGGGGCTATGAGGAGCGAGTAAAAACAAAAGGAAAAATCGTTACTCGAGCCAGAAACACGTCGCCATTCAACTATTGCAGACTATTAAGGCGGGATATACATTTACAACGATAAAGAAAATCGATTTATTTATTTTTCTTGAAACGACAGAACTATATATGTAGAATATTTTTCCAAAGTTTCAAACCGGAATACGAAAAACTTCAAATGTTACAGCCCGTCAACGCTGTGCCTCACCGCTCGGATTCGGGGCGGACGCGTTTTTCTCAAATTGCATTATCGAAATTGGCGTGCAGGATTACTCAAAAACTATTAAGCCGATTGAGTTGAAACTTGGTTGAAATATTCATAATATTGGTACCTTCTACTTGACGAAAATTGTTTTTGAAAAATTGGAAAAAACTACTTTTTTAATTTTTTTTGTAAATGCGTGCAATTTTCTCAAATTTGCATTTTCTTTATTTTAATTACCGTCACATAGAAACTATACATGTTCTAAAAAATAGGCTTTGGGGATTTTGTTTTTTCAGGAAAACTACCAAATAAATCGAGATTACAAAAAAGGGTGTTTATCAGACATATCAGTGATTGTATACAATAATTTTTTTGAAGAGATCAATTTCAAAATGGCGGCTGTGCAGCGTTTATATCAAAACTGCATTTTTTAAGTTGGCTGGACACATAACTCAGACAATTTTTAACCGATTCACTTGAAACGTTGAATATATCTTGAAAAATACATTGTCTATGGAAGTACGTAGGATTTTTTTTATATTGCATAGTTCATTTGTTATTAACAATTATCTGACGATTTTTTAGGCAAATTTTCACTTGCCAAAAATTTGTCTAAAAAATAGTTTTTCTGAAAAAAGCTCCCCAAAAAGCCTATTTGTTCGGCCTCTAGAGTGGCCTGACCTCTTAAAATTTTTACGAACCCGAATATTTAACAATTAACGGCGGGGTAAAGTTAATTCGGCGAAAAATGGCATGTTTTTAAGATTTTTTTTTGGCATAATGAATAGTGTTCGTTTATTGAAAAAATTACATATAATAAAGTAACATTTGAACAACATTCTCCTAAATTTGCATTGCAAAATATTCAAAATTGAGTGAGTGAAAATTAAACTCCGGGGGCGCCTCGAAAAAAAGTTGGTTTGCGGTGTGCACCATAACTCGCAACAGAATCATTTGAGACAAAAAAATCAAAATGCATTTGTTAAAGGAGATGTTTCTCGAGGTAATGACGGGAGGATTTTTTTTTTCGATTTTTCGATTTTTCGTAGCACTTGGGAGCCAAAAACTCGATTTTCGCTAAAAAAATCGGCTAATTTGTTGTTGAAAAATTAGTAATTATTAAAAAAACAAAAAAGCTCTCGACAATACCTGGTGAATTATGTGTAGAAGTACTGTGCAAAATTTCAAAGCGATTGGTCCAGTAGATTTTGAGTTATCGTGCACACGGACTTCAAATATGACAAGTCTCAGAAAAACGGTTTGAAAAACGCAGAAGAGAAGAGAACGGCATGGAGCAATAGACGCTCAAATACTCATAACTTCGTCAATTTTACTCCGATCGACTTTAAATTTTAACACAATATTCTTGATATATCATGCACTCATTTAAAAAATTTAAAAAAAATGAAAAAAAAAATTTAAATACTTTACCCCGCCCTTAACTGATTTTCGTCTATAATCAAGTAAACATACATCCCAGTATACTGGTTTAAATTTAAGCCATTTGTACGGCGCTTCATGGAGATGACAGGTTGGCCACTTGGGCACATTTCTATTTAATAATTTCCGCACTAAATAACTCTGCATGCCTGATATAAACTGCTCACGCGTGAGAAAAAATCTAAAGATTGCGTAACGACTATAATAATCGGAGGTCACCGAATGTTTCAAGAATATATTAATGATACAATTTAGAAAAATGTGACTTGCGGAAGAATTTTCTTAGCCGCGACTTTTCAGAGAAAATGTAAGAATGTCTAAATTTTTATTGCCATTTATCGTTGGGTATAATAATTGAGGAACTGGCAAACAAAACCGGTCTTGTCCATGAATTACTTTTCCGATGGAGAGGTCAAAAACCGAAATAACCAAATAGAGATGAGTTAGAATTTCCACCTTTAATATATGAAGCCTCTATCACAATGTCAGCCTGGACCCGGCTATAATTTAATAACAAAACTAACGACCATTTGTTTCTTTTTATTTTTATTTTGGACAAGTCTGGTTTTCAATGAGAACGATGTACAACTCCGCTTTTGAATGAAAATCTCGTGCACGTAATCGGTTATAAAATAAAACAGATTCCATGCATTGAATATAAATTTGTTTTTAATTAGCAATTTAATAACCCTACACAAATTCGTCCGATTGAAAATAAAAAGGCAATATATTTTTCATCCAACTACCCACGGCTAGATGAAGCCAACTCTGTTTCTGCTTGAAAAGGCAGTTTTCAACCAATTTTAAGGTTGATGCACAATATTTCGGGAACCAACAAAAGTGTGCTTGAAGAACACGAAAAAAATTGTACCGTAGTGTGGGCAAGTCCGGTTTTGTTCGCCAGCTCCTCAATTGATTGTGACTTATTTTTATTAAGCGCCACTGTAATTTACCAATGATTCAGAAGGCCGTCGCGATTTTCCAATCCATTTCTCCCCCTCTGTCCCTCGTTAACGCCTATGTACATCGATGTGAAGAAGTCATAGGATATTTTCCGCAGATCCTGGTTGTGTGAAACTTCCGACGATTCTAAATGAGTGAGCCAAAAAAAAAATGTCCATCAATTATGCTGGAACGATTAGGTTGAACATCGTCTCGGCTCTTATGGTTCTTTCCCCTTCTTTGAATAATTTACCTGCTCGTAGTTCATGAAGGTCGGTTCAAAGGCGTTCAACGCGGAGTACTAGAGAAACAGAGAGAACGGGAATATGGCAAAGCTCGTAAAGCACGCGCAGCAAGAGGGGAAAGACATTGACGACGACTAGAAATCTTTATATATATATATATACAGGGTGTCCCTCATACCTCTGCCACCCGAAATAACTCGGTAATTATCGACGTCACAACAAAATGTGCCAGACAAAAGTTGTACGGTGTGAAGGGGACCATCAAATGGATAAAAAACATTAGGGGGTCAAAGTCGTTCAAGGTCATTCAAGGTCAGGATCGATAATACAAATCTAAATATCTCGGATCACTATCAAATATTCGGTAGTGACCCGAGATATCTAGATTTGTATTTCATTTTAATAGGTGACCTTGAATGACCTTGAACGACTTTGACCCCTTATGTTTTTTATGCAGCTTGAGGTGCTCCACAAGATGGTTGAAAAAATGTACCATTCCATTTTAAAAAGTGGTGGTGACCTTCTCTGTGCGTCAACGCCTCCACCGAAATAACAAAAATTGGTCGCATTTGATGACTCCCTTCACGTCGTATAACTTTTGTCTGGAACATTTTTTTGTGACGTCGATAATTACCGAGTTATTTCGGGTGGCAGCGATGAGAGGGACACCCTGTATAAACACATGGATATGCCTGTGTATATGAGGTATTTCGTTTTTCCATATTTTGTATCAATGTCCAGTCGACGTCGAAATACTTAGATGTACGTGTGCATGTATACGTATGACCCCCCCCCCCCCCGCCTTCGCGGACATACACCCAACGTGTTAGCCTGACGATGTGTGTGTATGTTTCTTGCCACTTTGTCTTTGTCGAGCCGGTATCGATCTACTCTTTGACTAATGTAACATTTTAGCCGACTTTGCCACGCCACCTCGTGGCAAAACTAAAAGAACTACCCCCCGAGGAACGTGCCACGATTTTAAGTCGGAGAGTTGCTTCATCGTTTAACCTTTCTTAAGGGATGAGATACCTTTAGGCGAGGAAAAATTTGCTGATATTGATAATTTTTTTTTTGGAGGATAGATATCTTCACTATTAGACTTAGGGTTTATTTAGTACTACTTTTGGCTGTTACGTAATATTTGTTTTTATTCATCTTTAAAAATGGCGGAGTTATGGCACGGTCTACTAAACGGGTTGCGGTGGATTTTGTAAGACGGCGTGACACGCCGCGTCGGCGGGATTGATCTGAAAAGAAACTAACGAAAATTTTTCTTTCATTAACATTCATACGCTGAATATGAACCAAGAAAAAGTAAGAAAAGTTGAAAATCGATGACATGGTACGCTTTAAAACAAAAAGATGGAATTTCCCGAAATAAATAGCTGCATTTTGCATTGAACATATACTTTTTTTTTTAATTTCAAAAACATTTAGAATCATGTTTCAGATAATTAGGTTAGAAAGATTTCTACCAAATTTTATCGCAATCGGGCGATTAGCTTTTTGGCTATACGTCACGCTAACTTTGAAAATACAGTTTAGAAGATCGTGCCATGCCTGCGCCATTTTTTAAAATCATTATTTCGATGATTTTTATTTTCATGATTTTTTTAAAAGGAAACATTCCTTTACAATTTTGGAAACTTAGGGTATGTTTTATTACTACTTTTGGCTATTGGATGGTATTTTTTAAATATATTTATAGGTAGATTAATTTTGTAGATTTATACAACAATACCATGCAACAGCCAAAAGTAGTAATAAAACCCTAAGTCTATAAAATGGTGAAGACATTTTTCCTTTCAAAGAAAATCATCAAAATAAAGATTTAAAAAAATGGCGCAGTCATGGCACGCTCCTCTAAACTGCTGTTTTAAAACGAAATCTCAAAAGTGGTGAAAAAATCTTTCTTAAAAAAAAATCATGAAAATCAGCACATTTTTTCCGGACCCAAAAGTTTACGAAACGCTAACAAAAAAATATGTTTGACTAGGAAGTCAAACATATTTTTTGTTAGCGTTTCGTAAACTTTTGGGTCCGGAAAAAATGTGCTGATTTTCATGATTTTTTTTTAAAAAAGATTTCTTGACCACTTTTGCGATTTCGTTTTAAAAGAGCAGCTTTTCAGCACATTTTTTTCGGACCCAAAAGTTTACGAAACGCTAACAAAAAAATATGTTTGACTAGGAAGTCAAACATATTTTTTTGTTAGCGTTTCGTAAACGTAAAAATGGTGAAGAAATTTTTCCTTTCAAAGAAAATCATCGAAATAAAGATTTAAAAAAATGGCGCAGTCATGGCACGCTCTTCTAAACTGCTGTTTTAAAACGAAATCTCAAAAGGGTTGAAGAAATCTTTCTTAAAAAAAAAAATTATGAAAATCAGCACTTTTTTTCCGGACCCAAAAGTTTACGAAACGCTAACAAAAAAATATGTTTGACTAGGAAGTCAAACATATTTTTTTGTTAGGGTTTCGTAAACTTTTGGGTCCGAAAAAAAGTGCTGATTTTCATGATTTCTTTTTTTTTAAGAAAGATTTCTTTACCACTTTTGAGATTTCGTTTTAAAACAGCAGTTTAGAAGAGCGTGCCATGACTGCGCCATTTTTTTAAATCTTTATTTCGATGATTTTCTTTGAAAGGAAAAATTTCTTCACCATTTTTTAGACTTAGGGTTTTATTACTACTTTTGGCTGTTGCATGGTATTGTTTTATAAATCTACAAAATTAATCTACCTATGAATATATTTAAAAAATACCACCCAATAGCCAAAAGTAGTAATAAAACATACCCTAAGTTTCCAAAATTGTAAAAGAATGTTGCCTTTTAAAAAAATCATGAAAATAAAAATCATCGAAATAATGATTTTAAAAAATGGCGCAGGCATGGCACGATCTTCTAAACTGTATTTTCAAAGTTAGCGTGACGTATAGCTAAAAAGCTAATCGCCCGATTGCGATAAAATTTGGTAGAAATCTTTCTAACCTAATTATCTGAAACATGATCCTAAATGTTTTTGAAATTAAAAAAAGTATATGTTCAATGCAAAATGCAGCCATTTATTTCGAAAATCATGTAGAAACACCATTCAAAGTTACTCATCCGAGTTAAAATCATTCCCTTAGGCTCAATATCGAGCTACTTTTCGGCAGTAACTATTTTGAGTGAAAATTCATTCCTCCAAAAATGTCGACTGTCTTTCTCGTACTTGAATGTCACGAGTGGTCTTTCCCGCTACCCTCGACTCTCGTCACGACGTTCCGCACTCGAAACGCACCCCTTCGAACAGGATCGAAGACTCGTGCTAACATGGCCGAGGCAAAAAAGATATCCCGTCTGATGTGCCGTGTGACAGCGCTCTCCTGATCATTCATGTCCGGATTATCCGAAGAGGGTGAGGGAAACGTTATTTCCCACGAATCTCGTCGCTAACTACCCCTCGTCAACCTCTCGCAGTGATCGATCATTCGGCGAAAAAATAGAGCCTTCGAGATTTCCCAACCGCGAATACTTCGATTTTTTTTTTTATTGAGAAAAAACGCCAATGGAACCTCGAGGCAAATGGGTCAAGGATTCCCGCAAAAAATGCACTTATAGCAACTGTTACGCGAGGACACAAGAATAAACCAACGTAAAAACGTCATTCGAATTTTTAGAGTCGACCGCAATAGTGTTGGAGTTTTTTTTTCGTTAAGGGAATTACGGGAATTTTTTGGAAGAAAAGTACTCTATTAAATGTTTCGGAAAATTAAGAATATATTTGGCTATATTTGACCTATATTACATAATTTTTTCATAGAAAAATATTGAGACCCAAGCGACTTATGCGCTACGGTCGTTTTTTAAAAAGCCAAATCTTCGTTTTTCATCCAATCAAAAATATCCTACGTCATTGTAGAGTAAATATATTCAAGAGTACTCAGTTCAAATTTCAAGCCAATCGGATAATTGCTCTTTGATTTACAATGTCAGCAAACTCGAAAAATCTCATTTCGAGAAAAACGCGTTTAAATATTTAACTATCAATTTTTGCAAGATAAAATAATAGAGATACGACCTTGACATTTTTACAGGATATTCTTGAAAGTATAAACTGTCAAAAAAGGCAAAAAAAAATCGATTTTTTGAAGTGTCATACTGGTATAGCCCTTGAAGTATAGTCATACGCATTTTTCCATTTTCTTTATTTAGTTTATTATCATCCAGTCTTTTTTAGATTTATTTAGATTCGTAGATCTCGAATTATCAAAAAACCGGTATACCAGGTGTGTAAGTATGAAACCGGAATTTTTGTACAGAAAAAACACGTTTATTGTAATGATATGATACAAAGTATCATATCATTACCGTAGGTACATCCGCCAGTTGTTGTTGTGTTTGAGCGTCGTCTTCGTCCAACAAGGCTTGCAGGTCAGCGTCTTCAAACTTTTTCGGTTGTCTTCCACGTTCTTCGTTCCTCACGTCAAAATCGCCACTTTTGAACCGTTTGAACCACTCGAAACACTGTGTTTTACCGAGAGCATGCTCACCAAACGCCTCCACAAGCATTCGATGCGATTCGGCTGCGGTTTTCTTCAGATGAAAACAGAAAAGTAGTGCTGTTGGCAAATCGTAATTTGTTGGCACAAAACTCGACATGTTTATCTCTAATAAACTAATGCTACTGAATGAAACTCGTGTTATTGTGAGTTGAAAATCTTTGTCGGATATCAATACAATAACAAGACACCGCTGACGTGATGTGTCGGTAACTGCATCGACATCTAGCGCCACCTATGGGCAAATTCCGGTTTCATACTTACACACCTGGTATATGGTACCTCAAAACTGCCGACAAAAAATTCGAATACAAAGGGTAATTGCTTTTGCACTAATGTTCACCCTTTTTCCACCGAAATGGTTTAATTGGTAAGACTGAAGCATATTTGTGGTTTGCCAACGAGGAGGAATAGTATCCTCAAGGATCTCAAAATTTCCAAAAGATCGGATCAATAGTCGTTGAACTACTTTGCATGCCAATTTCAAAGGGAACGTTTCGAGAAAAATGCTTTTGAAGTTTTACGTACAGAAAATGTATGCTTCTTAGATATTTGCAGCTGTTCAAGGCTGATATGCTATTCCAGGGTCGGACAGTAGACCTTCTTCTTTCTAGTTAATGTTCTCCTGTGTACCTACTTTGGGGCTGTTTGCAAGCTGCCCTTGCCCTTTTTGACCTGTTTGGACTCCGCTTCCCCTGGCGCAAAAATTTGACATGTCTATTCTAAGTAACTTTTGACGTTCATTCTAAGTAATTTCAAATGTTTATTATAAGTAATTTTTAATGTTTATACTAGGTACTTCCAAATGCCCGTTCTAAGCTATTTTTTATGTCTGTTCTAAGTAATTTAAAACGCATGTTCTATGTAATTTTGGGTGTTTGTTGTACGTCATTTTTAATCGTTGTTAGAAGTAATTTTGAATGTGTATTCTAAGTACATTTAAATACCCATTCTAAGTAATTTTTAACGTTTCTTTTAAGTAATTTTGAATGTATGTTCTAAGTAAATTTGGAAGTTTTTTGTGCGCCATTTTAAATGTTTATTGTGAGTATTTTTTTAAGTTTCTTCCTTACTTACTTTTGCATGCCCATCCTGAGTAATTTTTCATATTCATTCTAAGTAATTTTAAATTTTCGTTTCAAGTCATTCATAATATTTATTCTGAGTAATTTGAAATGTATGTTCCAAATAATTTTGGATGATTGTTGTACGTCATGTTTAATGGTTATAAGTAATTTTAAATGTTTATTCTAAGTACTTTCAAGTACCCATTCTAAGTATTCTTTAATATTTGTTCTAAGTAATTTTGAATGTTCTTTGTACGCCATTTTTAATGTTTATTCTAAGTAACATTTCATGTTTATTCCAAGTACTTTCAAATGCCCATTCTAAGTATTTTTTTCATATTCATTCTAAGTAATTTTTAATTTTTGTTCTGTCATTCATAATGTTTCATCCAGGTATATAACTTCAAATGTTTGTTCCGAGTGATGTTTAATGTTCATTCTAAGTGTTGTAACTTTTTCACGTCTAAGTCGTTTTGCCTTGGCTACTGTGTCGCGATGTCGGTACGCTATGCTTTCCGATCCATATAGCATTTGCGCCACTACTTTTATGTACACTTCTGGATTACGTGACACAAAAAGTCACCGGTACTGTATTCCGTTCGTCCACTTTTGGAATGAAGCCTACTCTGTCATTGCTCTACATATTTACCCCATAGCGTGCTAGGGCATATTCAAAAATCGATCAATTTCTCTCGCCTTCTCCCTCCCTCTCTGTCCTTTCTTTCGTGTCCTTTTTCCGTCTCTTTTTCTCTCCCACGTGCCATGACGCACGACAGTTGCGTGCGTGGCCATATAACGGGGTCGCATTTCGTTACTTGCGTTCGGGGGTGAGTTTTTCGCGTTTTTTTTCTTCGCTCATTCTCCCCTCCACCGTGCGGTTGGAATACGCGTCGAAAATTCCATGAGTCGTATCGCTGGCGTGACATCGAGGAATGAAATAAAAATAAATCCACGTACAGGGTGATTCTAAATCAAAGTACGCGAAAATCCGCGACCTGTACACGTTTCTATTTTTCCATATATCGCGCCCGTATATTTTTCGAAGTTCGTAACGGTAGTACGAAAGCACCGCCGGTGGATAAACGTAATCCAGTAAACAGAGGTAAATCGTTTCTATTGATAGTTTGTTTCAGCGTACACTGCGCGAAAGAGACGAGCTTTTTTTTTACGACTGTGGGGGGGAAAAAAAATATATTGCAAATTCATGCGCATATGGGCTGAGTTCGGTTTTTTTTTGAGTTTTTTTTTCTCTGTGTATCTTCTTTTTTTCGGCACGTCCAGGTGTGTGTTTGCGAAGCCCGCATGAATATTTCCCTCGTAACGGCACTTTTTTTTTGTATGTATGGCGATAAATATACGTATGCGCTCCGTCAATCATATTTCGCGCGCATGTATGTACTCTGACCGGACAAGACTTTTTTAATCTCATTTTTCAGTCGTGTGTGTGTGTGCGCGCGCGTATGGCGAACGATTTCTTATACGTCTAAATACACGTACATGAGCACACGAAAAAGCTAAATCTCGTATCGGTGTTCGTTTATTCGAACTTTTATCCACTGCCGATCCGAGGCATAATATTGCCTATTTTACCTCGTTAAGGCTGGATATACATTTAGACAGGAACAAAATAAGCAATATTGAGGGATTTTTTAAAGTAGGAAATAATTATTCTATAATTATGAAACTTTAGGTATACTTTAAAAGTATATTTAAGTATACGAAACAATTTTTTTTTTAATCAAGGGGCAAGTCCACTTTAGAGCCACGAAACGGGTATTTTCGTGATTTTTTTTTAGGATTTTATGAAAGATGTGAATATAAAAGTTGTCGGGCTTGATAAATAAAATCTTAAAATACATTTAAAAAAAATTAATTCATTTTTATTCATTTTTAAGTACAAAAACTAAATAGTTTAACGTAACGCCTCAATCATAGGTGGGCTAGGTAGCTCCATCACACCTCGGCAACGGCTTGTCTGTAACGAAAAAATCAAAGTCCATTAGATTCAGTATGATACCCGCTACAAAATGACCCTTGGATATAAAGTTTTATCGAAAAAATGAAAAATGGCAGATGAAAAACGAAAAAAAGTAAAAAAAAACGCGTTTTTTCGTAGTTTTTCGCAAAAAAGGGTAAAAATCAAAATTTGAAAAACTATTGAGGGTTATCTTGTTGCGAATCACGTTTACAAAATGTGGTTCAAATTTCAAGAGAATCGGTTTATCAGTTTTAGAGATACGACGGAGCTAGATTTTGAAAACGTTCCCGTGCAGAAATTTTGGCAGGGATACAGCTGGATTCTGACTGGTATCCCGGGCTCCCAGTCGGGATCTAGTCCGATATCGGATCAGATTCGAAGACTAAATGTAAGATCCGTAAACTGGATTCCATTAGGGATCCAGAACCGGATCCTTTAATGACTCTAAATAGATTCCCCATGGAATCATTGAGGAATCTGGGAAGGATCACGGGTGAATACAGGCTGAAATACAATGTCAAAATGGAATTATGACATGTTAAATTTATTATAAAAATAAATAACATTTATTAAGTTTTGGTGCATCAATAAAAAAAAAATTTGTCCAGAGATTCAAATGGCAGATCGCGTTCATCGCAAGATTTTGATGTAAATTAAAAAAAATTCACAAAATTAATTGTGAATTTTTTCGTATTTAAGACAAATTAAAATCAAATTCAAAATGATTAGATTAAAATTTGCGCCAAAAGTGAGTTCGTACGTATTTTGAGAGAAAACATTGCCTCGAGGCAAAGAAATTTTTGCACCTAACTTTTTGTGCGAACATTTCTTTGCCTCAACACAATGTTCTCTCTCCAAATATGTTTACACTTGTGGTGTAAATTTTAATATAACTGTCGTGAATTCGATTTTTATTTTCTTCAACTTGAGGAAATTCACAACTCATTTTGTGATTTTTTTCATATTTATAATGTAATATTTGAAACTCACAACTTTTTTTGCAAAAATTTCTTTGCCCCGACGAAATGTTTTCTCTCGAAATCCGTAAGAACTCACGGTTGGTGTAAATTTTAATCTAATCATTGTGAATTTGATTTTAATTTGTCTTAAATACATGTTTATACCCACCGACATGTCGGTGGGTATAAACAGAGACTTATTCCCCAAAACCGGTATCCCGGTTAGAATCCAACTTGCATCAGTATCGGAATATGTACGACGACGATGGCATAATTTTGAAAATTTTGGCATCACGTGTATTTTCGGTATTACTATGTAATTCCTATCTATAGATAGGAATTTTATAGATAGGAATCTATCGACAGAAATTCCTATCTATAGATAGGAATTCCATAGTAATACAGAAAATACACGTGACGCCAAAATTTTCAAAATGATGCCATCGTCGTCGTACATATGCCGATACTGATGCAAGTTGGATTCTAACCGGGATCCGGTTTTGGGGAATCCCTTTGATTGGACATAGGGTATCCCGGTCAAAATTTCTGCACGGGTTGTTTCGAGAAAAACGCGTTTGAAGTTTATACTATGAAAAACTCTTACCTAAACTCAATCGACAATTCCTGCACCGTACAAAATCCCTTCTGATTGCTCATCATCGTCGATTTCTTCAGGTCTTGCTTTCTTTCGATTTTTTGAAATTTTCAAAGTGCACTGGCCCCTTAATTCATCATCAAAATGACGGAGCTGTGGCAGAGTGTTACAGCAAGGTCGCCGCGGGTGTTGCGAATCAGCGTGCAGTCTAGCTTCCCGTAGATTTTGATTTGCAAAAAAGTTCAAACATTTTTTCAGTTAGAACATGTATAGTTTCTATGTGACGGTAATTAAAATGAAGAAAATGCAAATTTAAGAAGATGGCACGCATTTACAACAAAAATCAACATTTCTGTAAAATGTGGATTAAAAAAGTAGTTTTTTTTCCAATTTTTCAAAAATAACTCTCGTCAAGTAGAAGGTACCAATATTATCAATATTTCTACCAAGTTTCAACTCAATCGGCTTAATAGTTTTTGAGTAATCCTGCACGCCAACTTCGATAATGCAGTTTTGAGAAAAAAACGCGTTTAAAGTTCACGCCCCCTACGAATCCGAGCGATGAGTAACGTTTGACGTTTTTCAAATTTCGGTTTGAAGCTTTAGGAAAATATTCTACATTTATAGTTCTTTGGTTTAAAGAAGAAAAAAAAAGAAATCGATTTTTCGATCGTTGTAAATGTATATCCCGCCTTAATTACAAGTGCGCATATCTCCTTTTTGTCCTTTCAAAGGGCGGATCTTGCAAGGACCGGCGGTATCGTACCTTCCAAGTCTCATAACAGAAACAGTACTCAATGAGAAAACACTTATCCATAGTGTTTCGAAAATGTCTCGAAGTAAGCTGTAAGAGTATACAACAAATAAATATTATCAAGCTATAAACTTGTTTTATTCGAAGTAAATAAAAATAAAGGGTGAAATTAATTAAAAATTAAAAGGAAAAATTAGTGAAAAATTAAGGGTGAAAATTGATTTAAAAAGAAAGAGTAAAAAATTGGAAAAAAATTCCAAAGTTCGAGGTAGACTTTCGCATGACCTTGGTGGTGACACCCAAGGTCAAATTGATAGTCAACATTGTGTAGATGTAACGGGTTAAAAATATTTCCTCACGAGATACAGGTTTTGGCAACAACTATTGGCAGTAGAAATATTTTGTAACCTATCAGACGTAGGAGAAAACTTTTCCTACAAAAGTTGCATAGTTCGGAGGGGGTCGTCAAGTGGTGGCTACGAGGTTCATCCAGGTGGAGGCACCTCGGAGATTTCAAGGTTACTTGGATTTTTCGAAGTGGGATCACGATTTTTTGTAGACTTTTATAACGGAACCAAAAATAAGTTTACCGACTAAATTTCAAGACGATCGATCGAGATTTAGGATAAAAAATCGATAAAAAAAGAAATTCCAATGTTCTGGCCGAGAATCGATTAAAAAGACGGCAAAAACACTTACTTCTATAAAAAAAGGCTCAAAGTGATGCTCAATCTCTGACTCACTTCTATTCCATGAATGTATAGAGACCCTAAGGGCAATGCTTATCAAAATTTATAAATATAATCTAAATATGAATAAATAACTATTAACTCGTGAAAAAAAACAGTTGTTTTGGAAAGCAGTGAGAAGTTTGTGATTCCTACATCAAATGTGTGTTCTCTCCAATGATAAGTACTACGACAGAATTTATTTCTGTCGGCACAGAATTAAATTTTCCGCACAATGTTTCCTCGTCGAGACATGAAGCCAAAAACATTGAATTTTGTTTTTATCGATTTTTTATACTAAATGTTGATCAATCATCTTGAATCTTGGTGTGTGAGCTTATTTTTACTTTGCTGATAAAACTCTGAACAAAGTGCTTCCATTAAGAACAATGGGGATGACCTTGAAATCTCCAAAGCGCCTCTACCTCGATGAGCCTCGTGGCCACCACTCGATGACCCCCTTCGAACTATGCAACTTTCGTAGGAAAAGTTTTCTCCAAAGTTTGATAGGTTAGAGAATATTTTTACTGCTAATAGTTGTTGCCTCACCCGGTATATGCACACATACACACGTACGGAAAATCTCGATAGTTCCGAAATGTATAGTTGACATTGTTTCTAACTGCAAAATACTGTCATATTTTTCGTGCCAGACATACATGTAAATTTCTCAAATTTCAACGATCTTAATATTTCTCACATGTACAGGGTGTCCCGCTATGAATGGATAATCCTGTCGATAGGTCATATGATGTCCGACTATATGCTAGAAACTCAGTTTAGTAAAAGTCCCACGGTTTTCGAGATTTGTGGCTTCATGTTATTAAAAAAAAATCATCTGTTTTTGGTTTTTCGCTATTCAAAGTCAGATGTTCGAATTGGTTTGTATGAAAATTCTGCATAACATCTTTTTTCATAAAGTTTCTTTAACATTTAAGGTTAAAAAGAAGACTTTTCTAGATAAAACAAATAACCAAGAGTATTTTTTTTTAACCGGGTCAAAAAAAGTTTTCATTTGTAGAAATGGCATGCGAAAAACCAAAAACAGATTATTTTTATCTCGAAAACCAGGGGACTTTTACTAAACTGAAATTCCAGCATATAGTAGGACATGATCTGACCTATCGACAATTGCAGGATTGTCCATTCATAACAGGACACGCTGTGTACATATTTATACAGGGTGTCTCTCTTATCTCTGCCACCCGAAAGAACTCGGTAGTTATCGACGTCACAGAAAAATGTTCCGGATAAAGGTTGTACGGTGTGAGCGGGGCCATCAAATGCGACCAATTTTTTTAATTTCGGTGGAGGCGCTGACGCACAGTGAAGGTCACCTCCACTTTTTAAAACGGCATGGTACATTTTTTTTCAACCATCCTGTGGAGCACCTCAAGCAGCATAAAAAACATTAGGGGGTCAAAGTCGTTCAAGGTCATTCAAGGTCACCTATTAAAATGAAATACAAATCTTGAATGACCTTGAACGACTTTGACCCCCTAATGTTTTTTATGCGGCACTGTCAGCGCCTCCACCGAAATTAAAAAAATTGGCAGTATTACGATATCTATGGCCCCTAATTCTGACCACGCAGTCTTCATATTCGACCCAAAATTGGACTTTTTTAAGAGTGGTAAAAACCGAAATTCGACCCTTAAGGGGGTGAAACGGAGGTTTCAAAATTTATATGAGACAACATATTTTTTCGTCAGATTTGATCGAAACTCGGTATAAATACACTCCAATACAAATAATTACACATGTATTTATTTGGTGTATTTATGCTAACTGAAACAAACACAGTTAAGGGGCCAAAAAAGTACTACTAGACTGTCTACCTACACCAAACACAGAGGAAAACATCTAGTGTTATATATGAAATAAATTTAGTAAGTTTCAAGTAAATCTGGTAAAAAAATATGTTTTCTCTTATCAACGTCAACACTCCCGTTTAGCCCCTTCAGGGTTAAACTGCAGAAATTGTTGAAATACGTGTTTAATTATTTGTATTTTTGTGTATTTATGCCAAGTTTCAAGAAAATCTGACTAAAAAATATGTTGTCCCATACAAACTTTAAAACCCCTGTATCAACCCCTTAAGGAATGAATTTCGATTTTTACCACTCTTTAAAAAAGTCTTATTTTGGGTCACATATGATGGCTGCGTGGTCAGAATTAGGGGCCACAGATGCCGTAATATCCCCAAAAAATTGGTCACATTTGATGACCCATCACACCGTACAACTTTTGTCTGGAACATTTTTTTGTGACGTCGGTAATTACCAAGTTATCTTGCGTGGCAGAGATAAGAGGGACACCCTATATATATATATATATATGCAGTTTCTGTACGTGTCGTGAAAACTAGTAGGGGGAGAAATAGAACTTGCCAGAGATTGCTCTATAGTGCGGTATGTACTGTAGCAAGTGTAAAGGTGAACGAGAGGGAGAGTCGTACGAGGGTGTGGATTTTACCGGTGGTCAGCGTCGCGATGGGGCTCTATACGTTTCATCGTTCAATGCGGGACGGCCAGTCGTGCGTGTATTCCGTCAGTAACAAGTCGTACATATTCCACGAGTGAGAAAACAAAGCGCTCCTGTGTGTTTGCTACGTGAAACGTTAACGAAAAAAAAAATCGCACGAAAATTTCCATGAAATTTTTATAAAAATTCGCATTTTTCACGCGTGATCGATCGGTTGTGTATATATATATATATATATATATATATATATATATATTTATATCTACTGTAGGCATACATGTATACACGATCTTTTTTCGAAACTACGCTCGGCTCGGGCTGACCAATTGAGCCAGGGGTACGCGCGATGTATGATACGATATATCTATATCGCGTCTGATCGCAAAAGCACTTTTCTACTTGAAAATGCTGCTCCGGCTTGAGAGCGACGCAGTAGCTCGAGCGCTGATCCTCAAAATGGGCAACCGCTGCCAATACCGACGATAAATACACAATTTCCATGAAAGCAAGACGTCACGATTTTTCCGTCACCCGAGCCAGCCCCGATATTACTATCTTCGCGACGATTTTTCAACCCTATCGAAGTGTTTTTTCCAACACATTTTTACTTTTTTTTCCTCGATTTCTTTCTTTTTTTTATTGTCTATGTGAATTTATGAGGTTGAAGTTTGCATAGTTGGAATGCAAGCAAAATTAAGGGTTCGTCACAGTGTAACGGGACGAAAAATTGCTGATTTTCGGGATTTTTATTTCGATGATTAAAATCCGCTAATCATTCCGATTTTTTTTATGTAAAATCAAATCACTCATGAAGAACAGAAAATAATTTTTTAAACGTTGATTTTAATTTTTTTAATGCTCTTTTTAACGCGTGGAAATGTCTTTGAAAAAAAGGAGTTCTCACAGTGTACACGGTTGTGGCCGTAAATATTATCGGAAACGAAATTTGTAAAAAGATTATTAGTCAGTATAAAAGCCGTTATCTTGCTATGGAGGTTTTTTAAAAATCAAAATTGATAAAATGCCGGCGGTTTGAACAGAAGTATCGAATTTAGCATTTTTTTTCGACAGTTTTTTATTTTTTTAAATATGAAGATTTAAAAAAAAGCTCCCATAGCAAGTTAAAGGATGGCGTGAAGAATGTTGCGTCAAAATTTGAGATTGACAGTTTGAAAACTTTTCCTTTGAGAGTTCGCCGTTTTGAAAAGCGATATTTCGAAAAAAACACGTTTGAAGTTTCGAGTGCGGAATTTTCATATAAATCGTCTACTTACGATTAATCGGCGATTCCAGGTCCATGTTTATGACCGTCCATACTATCGGATAATGCAAAGAAAAATCGATTTTTTGCAAATTTTACACTGTGATGATCTCTTAATATTTCCGAGTTCCTTTAATTTTTTCTGACAGATTTTGCCTACAAAAATCCTTCGACCTTTTTTTGAGATATATCGTTTGCGATCTACGATATCTGAAAAAATAATCTTTAATAATAAAAATATGTAAAACAATTTTACAAAACAATTTAAAAAGAGCTTTTGTTGCATCGTAACGATGTGAATTTCGCCACCATGTGAATTCCCCGTTGGGGAAAAGTGTTGGAATTGACAACAGCCGAATTGAAATTTAGTTGGATCTTATCGCGGTGTCGCGGGAGGAGAGAGAGAGCTCGCACAAAGCCAACACCTGTGGCGCATTCGACGAGTTCGGGATTTTCGAATCATGAGCCTCCACTATCCCGTGTAACGTGCACTCATGGCATTATCCCCCCCTTTCTCTCGGCACGTGGGACTTATTCAGAGCCCAATGACCCGAGAAAATTCAGCGCTGCCGAATTGGACTCGAAAATTTCGCTGAACGTTTTTAGACCTATCGATATATACATATATATGCATATACATATATATATATATATTTATGTTTATATTTATACAAAATATCTGTGTGCACGTGAGTGTGAGTTGAAATGATTTTTAAATATTGCGTCTGGCCGGTCGTGGCGAACGACGAGAAGACTCGCGAGACGAGTATCGGCTGTGGTGACAGTGAATACGGCAAGAGAATCGTCGGTACCGTTCTCCGATGTTGCCCCTGCGTCTTCCGGTGCAGACGAGCCATCGGTACCGACGAAAAGGAACTCGAGCGTGTCTCGATCGTTAACGAAGTTCATCGTCTCACCAATACTCCGGTCATAACTCTGAGACCCCATAAAAATACAGAGACGATGTACGTTCTCGACGGTACTCAATTATACGATCGATTAGGTACCGTAAAATGGGGTTGCTTCGAACAGGTTTTGGAATTTTTTTCAGGCTAATTTTTTTTTTTAACATCCTGAATTCCAACTTTTTTTTGCTCCACTAGAGCAAAAAATTCGGCTCTCAACTGTTTAAGAAAGTCAAGCACCCCCACAATTTTATATATTTTTTTTTATAGTGTCAAAGTACCCTGGAGTGTGGGGTTTCTTTGACAAGGCAATGAAATGTTATGTCAAAGATTAAGGTATTCCTTTCACGAACCCAAATATTTAACAAATTAACCGATTTTCGTCTATAATCGAGTAAAAAATACATCCCAGTATACTGGTAAACTTTCAAGTCGAGTTACCGAACTTTTGACGAAAAATTACGAATCTAAAAATGGTCTCATTTATACGGCGCTTTATGGAGATGTCACGCTGGCCACATTTCTATCTAATAATTTATATAGACTAAATAACTCTAGATGCGTGAAATAAACTGCTCACGGGTGTAAAAAAATTTGAAGTTTCCGTAACGACAATAAAAACGGAGGGTCACCGAATGTTTAAGGGCGGGGTAAAGTATTAAAAATTTTTTTTCATTTTTTTAAAAAATTTTAATTGAATGCATAATATATCAAGAATATTGTGTTAAAATTTCAAGTCGATCGGAGTAAAATTGACGAAGTTATGAGTATTTGAGCGTCTATTGCTCCATGCCGTTCTCTTCTCTTCTGCGTTTTTCAAACCGTTTTTCTGAGACTTGTCATATTTGAAGTCCGTGTGCACGATCACTCAAAATCTACTGGACCAATCGCTTTGAAATTTTGCACAGTACTTCTTCACATAATTCACCAGGTATTGTCGAGAGCTTTTTTGTTTTTTTTTTAATAATTACTAATTTTTCAACAACAAATTAGCCGATTTTTTTAGCGAAAATCGGGTTTTTGGCTCCCAAGTGCTACGAAAAATCGAAAAATCGAAAAAAAAAATCCTCCCGTCATTACCTCGAGAAACATCTCCTTTAACAAATGCATTTTGATTTTTTTGTTTCAAATGATTCTGTTGCGAGTTATGGTGCACACCGCAAACCAACTTTTTTTCGAGGCGGCTCCGGGGTTTAATTTTCACTCGCTCAATTTTGAATATTTTGCAATGCAAATTTAGGAGAATGTTGTTCAAATGTTACTCTATTATATGTAAATTTTTCAATAAACGAACACTATTCGTTACGCCAAAAAAAATCTTAAAAACATGCCTTTTTTTCGCCAAATTAACTTTACCCCGCCGTTAAAGAAAATATTAATGATAAAACTTGGAAACGTGTGACTAGCAGAAGAATTTTCGTAGCCGTGACGTTTCAAAAAAATGTGAAAATGTCTAAATCTATTAAATTTGCGCGAATTTTTTAATTCTAGTTTATCGTCGTGTATAATAATCGATTGGAACTTATTTTTTTATTAAGCGCCCTTGTAATTTACCGAAGAATCAGAAGGGCCCTGCTTATGCCCCTACAAAATACGGCCCTTCGCGAAAGGAATACCTTAAGGGTTACTTTGACATCGTTTCGATGGAAAAATTAATACTTTATGCATTATACATGGAATTAAATGAAAAACAACGATTTTTGACCATCAAATTGTCATCTTTATTAAGGCGGGATATACATTTACAAAGATAAAATATTCGATTAATTTTTTTTCTTCTTTAAACGACAGAACTATATATGTAGAATATTTTTCCAAAGTTTCAAAGCGAAATTCGAAAAAAAAAACTTCAAACGTTACAGCCCGTCAACGCTGTGCCTCACCGCTCGGATTCGGAGCGGGCGTGAACTTCAAACGCGTTTTTCTCAAAACTGCATTATCGAAATTGGCGTGCAGGATTACTCGAAAACTATTGAGCCGATTGAGTTGAAACTTGATAGAAATATTGATAATATTGATACCTTCTACTTGACGATTTTTTTTTTTTTTTTTGAAAAATTGGAAAAAAGCTACTTTTTTAATCCACATTTTTCAAAAATGTTGCATGAAATGTTGATTTTTGTTGTAAATGCGTGCCATTTTCTCAAATTTGCATTTTCTTCATTTTAATTACCGTCACATAGAACCTATACGTGTTCTAACTGAAAAAATGTTTAAACTTTTTTGCAAATCAAAGTCTACGGCAAGCTAGACTGCACGCCGATTCGTAACTCCCGTGGCGATCTTTTTGTAACACTCTGCCACAGCTCCGTCATTTTGATGATGAATTAATTAAAAAAATTGTTTCGTATACTTAAGTATACTATTACAGTATACCCAAAGTTTGATAATTGTAGAATGGTTATTTCTTAGTTTAAAAAATCCCTCAATATTGCTTATTTTTTCTTGTCTAAATGTATATCCCGCCTCAAGGGAGGACACCACTGTGACAGGTCGAAAAAAGGTTGTTTTTACCGATTTTTTTGTCCACTGGATTATTCATTAGGGATTTGGAAAAATGGTATTTTATCAAGCATACATTGAACTTATTTCATGTAAATTTTTGGTTAAAAAATGTACACGAAAATAAATAAATTAATGGTTTTCTCAAAACCGTCTTTTTGAAATCGGCACGCAGCAAAACTCGACCAATTTTCGTTCAATCAATTTGTAATTTTAACTGTAGTTCTTATATTCCTTTAACAGTCAGGTACGAGCGCTTTTGCGATTAATTGAAAATTGTATAAAATATATCACTCTTGATATAAAAAATTATGGTCGAAAAAACTAACTTCTTTTCAAATTCATCGCTATTTTTTTTCAAAATTATTTTTAAATTCGTTGTGACAAATAAATTTTTATTACACACTACAATATATACCTAATAAAATCTAAAAGTTTTTTCGACCTGGTATTTTATTTCTTCCTTAAAAAAAAAAAAAATTCAGAGATAATGGTCGAAAATGGGCAGTTACAGTGGTGTCCTCGCTTAAGGAAACATTTTACATAAAAATATCAAGTACCTAGGGTACTATTATAGGCACCCAATCAGCTTTATAATTATCATTGAGATCAAAATCAACTTGGGCAACATTACAATTAACTTTAGCAACATCGTAATAAAGTAGAACAACAAATTTCAGCAAAAATAGAAAAAAACGTTAAAAAGCACACACATTTAAACCGTATTTTGCGCGCTCTGTTAAAGTAGCCCCAAAAAGTGTCAAATTTACTGCCAATTTAACCACGTTTTCCGGTACAATTGAATGTTACTACAATTTACAGCACGAATACGAAACATTCGATTTCGTTGTGTTATTAGTACTCGAGTTTAATCAAATCAATTGAATTTCGAACCGATTAAAATTGCATCGTCGAAATGTGCCGAGCTGGACACTTTTTTTGCTTACTTTCAGAGACAAGAACACGATCGAGGAGGAAGAGAACAACGAGGCTAATAAACGTCACCATGCTGTCCAAGCGAATTCGTACCAAATTCGGAACTCAAACGATCGCTCTTCTCAGTGCCCAGGTAATTTATTTTTCGAATCTTTTGATATTTGATTATTACGCTTCGTTAGTGCACCTTTGAGCTTTCTTCACTGCACTACAGATCGGTAGGATTTTCGAAAAGCAACATCAAAATGGTATCTTTCCAATGGGACCAATTCGATGCAGTTTTATTTCATCCATTGTCTTGGAATCTTTTATCCACCTATAACAAAATTGCAAGGAATGATTTGTCTGTAATTTTAAAACGTCGACAGATTCACATTTTTCTTACAGCAAGCTTAAAATAACGAAAAGGTGTAAAAGTTGTACTTGAAAAAAATGTCTGTAGGTACGTATGCGCGTTTGCAGCTTGCTCAATCGATTACGATGAATTATTCACAGAGCCATAGCTTCGAGTGTGGAGTATAATTTGGGCTGTTAAGTATTACGCTATGTAGTTGTTTCTCTAGTTATCTACTATGCAGTTAACCACAATTACAATTAAATTACTGTGTAGTTAATTACAATTACAATTGAATTACTATGTAGCTGATTACAATTATAATTGAATTACTATGTAGTTAATTGCAATTACAATTAAATGACTATGTCGTTGATTACAATTACAATTAAGTTACTATGCCCTTAATTGCAATTTCAATTGAATTACTGTGTAGTTAATTACAATTATAACTAAATTATTATGTAGGTAATTGCAATTGCAATTAAGTTACTATGTAGTTGATTGCAATTACAATTATAATCAAATTATCATGAAGTCAATCAAAATGACAATAAATATCAATAGTGTGCCAATTTGGGTAAAGTGGAAGGCAGTGTTAGTTATAAATAAATCGGGCGATAAACTTAGCTTTTGCCGCTCATCAGTACCTAGTGCCAGATGCATAAATGGTGAGTTTTAATAGTTCAAGTAGCTCGTTATTTCGGGGTTGAACGTTGGTCTATTAGATTCAGCGCGCAAAGCTTAACTCCCGTAAAAGCAAACGAATGTTTTAATTGTTCGGAAATGGATCGGGATGAGTCGTTTTTCGGACAGTGTTCTCCATTGCTTTTATCTGTAGGGCTTGATGTTCGAGAGTTACGGCGGAGAAACTGCGCGAAAAGGCTTTATAGAATGGACGAAAAGAAACGTTGCTATTTTTGATTATCGTGACGAATGAACAAAACATCGAGTGCGATAATATATATATGTATATATTAGAGTGGCCTAAATTTGAGCTTTATTTTTTTCTTCTTTTTCTCATCATTTAAGTATCTTCTTTAAAGGGAAAAAAAAATTGTCACGAAATCTGCGATCAGTAAAAAAATATTTAGAGGTCGCTCAAGCGTCTCAAAAATTCGAATTTTCATTGAAAAATTGATTTTTTTCTTTCGTTCACTTCTCACCCATGAATTTCACGCTTTATAATTTCAAAATTAACCTCGCGAAAGCTCCAGCCGGTCAATGAATATTTAGTGGTCGCTCAAGAGCTTCGAAATTTCCAATTCTCGCCACTTCTCGACAATTGGAAATTTCGAAGCTCTTGAGCGACCACTAAATATTCATTGGCCGGTTAGAGCTTTTGCGAGCTTAATTTACAAATTATAGAGCGTAAAATTCATAGATGAGAAGTGAACGAAAAAAAAAATCGTTTATTTTTAAAAAGAAAACTTACGTTTTTAGAAGGCTTCAGCGACCTCGAAATATTTCTCGCCCGTTGGCAGATTTCGCGACAATTTTTTTTTCTTCGCATAAGATAATTGGATGGTGAATAAAGGGTGTCTCAAAATGACAAAATGACAATCTTAAATTGCGCGCCATTTCTTTTGTGGCGAACATAGAGTACTAATCTTTGATAACAGGCATCAGGAAGTATTGAGGTTTAGTCACTGAGAATTACACGATCGAGCAGCGCGTAGAAATTGTTATTCGCTGCATTGTTATTGCATAGTTATTGCAGACGAAATCTCATGGTCGTGTTATTTCGTGCCGCGGCGATGTGGATTGGCCACCAAGATCGTGCGATTTTACGCCATTGGACTTCTTTCTTTGGGGTTTTCTGAAAGGCAAAGTGTATGCCAATGGTCCACAGATCATCCCGGAGCTCAAGGAAGCAATTGGACTCACCATTAACGCGTTACCCCCACTTGTAGCGCAAAAACGGCCTTTTTCATGAATTTTTTAAAAGAAAACTACACAACTTTTTTAATCGATCAATATAACATCTCAAAGAACACATCTTGAAGAACTTTCAGTAATTTTTTTATTGAAAAATATTACATTGTTTAGTGGCAAATGGCCGTCAATGAAATAATGTTTTTATATACACGGTTTGCGGTGACCAACATTGCGGCGAAGTGGATCGTCTGAGAAAAAAAATGCGGATGGATTTAGTCAAATATAAGTATAAACTAGTCTTTAATCGAAGGATTTTGAAAAATATTCATTTTTCACAAAATGGCGGACAGTCGAAGTTAATGGTTCGATTTTAACGAAAAAAAACGGTCGTTTTTTGGCTATAAAACGGCCATTTTTTTTCGAAAAAAAAGAAATCGAACGATTAAAGACGACGTTTTTATGTATTAAATAAGCCTGCAAAATGTCAAGAAGATCGGTTCATTAGTGTTCGAGTAATCTTGGTCACCGACTTCAGAAATGCCATTTTGAGAAAAACGCGTTTAAAGATTCAATTTCCGGACGTTTACACAACGGATTCTTTTCTTTCAACGCTCATATCTCAATCAATTTTGTTCGGATCGGCTTGAAATTTTCAGGACATATTCTCAGGTACTTATACTTCAAAAAAATGCAATAAAAAAAATCGATTTTATCAAAATCGCAAGTGGAGGTAACCCCTTAATGAAATTGGTCCGCAATTATGCCAAAATGTTATTGAAAGTTTCGTCAAAAGAGTGAACGTTTGCAAACGGGGACGAGGTGGCCATTTATCGCACATTGTGTTTCACACATAACCTCCATGTTTGTAATCATCTCACTTTAAGGGGTTAGGCCACAGTAACGGGTATAAAATCATGTGCGAATTTAACAATTTTTTTCGTATAAAAAAGTGATTCACTCATTAAATTAATTACACATCTGTTTAGTATGAATATCAAGCTGTTAGAAAATATTTATATATTTTTTTTTCAATGTACAAAATGGCCGACTACAAATATTTTCTTTTGTTATCTTTTTTTGGGCGCTCCGCGGCGTGACGTTTAGCATTCACAATTTTTTACCTAGAACAAAAAACAAAAATTCTCGTCAATCTACATTAGAATACTTAGAGGAGTACGTACGGAATTAAAAAAATAATGTTTCATTCAAATGTTGTAGGTATTTGAACATAAGAAATTAAATTCAGTAAAAAATTTTGTTATAGCTGCTCATAAACTGCTCATAAAATGAAAAGTTTTCGATTAATCAGAAATTCCGTACGTACTTCTTTGCGAAACGCAATTAGGAACATTACCTTTATATTTGAAGTAAATCGAGTAAAAATTGTCGAAGTTATTTGTCACGCCAAATGAAAAAAAGCTGTTTCGAGAAGGTTCGAGTAGTTCGACATTTTGTACATCGAAAAAAAATTCTAACAGCTTGATATTCATACTAAATAGATATGTAATTAATTTTACGAGTGAATCACTTTTTGGTACGAAAAAATGTTAAATTCGCTCGTTACTGTAGCCTAACCCCTTAAACGGCCGAAAAGTCAGGTATTTTTGGGAACTTTTTGTATGGTTCCTACAAAAGATATCGATGTAAAGCTTTTTGGGCTTGATAATATAACTCTGGAAATGTATGAATTTTTTTTTTCTTTTTACACAATTTACCTGGTAACAGCATCCGCATAGCCCCTCGAAAAAAAGCGACGTCAGCTCCGTTGGTGTTATTTCTAAGTAGATTTATTTGAAAAACAGAAACCAAAGAGATTTGAGTTCAGTATGGTTGTGGCTGTCCGAACTAGAATTATTAATGTTTATGCAAAAATAACAGAATGGCAGCTGTTAAAAAAAGTCTCCAAAAAATACGACTTTTTTAGTGATATTTCGGTTGAAAAAGTACTTGGCATCAAAATTTTCAATGACTTCTAGTTCCAGCAGTAGACATGCATGTGACTAGGTACTTGAAATTTCGTAAGGATCAGTTCAGTAGTTTCGGAGAAAAAAATCAACGAAGCAAGAAAAAAGTGTTTTTGAGAAAAACGCGTTTAAAGTTCGCGCTCGAGTAAGAGAACGCCGGAGAGCGCGCTCAAATAAACTCGAAAAATAATACTTGGACCGCTCCGATTGAAATTTCTACTAAACATTTTTAGAGTGGTATATTTTCGAAATTCAACAAAAAATCGTTTTTTGAACTTGATGAAGTAGAATGAACCCTTAAAATAAAAATATTCGTACTTTGGAAATAAATAATACGTTTTTTAAATGAATTAAAACGTCAGGTCATTTTGAGACACACTTGGACCGCTCCGATTGAAATTTCTACTAAACATTTTTGGAGTGGTATATTTTCGAAATCCAACAAAAAAAATCGTTTTTTGAACTTGATGAAGTGGAATGAACCCTTAAAATAAAAATATTCGTACTTTGGAAATAAATAATACGTTTTTTAAATAAATTAAAATATCAGGTCATTTTGAGACACCCTTTACTGCTTATAACGAAAATCGGGTATATCGTTTTTCGGAAAGGACTTGATAAACGATTGAATATGATATTTTTGTCGATCGCGGAGTCTCCGCGCCAGACCCTTAAAAAACGTATGGCCATCTTATAGTTGTCAATCTGTATATGTACGTGTATATATATATATATATATATATATATATATATATATATATATAATGTGTATATGCAAATATAGTAGAAACTCCGGGGTGAAATTGCGAGTAGCCGACTCTCGAGTAACTCATGTTCGTGCTTCGTTTCACGATCGAAAACGCATGGTATAGTCAACGAAACGTGAGGTTCTTAACCTCCCGTTAGCTATATACGGTACAGCCTATGTGTATGCATTTGCAACGACACCAGTACATTTCACGTGGAAAGCACGGGCATATCCCGATGGCGTTTTGCACGTTAAAGTGCGACCGTGCAACGTCTTGGTGAAGAGTGGGTTTACCCCAGTGGTGGTAAAACGTCCGAGCCTACCCGCTTAAAATAATCAATAATCCACCGGTCAAGTCTGGGAGTTTGTCGCGCTTGTAAACCACCGCGAGTATCCAGTAGTCAACGTTCATCTATGTAGTCCAGGGGCATGAATTGTCATTTTACGTTGATCCAATCGATTACGATCAAACTGGCTTGCTGTTGCCTTCGTGTCGCAATCGTTTCATTGAGAACGGACTGAACAAAAAAATCGGCGGACAGATCAATTCTACGGTCAAGGATTCGCAACAAAATTTTTGGACGGTGTAAAAAAAATTCATGGTTTTTCGAACGGGTGACGAAGAATATTTTTACCGTGACTGGAAATCAAAATGAAGTAGTAAAATTTGTAGAAAAATGAAAGTAAAATTTGTAAAAAAAATGAAAGTAAAATTTGTAAAAAAATGAAAGTAAAGTTTGTTAAAAATTAAAATAAAATTTGCAAAAAATTAAAGTAGAATTTGCAAAAAAAATAAAGTAAAATTTGAAAAGAAAATAAAGTGAAATTTGTAAAAAATTAAAGTAAAATTTCTTTTCCAGTTTATAGTGCCTGGACGAGCGTAAAGTTTATAGAAATCAATCTCGTCATTTATTTCCCCTAGATGAGTTTTCCCAAAGTCGAGAACTAGTTGAATTGCTTTTGCGCACCTAAATCGTGCATCCGCCGTGCTTCATCATACTGCTTATTTCCGTTTTCAGGATGACATTTACGGATATATAAATATAGAAATGGTGCTGGTTCGACAGTAGAGAGTTATTTTGTTGCTCGAATGAAAGGTACTGCTTTTGGCCACATTTTACATAAATTGAAATCAATTTTTCGTCTACGTAACATAGATTGACAGTTCAGTGGTTTAGCCAGACAAATTTCCATTCCTCGTGTGGTTGAGATAAGGAACTCTTGGATTAAATTAAATATGTTCTTTTTTTAGGTATTTTCGAAAATAATATAATTGGCTTTTGTTTCGGAAAAATTGCATCGATCTCCACCCAATTTATCGGAGAATTGGTATCGCGATATTCTTTGCTTAAAACGGGAATTAGTAAGAATAATTTTGAAAAATGCATTTTACTGTTTATACTTTTCTCGATTTATTTTATGAAAATTGTGACCAAGCAAAATTGTTAAGATAATAATAATGATTATTATAATAGAATACCATAATAATAATAATATAATAATAATTATTATAATATGATAAAATTATAATTATTAAAATATGATCAAATTATGATAATTATAATATAACATGATTATAATAATTATAATGTCATATGATAATTATTATACAGTCAAATAGATAATAATAATAATAATAATAATACACATATGTTTAACTATTCGTCGTTGACTAGTGTACGATACGCGATCGAATTTCACCATATTGGCCATTCGATTATTATGATTATTATTTTTTTACTCTATTAGGTATTAATATATTGATTGGATATGTCATTCGCTCGTTATTACTCTCTGTTTGTCAATATCTGAAAAATCTCCTCGAGCGGGATTTATTTGTTTACTGAATTTCCAATATTTTCCTTTGGCCCGATAAATGCAACGTTTTCAAACGCGATTTCGGTCCCTCTGGTAATGTTTCGTCCAATATGCCCGTACACACTCTGTTATTTATCCTGATTATCATCAAACGAAACGAACATTCCGACGCTTATACGCACGCGTTATTATATAATTCTATTAATTGGGAGACTAAACGGATGTCGTGTTACTTTTTTTTCATCCCTCAGTCCGCAAAGCTCAGATAAATAACGACCCTTCCGAAACGTCCAGTAACGAGTCCTCGAACACTGTTCTCGGGGAGTACGAACGATCGGAGATTATAGAAAAACTACCCGATGATCGTGCTTGCGTCGAGGAGGCTTTCACCATTGAAAATGATGAGAACGTCGTTCCTTCGTTGCCCAAGAGTCCGGGGGTCGAAAAGTCCTTCGACGTCATAACGCACGAGACGAATCCATCACGAAGAAATTCTATCGAATGCGGGGTTAGTATTGACAAGACTGCCGTTAAAAAAGGAAAGGACAATATTCACATAATCATTGATATACTTTAGTTATTTTGGTCCTTTCACTTTCATTACAAATGTAACGATCTCGCCATGTGTTTCGTTATAGGAATCGAATTGCATATACATACATATATACATATGATGAATCCACGTGAATCCGGTGGACTTTTTTCCTGACCCCTGCTACTTCGATTTATTTTTTTTATCTGATTCCATTGACTCTCGAAGACACCCTGAATTTTTTTTGCATTTTCCCGAACAACCCTTAGCGAAAAAAATGTTCTTCTCCGAAAAAAACGCCCCGATTTAAAAATCTGCAAAAATTCCCAAAAATGCGTAATTATATGTAAAAAATTTCAAGCTGTCACCCGCAGTGGAAGTATAATTTTTTCTATGCTTTCTGAGCGACTAACGTTTAATCAAATCCGAAAATTCAAGAATCGCTTACTTCGGGCGGATTCTTAAATATTTTGATACCCACAATGAATTTTTTTTGACCATTTTTGAATAACCAAATCACAATCATGTACCTTGAACAGTTAGCAGTCAATTTTTCGGATTTTATTTAACGTTAATCGCCCAGAAAGCACAGAAAAAATCATACTTCCACTACGGGTGATAGCTTGAAAAATTTTACATGTAATAACGCATTTTTGGGATTTTTTTTCAGATTTTTCAATCGAGGCGTTTTTTTCGGAGAATTTTTTTTCAATCGAGGCGTTTTTTTCGGAGAATTTTTCAATTTTTGAGAAATTCAAAGAAAATGTTGAATTTTTAAAAATTATTTGAATGATTTAATAGCTTAAAAAAAATTATTATTTATTTTTTAACTTTTTCCTGTCATACGTCATACAATTTTCAACATAGGCCATTTTGCCCCTTTCATTTAACGTTTTCCCAAAATTGGGTTGCGTTTTACTCAAGATCTCGCAAAGAAGCATCCACTTGAGTACCGTTGCTTGCACCCTGGATCAGGAAATTGACGAGTCCGAGACTGAGAAAGATTCGAGCACGGAAGATTCGAGCACGGTTTTGGTGATCCCAAGGACACGATCGAGTCACGAGAATTTCACAATAAATCATGATTCCGAGAGCTCGGACATCGAGGAAACCGCGAGCGGCCTCGGTCGAAATTACGAGACCGCATACGTCACGAACGACACCAATTCTTTGGACGACGGAGTCTCGAAAGTGTCCGACGACTCGTCGCTTCCGGGCGGCTCGCGCGAAACGGAAGTCGATCTTTGCGAGTCGTCGAAGAATTCTGCGAGGGTGGATTCCGTGTACGCGATCCGCTCGATCGAGGTCATTGACACTGACAACTCGAGCCCGAGCACGGACGACATTGACGGAGTCGAAGTCACCACCACGGTAATCGTAACAACGACAAATTTTTATTTTCGTCATTCCAAAATAATTTCAATGTTCCCTTCATGGAGCCAGAATTATTACATCGTTTTCTTTTCTCAGCCATTTAATATTCTCGTTTGGACATTTTTCGAATTTCTTCAGGATTTTTTGTTTTTGAATTTTTCGGATTTCTTTAGGATTTTTTTGTCGAATTTTCGCACAGCCATGATTGCGACAAATTAAAAAAAAAAAAAAAAAAAAAAAAATAGAAACGTTTTTTCGATACATGAACAATGTCGGTAAAAAAACAATCGCGTACCTATCGGATAAGCTGTCATTGGAAAGGACGTTGAAAATTCTCCTTAAGGCCTTAGGCCACTCTAGCGACCGAAAAATAGCCTTTTTGGAGATTTTTCTTTCAGAAAAACTACAAAATAAATCGAGACTACCAAAAAGGGTGTTTATCATACGAATCAGTAACTGTATACAATTTTTTTTTAAAGCGATTAATTTCAAAATGGCGGCTGCGCAGCGTTTATCTAAAAACTGCATTTTTTAAGTTGGCCGTTCAAGGTTCTTGTTTGGACATTTTTTGAATTACTTCAGGATTTTTTGTTTTTGGATTTTTCGGATTTTTTTAGGATTTTTTTTGTCGAATTTTCGCACAGCCATGATTGCGACAAATTAAAAAAAAAATTGAAACGTTTTTTCAATACATGAACAATGTCGGTAAAAAAAAACAATTGCGTACCTATCGGTAAGCTGTCATTGGAAGGGACGTTGAAAATTCTCCTTAAGGCCTTAGGCCACTCTAGCGACCGAAAAATAGCCTTTTTGGGGATTTTTCTTTCAGAAAAACTACAAAATAAATCGACACCACAAAAAAGGGTGTTTATCATACAGTAACTGTATACAATAATTTTTTTGAAGCGATTAATTTCAAAATGGCGGCATTTTTTACAAAAACTGCATTTTTTAAGTTGGCCGGAAACATAACTCAGACAATTTTCAACCGATTCACTTGAAATGTTGAATATATCTTGGAAAATACATTATCTATGGAAGTACGTAGGATTTATTTTTTATATTGCATAGTTCATTTGTTATTAACAATTATCTGACGAAATTTTTCATTTTCCAAAAATTTGCCGAAAAAATCGTCATATAATTGTTAATAGTGATTGAACTATGCAATATAAAAAAAAAATCCTCCTTACTTCCATAGACAATGTATTTTTCAGGATATATTCAAAATTCCAAGTGAATTGGTTGAAAATTGTCTGAGTTATGTTTCCGGCCAACTTAAAAAATGCAGTTTTGAGATAAACGCTGCACAGCCGCCATTTTCAAATTTATGGCTCCAAAAAAATTATTGTATACAGTCACTGATATGTATGATAAACACCCTTTTTTTTTGTAATCTCGATTTATTTTGTAGTTTTTCTAAAAAAAAATCCCCAAAAAGCCTATTTTTTCAGCCCCTAGAGTGGCCGAAGGCCTTAAACAAAAATGTGGTCAAAACGACCAAGTGTGCAGTCGAAGTGTTAATAGTATCATTATTATACATTATTTAATTATATTATATATTATTTAATAATGTTATATATTATTTAGTAATATTATATATAATTTAATAATATTATATATTATTTAATAATATTATATATTATTTAGTAATATATATTATTTAGTAATGTTATACAGGGTGTCCCATTTTAATCTTACACCTGAATTTTCTCGAAAAATATTGCTCGGACGAAATATTGTGTGGAACAAAACTTCAAGGGCTTGAAGGGGGACGTTTAAAAAAAAATTATTTGAGGAGCCAAAATTCAAAATGGCGGCGTTACAAAGGCTGACATGTTTTTCTCAAACGAAAACATAACTTTTTTTTATTGCCAAAAAATTTGTCGGCTGAAAACTAAAAACTTTTGTTGAAAAAATTTTTCGATAAAGTTCATAGTTTTCAAGTGAGAACATCATTTTCAATTATTTCAGATTTATCCAGGATTTGTGTGTGTGTGTGTGTGTGTTTGTGTGTGTGTGTGTTTTTCTACCCATCGTGATCAAAGTTCGTCAAGGATTTAAAGAAACACGTTTTTAGGCCTGAAAATGGCACAAACGCTATTAAAATGGAAAAAAACTATTTTTCATCGATTTTCCTCCAAAATTTTCTCATGAAATATCGTCCAAATTTGAAAACAAAAAAAAAACAAAAAAAAAACAAAAATTTTCAACTAAAAAATTTGATTCTTTTTTTGTTCAAGTGGTCATACATTCGAAAATACAACATTGAGCGGCTTGCCGTGAGACATTTAGTCTAATTGTCTCTACCACCGGCATTTGCGTTAGCCAAAGCGTAGGAGGTTGCATGGCTGATGGCATAAAAATGATGTTCTCACTTGAAAACTATGAACTTTATCAAAAAATTTTTTCAACAAAAGTTTTTAGTTGTCAGCTGACAATTTTTTTGGCAATAAAAAAAAGTTATGTTTCCGTTTGAAAAAAAACATGTCAGCCTTTGTAACGCCGCCATTTTAAATTTTGGCTCCTCAAATAAATTTTTTTCAAACGTCCCCCTTCCACCCCTAGAAGTTTTGTTCCACACAATAGTTCGTCCGAGCAATATTTTTCGAGAAAATTCAGGTGTAAGATTAAAATGGGACACCCTGTATATTATTTAATAATATTATATATTATTTAATAATATTATATATTATTTAATAATATTATATATTATTTAGTAATATTATATATTATTTAGTAATATTATATATAATTTAATAATATTATATATTATTTTATTATATAATATAGTATTATTAATAATAACAAATTATATGACACCTTATTTAATTTTTTTTCTATCCGAGAGCTTGTTCATTCACTAATTTGCTTATAAGTAAAATTTCTCGCGATCGATTGACAATGATTGCACCACGGTCCAAAGTAGCCTCAGTCCCGCTGAAGCAGCCGTGCTACTATGAAACGAAAGAAAAAAAAATATTTCTTACAGTCGTACGTTGCCGAGTATCCGGAGGATGTGCCATTGAAAAGTGGCATGCGATTAATCTCGCAGCACATCCCCGACGGATCTCCCGCGAGATCGGATGATCAAAGGTCCCAGGAGAGCCGACGAGAGTCTCGCGATCGGGACGAAAACGTTATTTCCATAATCTTAGCTTCCCGTCCACATTCGCGAGATTCCTATTCCCGCGAGGACAAAATTTCCATTGGTTCCCTCGATTTTCGACAATCCCCGCCCCAAAGTGTCGTCGGCCGTTCACCCGAAATATCATGCTCACATTCGTCAAAGCTCGATGAGCCAACGAACGATTCGGGCAGCATGGAAATATCGGCCAGTGAAAAGCCTACAATCAGGCCGAGCTACTCCCGTGACTCGACGGATCTTGAAAAAATCGATGGCACGTCCAACACCGGAAATGAGAGTGCGACTCTACTTCCCGAAGCGAACGACAGTCAGGTGAGCTTCGATCAAATATTTATGGGACTATGAGCATGGAAGGATATTGACGAATTACGAATACCCACTAATCAAATTTTGTTGGACGATCCTGGCTAGTTTTTTTGTCAATTATTTGACTCTTACGATTTATCAAGCCTGATTGATCAAAATTTTGATTTATCAATCAATGAGGATTGATTTATCAAGCATTTTATCTCTCTGAGGATATTGTATCAAGTATCGAGGGATTTTTTATTTTTTTTCCGCCCTGACGATATTTTATAAAGTATTAAGGTATTTTTTTTTAATTTTCCGGTTGTGAAGATATTTTATCAAGTGTGGGGGTGTTTTTCTTTACATTTTTTGCCTTTGACGATATTTTATCGGGTATCGAGGTATTTTTTTTATTTTGCGGTTGTGAAGATATTTTATCAAGTATCAAGGTATTTTTTTATTTATCGAATAAAAGTTGCAGGCTGTTAAGGAGGTTGGAGCGTTAGCCACAATCCAAGGTTAAATTTAATAAAAAAAATACATGTTATTGTTTACACTATACTGAGTCTTTACGAATTTTTTGAACTTTTTTCACCGCCAAACACCAGAGATAAAAAATAGTTTAACGTATGTAATTTAACGTGCGGTTAGATGGGCAAGACTTTCACACTAAAGGTTATGTAATTTTTATTGTTATTTAGCACCAAGATAAACCATTTCTAACAACGGATTAACGCAAACTGAACCTTTGTGAACATTTAGAAAAAAAATCCTTTATCTTGCCCATTGTAAACCATGGGCCAATAATCTCGTGACGTAAATATGAATAGGCATAATTATGAATTACTCAAAATTTCATTGTGAATTGTATAAAACATTCGTTTTCGTAGTTTTTTCATAACAATCATGGATAATGTTATGCTTTTTCAAGTTGGTAGTAACACAAAAGTTTTTCTACTTTACGTAATAAAAATGTAAAAATGCATAATTTCGCCCTTTAATTAAATATTAAAAAAAATTAGCATATATAGAATAAATCTGTACCTCGAATGCATTTTTTTGAGGTTCATTGAAAAAAATGAAAAAACCGTCATTTGACTCAACCGAATCGCTCCAACCTCCTTAAGGGGGACAGTAGGTACGTTTTTCATATTTCCAGCTTATAGGGACCACTCAAGTCCTCGTATGTCTGATCCTGGATTCCTATCCGATATGAAGATACAATTAGGTTTCGTCTGGGTCATTTTTCGACAAGACCCTCGACCGGCCCAGGGCCCCAAAATTGAGTAGTGCCTAACACATGACGGAATGCCAATTTTCCGTCTTGATCTCGATAAGATGGATAGTTTGCGAATTTGTTCTTCAAGAGTGTGTAAAAATTGCTGTACTGTATTGACGCAGCGAGTCGAAATTACTAGGTCGCAGCCTAAAATATTTTCTGCAAAAGTTTTTTTAGGGAGGTTATCGCGTCAGCCACAATCCAAGATTAAATTTAAAAAAAAATTGTTATCGTTTAGACTATACTTAGTCTTTACGAATTTTGTGAATTTTTTTCACCATAAAACACCAGAGATAAACAATAGTTCAGTGTATGTCATTTCACGTGCGGTTACATAGGCAAAATGTTCACGCTACGGCTGATATAATTTTTCTTGGCTATTAAGCATCAAGATATACCATTTCTAGCAACGGATTAACGCACACTGAATCGTTGTAAGCATTTAGAAAAAAACACCCCATCTTGCCTATCGTAAACCATATATATTCAATATCGAACCATGAAGGTTTGACAAATGATTACGAATCTTGGCTGGCGAATGAAGAGCCTTGCTGTCAACCTCAATGTCCGCGAAGTTGTCCTATTTCGGCAACAGTTGCTATTAATTAATGGTAACAATAAATAATCTCGTGAGATAAATATAAATAGGCATAATTATAAATTACTCAAAATTTCATTCCGAGACGCAGTTTTTTTCATAATCATCATCGATAATATCATACTTTTTCAAGTTGGTTTTTCTTATTTACATAATAAAAATATAAAAATGCAATTTTACGAAAAATTAGCATCTACGGAATAAATATATACTCCATATGCATTTTTTTGCGGTCCATTGAAAAAACAATTCATAAACCGTCATTTGACTCAATATCATCTGAAATAAAACAATCGAACGGCATTTTAATTTATGGACCTGAGGCTATCGCCGGAACTAGAGTAAAGTAAAAAAATCGGAAATTGAATTCTTTGCACGGTTTCAAAAGTTAACCCTCATTCGGCACCCTTCGGTGGAGAGACGTACTCGACACACTGGGGTTGTTTTCACCCCGGTGATAAAAACCGTCATCATAAATCAACTATCTAATATTTTAACTTGAATTTTTTTTTGGACTCCTCGAAAGCTTCTTTTTCAAGGTAGTTTAGATTATATAGCCGAAAATTTGATTTGAGTATGTTAAAGAAATTAAAACTGCGAAAAAACGTTTAGGTACTTAAAATCTATGAAATATGATCGTGGGGTGCAAACCACCCCAGTGTGCCGAATAAGGGTTGAATTCTACGTTTCGTCATTTTTTTCGACTTTTTCAGCTTAAAAAAACTATGGCAGACATCAAAAATATTCTAGTTCGGGTGAGAATTATAGATGTGCCGACTATTCCATAAAAAATTGAGCAAAACCCGTTCAACAGTTTTTCAGATATCATGGAAGCCAATTTGAAAAATACAGTTTTGAGAAAAAGGCGTTTAAAAGTTCAAGTACGATTTACACAAAGAAAACGTTGACTCACCATTACTCTGCTATGCCAGGTCCATATAACACGCACGCATTTTTTGCAATTTGTACAAAAAAATCGAATTTTTGGACCTGTCATACGAAATGACCACCTTACAAGGAACATCACTTTGTATCCTCCTCCGATTTCGTTGAAACTTTTTAATGTGGAAGAGAATCAAAAACTAAGAAACACGTATTTTTTTTATCGGCGGAAAAACGCTTTTAAGGGGTGAAACGCACCCTCGGAAATAGGGGTGTTTTTCGTTTTTCGTCGATAACGTTATCGTTCTCATCTCCAATGTATAGTACACAAAAAAATAAACATTTTTGCAATTTGAATTTTTTTTATATCTCGTACTGTTAAAACGTTATCGACGAAAAACGAAAAACATCCTCATTTTTGAGGGTGCGTTTCACCCCTTAGGACCGTTTTTCCGCCGATAAACAAAAATACGTGTTTCTTAGTTTTTGATTCTCTTCCACATTAAAAAGTTTCAACGAAATCGGAGAAGGCTACAAAGTGATGTTCCTTGTTAGTTTGTTTTATGTGCCCGTATAAAATATCCCACGGTTGCTTTCACAATTGAGTGCGGAAGTGTAGTTTTCATTTTCCAAAAAACAGGCAATTTCGAGGTGAATGCAAAACAAATGTTTAGCTCGAAAAATACCGAAGTTATTGTACTAGGGAGTTTGTAAAATGGAGTAAGCAAGCAAGCACCCCACTTGATGGTCATACACAATGCGCATGGAACCTTGCCGCATGCATTAGCATGACTCAAGGTGTACCACGTGGAGGTTGCAGTGTCGAATTAACTCCTCGTGTGCGTGTGCCAGCGGTTCGTAACTCTCGGCAGTATTTAACGAGTTCAAACCCTCTTTGATGTGCACGTGTGTGTTGCACGTTCGTAAACGAAAGAAGACGCATCCTCACAGTCAGTTCTGCGGTATTTGTTTTTTTTATCTCGAAACCGCTCTCTAATGGCACACTTTACAGCAACTGTTGAAAGTTTGTGCCATTTTGTTCGATACAAAGTCAAACTCTTCTCGGGAATTGTGCAACTGTATTCCGCGGGGTGAGTACAGAAACTCTTCTACGGGTAGCCACGATGCGGTTGATCATGTCAGCTGCTCCTGGGCCATTCGACATCTTTGCGAAACTCCCAGAGAAAAAGGGTCAGCGGGGGGCGTCAAATTGGGTGACTTAAAGGACAGGTCGCGAGGTTGAACTCTCCGATTTCGACGAAATTTGACATGCTTGTAGAATGGGTAAAAATAGGCGACACGTATTTTTTTATATCTGCGAAACCCGATTTTTAAGGGGTGAAACGAAGCCTCGAAAATAGGGGTGTTTTTCGTTTTTCGTTGATAACGTTTTAACGGTATGAGATAGGAAAAACATTCAAATTGCAACAATGTTTGGGTTTTCGTGTACTATACATTAGAGATGAGAACGAGGCAGATAACAAATTTCAAACGAAAATGAAAAACACCCCTATTTTTTAGGGTCCATTTCACCCCTTAAAAATCGGGTTCCGCAGATATAACGAAATACGTGTCGCCTATTTTTACCTATTCTACAGACATGCCAAATTTCGTCGAAATCGGAGAGTTCGACCTCGCTACCTTTCCTTGTCAGCCCAGATGACAGACCAGCAGAACCGACATCCACGACTAGAGCTTGGACTATCGGAGCTTTTTATATCGCCGGTATTATTTCTATATCAATAAGTTGTAATATCGGAACACCGGTATTTTGATATTTTCCGATGTCTATGGGAAACTACGGTTAAAAACGTTAGAAGCTAGAAAGTGAAGATGGAAGTTGTAGAAATAATAGTTCATAGCCAACAAGGAACATCACTTAAGTGTCCGCCTTTAATTTTGTTGAAACTCATATATTTGATAAAGCATTGAAAACTATTAGACACGTATTCTTTTTTTATTTGCCGAAAAACGGTTTTACGGGGGGAAACCACCCCGCAAAGAAAGACGTGTGTAAGGGTGGTTTTCAGTTGAATGAATTAAAAACCAAAATTCTTCTAATATAAAGCGATGAAGAATCAACTATAGAAGTATAGAAAAAATTTAAGTGGTGACACGCCTTTCTTTGAGGGGTCGTTTCTCCACTTAAAACTGTTTTTCCGCTAATAAAAAAAGACGTGTCTAATCGTTGTCAATGCTTTATCACATATATGAGTTTAAACAAAATTGAAGGCGGACACTTAAGTGATGTTCCTTGTAAGTGAAACCACACTATTTATTAAAAATCACCGTCTTTATAATGGAGATCTTAATTTATTATACATTTCTAAACATACTCTGCTATTCTCTTAAGCATATCCAACCCAACATAAGATAAATAAACAAAAATAGAAACTCTTATGCAATTCAAATGAGCAATAAAGAAGCAAAACCAACAAAATTAGGAAAATCTATCCAGGTCAGCGTAGTAGTAGCTACCAGAATGCAAACGAACGGTATAGCCTGTGGCAGGAATGCAACAGCATGGTGACTTCAATTAACGGGATTGAGATTGTTTGAGCAATGACCGCAAAACAGAGGGAATCTAAAGTTTCGTCTCTCAGAGACGATCTTCCCTTAGTGCAGGTGTAAGCCGCGGAATAGTAGGCCCTTTTTTATTCCACACCCGTGGATAAATAAGTTGACACTTCGGAAATATTGAATGTAGGATAATAATATTTTAAGGCTGATAAGCGTAGTAAAAAAGAACCAAGTATAAGTGACTAAAATAGAAATAACAACAATTACAATGATATTTTAACTTTTTCAAATCTGATATCGAAATATCGGTATTATTCGAGTGCAATATCGGATTATTGGTCCGACATTCCGGTTTTTCGATATTATTGAAAACCGGTATCCATGCTCTATCAGCGACGAATCTTCCACTAGAATATTCCGTTCACGTGATCATTGACGCAATGTGCAAGAGGTGGAGGCAGATCATCCTGCTGAATCCACATATTTTGCAAAGTTTCAAAATCAACATCTACGAGAAGTCCCAGCCGAACAATTCGGGCAGTCTCAATATACCGCTGGCGATTGGCAGAGTCTTCGCAATCGAAATGAGGTGCAATCAGATACCCGTTCACAATTTGGACCACACATTGAACATCAAACGGTGCTGGGGTCTCGCTAACGCGGCTGGTGTGAATTTTGGGCGGCCCACTAGTGGCCATTTTAGTGTTTCACGCACAAGCTGCAAAATGGGCCTGCCATAAAAGAGAAGGTTGTTTTAAAAAATGAGGTTGCCGTGGAATTCGTTGAGCTGTCCCTTGACAAAATGCAACACGGCTTACCATATCTTGGTGCGATAACTCCCAGACTAGTACGATGTGGTATGGCTGATGCCGTAAAGCTCATAGCACACGGAAGGATATCGATTGGGGGTAACCTCAGCTCACGCTCAAACCGTCGAAGACTGATCTGCGGATCATCATGTACCATCGTCAACACAGAGATGGTACGAGTATCGACTTCACGGAGGTGGGCGGAATTCCGGTGGCGTTTTCGGCGAGTGAGTTGCCCTCGTCGAGCTCTTCGCTCAATATCCCAATAGCAGCAGCATTGGGATTCCCACGACCCGCAAAATCTCGAGCGATAGGTGAACGTCGCTATCCTATAATTGTGTAGACGTAATCAGAGTGTCAGAAGAGTATCGAGAATTTCAGTGAAAGAGCGCTTGGTAGGCAGGCACTCTTCGCGAGAGCAACGGCCTGCCTAACCCAGCGCATGGGTAGTACGCTTCGTTGCTCATGTGTGGCGCAGGACCTCGCGGCTTCGCCCGCAAGCCATATGCACTCTGAAGGAATATATAATCGAGTCTGCGAGTATCGACGTACCTTGCATTTTGCGGATCCTTTCGTGTGGTCGGTTGGCAATTGCACATCTCGTGATACTCATGCATGGGTATCTTCCCTCATGTCGAAATTGTGGTACACAATATATTGCTTTTTAATTTTTTCCTACCGAAGGGCTTCAAGGGGCTATACCAGTGTGATCGCTGAAAATTTGGGTGATTTTCGGGATTTTTTTGGAAGAAAAGAACTCAATTAAATGTTTCGGAAAATTAAGAATATATTTGGCTATACCATGTCCTGTACCGTGACGTAGGATTTTCGAAAAATATCGAAATCTAACAAAATGGCGTAGTTACGAAAAAACGTCTGTTTTCTTGCCTATGAAATGGTCGTTTTTTTCAATGACAAATCGTCAATTTTCATCCAATCAAAAATATCCTACGTCATTGTATAGTAGATATATTCAAGAGTACTAAGTTCCAATTTCAAGTCAATCGGATAATTGCTCTTTGAGTTACAATGTCAGCAAATTTGAAAAATATCTTTTCGAGAAAAACGCGTTTAAAGGTTAACTATCGATTTTTGCAAGATAAAATTATATTTACTATAAAAACTGCTAAGTATAAACGTAAAGTATAAAGTATAAACTGTCGAAAAAGCAAAAAAAATCGATTTTTTTAAGTGTCACACTGGTATAACCCCTTAACAAGAATAAATGTGAGTTGTGCGAGAAAAAATATTATAAATTTTCTGGTTGCAAACAAAAATCCTATTGATTGAAATAAATTTTTCAAAAATTCGATATGCGAAGGTGAATCAAAAAAGACTTAGAAGCGCATACTGATATAATATTTTTGGGGGTAGTTTGATATTTATTTTGAAGAGTGTCAATCACATAATGTTTATGCGAAGTTTCAGTTGATTTGATCCTACCGTTTTGAAGTTATTCATTATTTTGTGCAAACAGTTGTTAAACATACTCAAATATGGAGAAAAGTGAGTTACGTGCAGTGATAAAATAATTGTGTCTGAAAAACAGGTGCTGGCTTAGAAATCCTTGGCCACCCACCATATTCTCCGGACTTAGACCCCAGTGATTTTCACTTATTCCCAACATTAAAGGGGCATTCGCGGGGGAAGAAATTTGAAGATGATGACGCGGTTATGGCTGCCATAGAAGAGTTTTTTGGGAGTCAAGAAAATGTTGTTTTTTAGGAAGTAATAAGAAAGTTGGCGAAATTGGTGAAAAGAAAGCGGCATTCTAGATGTATAGAAGTGGAAGAAGATAATGTAGAAAGAAATATATTTTTCTTTGAATTTTCTTATATTTTTATAGTGATTCGACGAACTTTTTGATTCACCCTCGTACTACACAGGGTGTCCCTCTTATCTCTACCACCCGCAATAACTCGGTAATTATCGACGTCACAAAAAAATGTTCCAGACAAAAGTTGTACGGTGTGGAGGGGACCATCAAATACGACCTATTTTTTTTACTTCGGTAGAGGCACTGATGCACAGTGAAGGTCACCTCCACTTTTTCAAATGGAATGGTACATTTTTTTTCAACCATTTTGCGGAGCACCTCAAGCCGCATGTAAAACATTAGGGTGTCAAAGTCGTTCAATGTCATTCAAGGTCACCTATTAAAATGAAACACAAATCTATTCTAAGCTCGATTCAAAATTTTACTCACTCGAAATCAAAATCAATGCAAAATCATTGAATTTGAATTGATTTTTAATTCTTTTGGCACTGTGGCGTGCCAAAATTGAATTGAAAATCGATTCAAAATCAAAACTTTGAATCACTCGAAAATCACTCGATATTTGAATTAAAAAAAATTAAAATAAAATCGAGATATTTAGATTTGTATTGTATTGTATTGTAAATCTAAATATCTCGGATTACTACCAAATATTTGGTAGTGATCCGAGCTATTGAGATTTGTATCATCGATACTGATCTTGAATGACCTTGAACGACTTTGACCTCTTGTTTTTCATGCGGCTTGAGGTGCTCCGCAAGATGGTTGAAAAAAATGTACCATTCCATTGGAAAAAGTGGATGTGACCTTCACTATGCGGCAGCGCCTCCACCGAAAAAAATGGTCGCATTTGATGGCCCCCTTCACACCGTACAACTTTTGTCCGGAACATTTTTTTGTGACGTCGATAATTACCGAGTTATTTCGGGTGGCAGAGATAAGGGGACACCCTGTATATTTGAATACGAGGCATGTTTACTGTATGCAAATAAAGATATTTTTATTCGGATAGATCTTCGACACATTCAAAGCACGAATATATTTCAGTCAAATATGTATTTATTTAGCTAGACTGGATTATGGACTTCATACAATAGAGAAAATTATTCTGCCCAAACAGAATCCTAGATCGCAAGTACATTTGACTGGATTTGACTTGGATAGATCCTACTCAAACCAAATAGACTTTCGTGAGAGTATGCGGATGCGAGATCGTTCTATTCTTCAAGCTGTCGTGACAATTTCCACCGCGAACGGTTTATTTTTTCAATCGGCAAGACTCGATAAAAACTCAGGATCCCCCGTGCAGATATTGTCGTAGGGATCCAATTGGATTCCCATACTTTTCCCCACTTCCTGATAGCGATCCTTTATGTATATATATATATATATATATTATAGGACGTGATAGCGTCCCTTCACCAAAAAGTCACCCTCGTACATTGCATTTTAATCGGGGTTCCTCATTGGAATCCAATTTATGGATCCAATTTAAATCCTAAAGGATTCCCACATTATCGGATAGAATCCGATACGATTCTTGATGGTACCCATGGCATTACGCAGGTTGAATTTTCGAAACAAAACATATACACATAAAAAATAAGTGGATCTTAAGGTAGGAGATACCGTTAGGCGAGGAAAAAATTACTGCTTTTCGTGATTTCTTTAAAAGGGAGGATTTCTTCACCATTTTTGGACTCACGGCATGTTTTATTAATACTTTTAGGTCTTACATGGTATTTCTTTTTTAATGAATCTCGCAAAATGGCGGAGATATGCCACGGTCTTCTAAAAAAAGCAACGAAGATTTTTCTTGGTCAATATTCGGAAGTGTCACTCTTGCTAAAAAGAGACTGTAATTTTTTTAATCAATTCTTTATGATTATAAAACCTTATATTAAGTTCTATTTTAATGGTGCATAATGTTTGGGTTTGTTTGGGTTTGAACTGTAAAAAAAAAACACAAAAAAAATCGGCTCGATTCTGACAGGAGTGACACTTCCGAATATTGACATTTTTCTTTCATTAACGCTCGTACGCAAAATATGAACCAAGAAAAAGTGAGAGATGTTGAAAGTCGATTAAATGGTACGCTTTGAAACAAAAATATTGAATTGTCCGAAAAAAATGGCTACATTTCGCCATCAAAAATACTTTTTATTTTAATTTCGAAAAACATTTACGGTCGTGTTTTGGATAATAAGGTTAGAAAAGATTTATTCCAAATGTCATCAGAATCCGCCGATTAGTTTTTTAGCTATACGTCACGCCAGTTTTGAAAATAGAATTTAGAAGACCGTGCCATACCACCGCCATTTTTAAAGATAAAAAATAAATAAAAAATACCATGTAACTGCCAAAAGTAGTAATAAAACATACCCTTAGTCTCAAAAATAGTGAAAAAATCTTTCCTTTAAATAAAATCATCACAATCAGTAATTTTTTCCTTGCCCCCTTAGAGGGTAGAGAGGGTAGTATTAAGGGGGGAGAAGGTATTTCCTCCTTAAGAAGATGTCATCTTATCTTAAAAAAATATAAATCGCTAACAAGTATATCTTAAAAATCGATTTCAATCACATCACCGAAAAGCCACTTTAATTGTTGTTCATTATTCATTTTACTGCACTTTGTCATAACATCACCACATGCTCATTTATGTTGTGTTTTTTTTCTCTTCAAAACGCGAGTTTTTTTCTCGTGATTTTTCACATACTTTCGATTCGAACGTGCTAAGAATTCTCAAAGGGCGGTCATCAGGGAACAGTGCAGAATCCAATTGGATCCTAATGAGGACTCCCTATGTGCGATGTCCCTAACAAATCTCTATAGAGATGTGGGTACATCTTGGGACTCCCCGACAAATTTGTCGGGGATCACAAAAGGATTTATTTTTGGGGGAGATCCAACAAATATGTAATAAAAGAATCTCAAGCGACGTCAATTGGGAAATCGCGCGGAATCCACTTGGATTCCAATGTGGACTCCCCACGTGCTGCACCCTATCACATTCCTACAGCGATGTGGTAGGATCTGGGGACTCCCCAATGAATTGATGCACGGGCACTGCATTCTCATCAGTAACGATAATACACAAGTGGTTATTGTACCGGTAACGTGATAATCATCGCATTCATCGAATGCCAATCAGCAGCAGCCGCTTCGATGCTGCCAATCCCAAGGGATACTGATGATCATCATTCGATGAGTGTAAAATCCTTTTGGTGGAAACATTATACGGTGCGGCCTGACCTTTTGACCTAATTCGCTCTATAACTTGAAATTTAAATTTATTCCGAAAATTTATCATCGATGTTAAGAAACAGAATTCGCATTTTGTTATGTGTTGATTAATACGAAGACATTGACGTTTTAGGCCTGTTAAAGGGTGGGAGCTAACCGGTAGGCTTTTGTTATTTAAGGGACCTTCTCACCTTAGACGCTAAAAAGGCTATTTTTATGAATTTTTTCATAAGTTTATATTATAGATATTGATATAAAAGTTGCTACACTTAATAAATACACTTTCGAAATACATAAAACATTTTTTTAAATGTATTTATGTCACCCAAGCAAACTTTAAGCGCGTTTTTCTCGAAACAACGTTTTTCGACGGCTTGTTGATAAAATCTTCGAAACTACTGAATCGATCCTTATGAAATTTTAACCACATATTCTTTACAGTTGTAAAGAATACAACTTTCCAAAAATTGCAACAGTGAAAAATTTGCCTAAGAAATCGTCAGATAATTGTTAATAACAAATGAACTATGCAATATAAAAAAAATTCCTACGTACTTCCATAGACAATGTATTTTTCAAGATATATTCAACATTTCAAGTGAATCGGTTGAAAATTGTCTGAATTGTTTCCGACCAACTTAAAAAATGCAGTTTTGAGATAAACGCTGTACAGCCGCCGCTTTAAAATAAATCGCGTCAAAAAAATTGTTGTATGATAAACGCCTTTTTTTGTAATTTCGATTTATTTTGTAGTTTTCCTGAAAAAAAAAATCCCTAAAAAGTCTCTTTTTTCGGCCTCTAGAGTGGCCTAACTCCATTAAAAAGTTCATGAAAATAGCCCTTTTTAGCGGTTAAAGTGAGAAGACCCCTTAAAGTTCGGTCAATGGCCATTAAATATTGCTGAAAAAAATGTATGTTTATTTGATCAATTAGCCACATTCATTTTACACTACGAAAAATGATGTCAATTTATCCATCAGATATCTGGCTAATTGCTCGCAGAGGACTAAAGTAACAGACATGCAGGCGCGTCAAGATAAAATCTACAGACAATCGGTGAAATGCTTTTGACTTCAAGAGGGTTTGAATTATTATTAAAACCCTTAATTTCCATTTTACATCGTTGAATCTAGGGAAACACGTTTTTTGCGTCTAGTCGGCGTAGTTTGCGGCTTTCAACGAAAACTCGGTGATATTTGTAATCGGCGAAAAATTTCTCATCAGATAGACCCGCGAAAAGGTGTAAAAGAAGAAAAATAAATTCGACCGTTTTGACAATTGTTTAACATTTCCAAAATCCCAACATTTTGAGCAGCCGTAGGATCGGTCCTATCTGAGTCACAGAGACTTGTTGGGGGGTTTCTGAAAAGGATTTTGGTAGGCTTAGAGAATGCCGCTTGATTTATCCCTAGATCTCATCTAGTTGTACCAAAAAATCCACTTGAAAAGTGGCCGCAAAATAAGCAAAGAATGCATGGAAAAATTGGCAAAGGTCCGGCTTTGAAATTCTGGCCAAAATTGAAAAAAAAAATTGGAGCCCGACAAATCAAACGGCATTTAAAAAAGGAAACGATTATGAAAAGAATGAGCGCAGAGTGTAGGTTCAAATCGAAACAGCAAATAAACAAGTCGTGATTGAGTGAAGACATTTATTTTTAGCTAAGACGGGAAAAAACGGATTTTTATTTTTAATCATTGAATGTGTATAGAAACACGTTTTTCGCGTATAGCCGGCGTTGTTTTAAGCTTTCGACAAAATTCTGCGATATCTGTAAGGGCGAAGGATGTTCTATCGGACAAACCGTTCAAAAGTCGTAAAAGTCGAAAAAAAATATTATTCGCCCGTATCAGCAACGTTTGAAAATTCCCTAAATCCCCAAATGAGCAAAGGGAGAGCGAGCCGTCTATTAAAAATATGTTTATTTCTGGATTGACGAAATTTGAGGTTGTTAATGACACTGACGTACTGTTTTTACAACTCTTTACTCTTACGCCCCTTCGGGCTCTCTTACAACCTCATCTCTTTCACTATCACTCACGAATTTGTTTATTTTCTCGAATATTTCAATAACGAATATATTAGGTGTATTAAAAAGAAATCCATTATTTTTGTCCCCAGTTTCATGCAAAAATAATTGATTCCTTTTTACTATACCTAATATTCCTAAAAAATCCGTTTTTACGTCACTGTCTATTTTTACATACATCATTAACAACGATCGATTTCTCCGTATAAAACATACGCACACGCACGTCTCGCTTGGAGTACATTGTTTTATTGATCCCAACAGGCCAGTATGAGCCAGATGAAACAAATACAAAAGAGTGTTCCGACGTCGAGAATTTCGCGAATGAGGCAAAAGAGCCGTACGAACATGGCGAGGGTAGCACCGATGCAGCCGAGTGGTCAGACAATCGATCGAGGCACATCGAAATCGAGAATGTTGGCGCAACAATGTTTCACTCAATTGGACAGCAACGATTGGTGAGTCAGAGCCGTGTTCTGTTTGTTTTATTTTTCAATTTTTTCCCCTTTTTTTATGACAACACACCATTCGTGTGTACGCATTTATTTTTAAAAGAGGACACCACTGTGGCGTGCCAAAAATGTCGTTTTCCGAGTTTTTTGTTTTCTAGATTATTTTTTTTGGGGTTTGGACAAAAAGGTATGGTATTGAGCATACAACATAATTCCTGTAAATTGTTATTTAAAAAAATTAAAAATTAACTACGTTATGGAAATATAATAGAGCCTCTGTATAGAAAATGTGGTCCAACGGCCGAATCGATAAATTGACAATGGTTGGTTTGAAAAATGAAATTACATTTTTTAATAATCTATATAAATGTAGTTCTCGTTGTACGTAGCCGTTTCTCGAAAAAAAAATCACAAAATGGCGGGTGTTCGAAAAAAGTATAACTTTGCGGACATTTTTACTTATATTCGAGGGCTTGAAAAATACTAACTGAAATAAACGACTATGTACAACGATAGCTACTGCAGTTAGGGAAATTATGATTTTTTTATTTGACAATCGGACGATTATAACTAGAATTGTTATTCCGGCCAGGTCGAGAAGAGTCGTTTCGAAAAAAAAACGTGATTGAAAGTTTTAGTATACGTAAATCGTTTGTAACTTGGTCAATTTTCAATATTTTAACTCGAACATTTTTTCCCATATTCTTGAATATGTATACTTTGAGAAAATGCAAAAAAAAATTGATTTTCCTTACCCGTCACAGTGGTATCCCGTCTTTAATCGACAATTCGATTATCGTAATGGAAAACATTACGAGGTCGTTACAATTATAATCTTCTTCTGTTCCTGAGTGTACATTTTTTTTCGATTTTTTTTACTACACACACCATTCATATATACGTATGTATTCTCAAATCGGCAATTCGATTGTTGTAACAAAAAAATTGCGAGGTCGTTGCAATTGTAATCGAAGTCCATGGCGTACAGCAATCGGAAACTGCACGTACACCTCAAAGGGGCGAGTGTCTGCTTGACATTTTTTCATTTTCTTTGTCGATTTTTTATTTCGTTTGTTGATTTTTTATTTCGTTTGTCGATCTTTTATTTCGTTTGTCGACTTTTTATTTCGTTTGTCGATTTTTTATTTCGTTTGTCGATATTTTTATTTCGTTTGTCGATTTTTTATTTCGTTTGCCGATTTTTTATTTCGTTTGTCGATTTTTTTATTTCTCTCAATGTTTTTTTTTTCGCAAAGGCATATCTGTACAGTGGACTGAGTGGGTAGTATTTTTTTTTCTGGTAATTACGTTAATTCCACGTGACGAAAAAGATTACGCAACCATACCGTTACTTTACTTAAAAGTACTCGCGAAACGGTATCTTTTTTTATGACTTAGGATTTTTAAATCAAAGAGCTACATGAGCCTGCTCGTACAAAGTTTGGTGGTCCTTTATTTCGGATTTTTTTACAACATTGAGTATGCATAAGAGTCTTATGGAAACTCTACAATGGCAATCAAAAATAGATGAGCTGTTGTGTCGTTCATTCTGAGCATGTATGCAAAATTGAAAATCGATCGGCTGCCCTTTGAAGAATTATAAAACTTTTCTTTGATGTGAAGAAGCTTAAAAAATGGTACAAAATGCATAAGCATGTTACGGTTAATTTAGGTACGATAGAAACTTTTTGGAAAAATTTACCATCAATTATTTTATAATTGTAGTGTTAAATGCGAGGTATGGAAGGGGCCGAGTTGAAATTCCGAACTTTGAATGATCAGAACGCTCAATACTCCGAAAGAATACTACCCCGAAACATCAAACCTACGAAAGAACAAAACTCCGAAAATCTGAACACCGTCCAAATAATTCGGGTATGGAAGTTTTTAAAGTTTAAAAATTTTCAATAAATCGACGAATTATTTCAGGAATTTTTTTTTCGATTAAAAAGTGATTTTGCTTGAATTTTAGAATTTTGTCTAGACAATGTTATACGTTCTAAATAATTTTCAGTCAACTGTGTAGACTTTCGCTGGCATGATCTTAACATGGGGGCCGGGTTGAAATTCCAAACTTTGCATGCGCTGACGGTTTAAAATTCCCAATTTTAATGTTCCAAAATTACAAGGTTCACGAAGATCATGACAGCGAAAGTCTACACAGTTGACAGTTGACAGTAAATTATGTAAAACGTATAACATTGTTTAGACAAATTTCAAAATTGACGTAAAATCACTTCTTAATGAACCAAAACATTTGAAATAATTCGTAGATTTATTGAAAATTTTTAAACTTTTAAAATTTCCATAGCCGATTTATTTTGGCGGTGTTCAGTTTTTGGAGTTTTGGTCTTTCGTGTAAAATTCTTTCGGAGTTTTGATCTTTCGGGGTAGTATTCTTTCGGAGTTTCGAGCGTTCTGATCATTCAAAGTTCGGATTTTCAACCCGGCCCCGTATGGAAGTTCTGCTTATTATGTGGCTATATTGTACATTGTTACCAAATCGCATGACAATTCCGCAACCAGCTGAGTGCCTCGTAAACCGAGGAAGCGTGGCCTATCCACGTCCAAGAGCCCTTATAAAGTTGAATGTTAATCTCGCAGGCGAAGCAATCACAAAAAAAAAACGAATTTCGCTGAAAATTTGAAGCTTAGTCTACACATTATGGAGTTTTGAGTATCTTTTACAATTTTGTATTGAAAAATATTTATAAATTTGGTAGATACAATGGTTTGTCCAGACTACTGCTCGAAACCAAATTATCCGAAATAAAAAAAAACAAACGCATGTAGTTTTTGCACGAAATGATCTATTACTTGAACGGATATAATAAAATATTGATTTTTGAAAAAATGCCCACCGGCCAAAGTGAAAGTATGGATTTTCGGTGAAAAACGCACTATTCTCGTTGATGAAAATAAACTATGCATCGAAAAAAAAAAAAAAAAATTATTCGTTCAAACACTGCTTCAGGTGCAGTGTTTGAACCTTTATCGAATTTTTTCGATGCATAGTTTTTTTTTTATCAATAAAAATAGCGCGTTTTCTACCGAAAATCCATGCTTTCACGTTGGATTTTCACATATCAAAGTATGTGACAAAAGCATGTAAAATTTCAAATAGATCGATGAAGTGATTTTTGTGATATCGTGGTCACCGATTTTGAAAGACTTATTTTGAGAAAAACGCGTTTAAAGTTTGCCGGTTCGCGGCCTGAGTATAAACGCCCCTAACTCCCACAATTTCAAGCGAATTGAATTGAAATTTTTAGAGAATTTTTTAAAATGTTATATTTCGATAAACCGTCGAAAACCGAATATCGATATTTTCAAAAGTATCAACTAGGTGTAAGCCCTCAAATGCCTTACGATTTTAATTTTCATCGAAACATCCCATATATAGAAAAAGCACGAATATTAATCCTACGTTGACACACTGGGTCATTTTGACCCGGATAAATTTGAAATTGAATGTCTACGTTCTCCTTCAATAATTTTTTACATTAATAATTTTTCACAACAATTTGATTTTATACTCTTTGAAACTTTAATTATGCAGACATATTAAGTAATGTTTAGAGTGTCTCCCTGATTTTTTCAATAAAACCCTATCCAACCAAGTTACTTATGTTGTACATGAAAATATTTTTTAACGGCGGGGTAAAGTTAATTCGGCGAAAAAAAGGCATGTTTTTAAGATTTTATTTTTGGCGTAACGAATAGTGTTCGTTTATTGAAAAATTTACATATAATAAAGTAACATTTGAACAATATTCTCCTAAATTTGCATTGCAAAATATTCAAAATTGAGCGAGTGAAAATTAAACCCCGGCGGCGCCTCGAAAAAAAGTTGGTTTGCGGTGTGCACCATAACTCGCAACAGAATCATTTGAAACAAAAAAATCAAAATGCATTTGTTAAAGGAGATGTTTCTCGAGGTAATGACGGGAGGATTTTTTTTTTTCGATTTTTCGATTTTTCGTAGCACTTGGGAGCCAAAAACCCGATTTTCGCTAAAAAAAATCAGCTAATTTGTTGTTGAAAAATTAGTAATTATTGAAAAAAACAAAAAAGCTCTCGACAATACCTGGTGAATTATGTGAAGAAGTACTGTGCAAAATTTCAAAGCGATTGGTCCAGTAGATTTTGAGTTATCGTGCACACGGACTTCAAATATGACAAGTCTCAGAAAAACGGTTTGAAAAACGCAGAAGAGAAGAGAACGGCATGGAGCAATAGACGCTCAAATACTCATAACTTCGTCAATTTTACTCCGATCGACTGGAAATTTTAACACAATATTCTTGATATATTATGCATTCATTTAAAAAAAATATATTATGCATTTATTTAAAAAAAATTAAAAAAAAATTTTAATACTTTACCCCGCTCTTAATGTTTTAGTGTTATTTTTTACACAATTTTGTTGGCCACTGCAAAATTAAGCCTAAAGAATAGTGCCTGGCGGTGGAAAGTCCTTCCCCTCCAAAAATTGTCTGAAAGAAAAAAAAACAAAAAGATTATTAATCGGAATGAATAACTGTCGAGGCGTACGGAGGATTTTTTTTTTTTCGATGAAACTTAACCACATGGTGGCCATTTCAAAATCAAGTTATAAGTTAGGCATTTTTTGATAGTGTTTGGTTCAAAAAAATTCTCAAACAAAGAAAAATGCTTCCGCGTTGATCGAATATTTTTTTCCGCACCTAAATTTAACAGGATGCCTGTAAAAATTCATATTTTTTTATAATGCTAGAAAAAAAGACGATTTTCAAAAAATGGTCCCCTAATGGCAGGTGTATGAAGTACTATCCTTATCCAATTGACCCAGTGTGTCAAAATCATGGCCAAATATAAGTGTGCCAACGGAGGGTTAAGAACTACCCAAAAATTCATCGTCACGCGTGACCCGCGCCTATTCGTAAGATCTGCCTGCCAAATTGGCAGCGCGATAGGTGGTCAACCGTACGAAATACGAGGTCGCGCCAGAAAGGCGATCTTGATGAAATTACGAGTGTCTCCATTGACCGCTGAGTCTTGGAAATGAATTCCCGCCTCATCAGTTACCCATGCCTAAGAATCGTCAACGTGCATTCCTATCTTGCACCACGTGGATCCCTTGATCGAGGCAACAATTGAACTGAATTTAGCAACGTCGTCGACGTCGGCAATGTGTTATTCGCGACGTACGAGCGTGTACTAATTGTGATATGTATGTTTGACGCACGACGGGGGCGCGCAGGGAAGTGACGGTGAAGGGGCTGAAGGGATTGTCACAGATAGCCAGACAGCAGCCCGAGCAACTGGATTCTTGCGCACCTGGTACCTTAGGAAGATTGCTCGGCCGTCATGTCAGAAATCTGCGCTCTCAAGTGTCTCGCGCCGCTTGTCTGGCAGCCAGCGACGTTTTTGGTTCACAGGCACGTTGTATCGATCAGGTAGGAAATGAGGACGATGTGGCAATGACAACGAGGCTCTAATAACACAGGCGAAAGAGAGAGAGAGAGAGAGAGAGAGAGAGAGAGGGCGAGAGAACGAGACAGAGAAAAAGTTTACAGCACCTTCGTCTCTTCCTCTTTTTTGCGTCTCTCCCTGGAATCTCTTCTGTCCCCGAGCACAATTCCTCCGAGCTTGTCTTCTTTTTATCTCGTCCTCCGACTCGTTTATTTGCCCGACTCTCTTCCGACGCTCATCCCCCTCCGGCGTCTAAAATCCCTATTCTCCTCAACCTTGTCTTTATGTTCTTTTTATTCGTCGCATCTCTCTCTCTCTCTCTCCGTCTTTTCCTCTCTCTTGTTCGCTCGCTTTCTGCCTTTTATTCCCACCTCACTGTCTCTCTCGTTCTCACACACACGCGCGCTCATTTCCACGCTGCCAGGATCTCGACGACATTGCCGGGCCGTTGCTCCACAGAACAGCAGATACGAACAAGTTCCTTCGGGCTGACAGCAACGAGGCACTCGATCGTATGGTCCAACATCTTCCTCCGAATAAAACAATCGCCGTCATCGTCCATCGTGGAGGAACGTGAGTCGACATTCATTTTGATCGATGTACTGACGGCTGACACACATAACGCGAAATGGCGGTCGTTGAGAAAGAAAAATTACGGTGGAGTTTGCATTGTTGAAACGCAACGGAAACGAATTCCTTTGGAGCGAAATATATTTTGCCGATTTTAATTTTTTTGCCGATTTCCATTTTTTGTGTGCCGAGTTTCGATTTTTTTGCCGATTTTCGATTTTTTTTGGCGATTTTCGATTTTTTGCCGATTTTCGATTTTTTGCCGATTTTCAATTTGTTTTGCAGATTTTTAACTTTTTCGGTCAGTTTCCGGTTTTTAGCCGATTTTCAACTTTTTTGGTCAATTTCCGGTTTTTTGTCCATTTTAACCTTATTTTTGGTAAATTTCCGGTTTTTTGCCGATTTTCAATTGTTTTTGCCAATTTTCGATTTTTTTTGCCGATTTTTTATTTTTTTTTTGCCGATTTTCGATTTTTTTTTGCTGTGTTTCGATTTTTTTTGCCGATTTTCAATTGTTCTGCCAATTTTTAACTTTTTCGGCCAGTTTCCGGTTTTTTTGCCGATTTTAAACTTTTTTTTGGTGAATTTCCGGTTTTTTGGCCGATTTTCGACTTTTTTGGTAAATTTCCGGTTTTTTGCCGATTTTCAATTGTTTTTGCCAATTTTCGATTTTTTTTGCCGATTTTTTATATTTTTTTGCCGATTTTCGATTTTTTTTGCCGATTTTCAATTTTTTCGGTCAGTTTTTAACTTTTTCGGTCAGTTTCCGGTTTTTTTTGCCGATTTTCAACTTTTTTGGTCATTTTCCGTTTTTTTTGTCCATTTTAAACTTATTTTTGGTAAATTTCCGGTTTTTTTGCCGATTTTCAACTTTTTTGGTCATTTTCCGTTTTTTTTGTCCATTTTAAACTTATTTTTGGTAAATTTCCGGTTTTTTTTGCCGATTTTCAATTGTCTTTGCCGTGTTTCAATTTTTTTTGCTGATTTAGGCTGTGAAGATCACTCAAACGTTTCCACGTATTCTTATTGGAGATTTATGACCTCAATTTGCAAAAGAGACTTTGGATAATGATAAAAATAAATAAATGAGAACCGAAGAAAAAAATCGTCGCATTCCAACGATACAAACTTCAACGTCATTAAGGAAACGTGTATGGACAAAGTCGAGTTAGGAATGGAAAAGAAAAACATTATTTTTTATTATTTTTATGTCGCCGATTGTTTGATTATTTGAAAAAGTTTTTTAGGTTATTTTTTTATTTCTCTTAAATTTGATAATTGTAACTAGGCCTACTTAAGTATTCATGGCACTAGTCATGTGGTGGTTGTAAACAAATGTGACATTGTATCAATCACTTTTGGTTACCTAGTGAACAAAATATGTTTATCAATTTTCGTAATTATCCGTATTATTATTTGAACCAAAATTGTAGTCTTCGTTACGGGTTTCCTTCCCTATTTTTGTTGTTAGCCCTACGAGCAGATTTAAGGAGTTTCGGATAAACTGGTGAAGCGTTACGATTTGATTCAAATTTATACAGTAAATTCTTTCTCATGTACTGAATGCCCCCTCCACATTTTAAATCGATCGTCTACGCCCTTTATATAAAGTTTACAATTGACAAAAACAAATTTTAACAAAGGGAGAGCCTGCCGTAATCGCAAATGGCAGTTTTACGCACGAAATAGTGTGAAAAATGTTGAAAATGTTATGAAAGACTGTCAAATCACTCAGTACATTACAACAATTTCGTCATCAGTGCGATAATGTTGAATGCCCTACGTTAATAAGTGTTTTTTCAATTGTAAATTTTATAGATACGGTGTAGACGATCGATTAAAAATTTGGAGGGTGCATTCCCTATATGACAAAGAATTTATTATATAAATTTGAATCCAATGATCGTTAATTTTCCCCAAACTTCTTAATTAGCAATAAAAATGTGATTTTTCGTTGGATAAATTGTGTGAACATTTCAGACATCAAAATGCCATTGTTCGAGCAACGACTGCGAGACTTCTCGCATCGATCGTCGATCGTGTTGGTCCGGACTGGACAATGTCTATGCCTCGTGACGCACGCGAAAAACTCATAGCCACGGGTGCCAAGCTCCTGATGGATGGAAATTTGGAAGCGAGGCAAGTTTTTGTAAACGAGTTCATTATTGTTATTTTTAATCCTAATGAGGTTTTGTGCCATTGAAAATTGTCAGGTCGAAATCAGATATTCGGGTTGTCTGATCTTGCCAATAATGAATAAATCGAGAATTGTGAACTTATCCGATTTAGATCCACGTCACCTGTAAAGCTGTCAGGCTTTGGAGGTGCATTAATATTTCTGATATGACGTTAAAGTTTGTATCGTTAGAATGCAACGGAAATGATTTTTTTTTAATTCCCAAATTTCCTTCGGCAGACTTGAGCTACGAAAATTATGCAAACATTTTTCAGGATTCTTATTTAGCGATCTACAAAAAATTTGCAAAATATGATTGTGAATGATAATGAAAGTAAGGAACTGAACAGAATTTTCGTTGCGTTCCAACGATGCAAAATTTAAACAGATTTTTTGGTAATATTGGGGTGCAACATTCCACTCCCTTAGCAAATCGAAATCAATTATTACGTCATCATTATCATCGTCGGATCGTCTCTTGGCTTACAAATTATTCGTTTCGAGCATGGGAAAAAAATTAACAAGGCTAGAAAAAAATTGCAAATGTGCATAAAGCTCCGAAAAGCCCATACCGCCGATTAGTTTGGAATTTCGTGCATCCTTGTCTTGTGACTCGCTGATCACAAATATGATAGTGAAAATACCCGCAAATTTGATTTTCAAGGTCAAAACTCACGAGAACTGATTTTTTAAGTTTTTCTATTTTATTTTAATAAATGTTGATCTTAGAGAAAAATATTTCCTACAAAAGTTGTCGCTTATAAAAAGATTGATCTTTTATATGTCATACAGATTTTGTCTAAACCCATCCTGTTTCGAGAGAAGTGGGATAATGCTTAAATAAGTACATTTTGTTGAATTCCTTTAGTTTCGATATTATCTACTTACGCACTTTACCACGGGTAGATCGGACTTTAGTCTTCAAAGTGCACTTTAGTCTGTAAGTCCAAACCCAAACGAAAAATGCAAAGAATAAAATGAAATACAAAAAAAGCCTAAAATAAAACAAAACATTAAAAAAAATACAAAACAGCAAAAAATATAATAAAATTTTCCAACTTTCCCGCTGCAAAGTGCGTACGTAGATAATATCGAAACTTTTTTGGTCAAAATGTCCAAAGCCAAATGTACTTATTTGAGCTTTTTCCCATTTTTCTCGAAACAGAATGGTTGTAGCCAAAAACTGTATAGAACACAAAAGATCAATCTTTTTATAGGCTACAACTCTTGTAGAAAACATTTTTCTCTAAGATCAATATTTATTAAAATAAGATAAAAAACTTAAAAAAATCAGTTTTTGTGAGTTTTGACTTTGAAAATCAAAATTGCTGGTATTTTCTGTATCATATTAGTGATCAGCGAGTCCAATTACGTGGATACACGAAATTCCAAATTAATCGGCGGTATGAGCTTTTCGGAACTCGAAAAGCTCGAAAATATAAAACAAGGCTAAAAAAAAACTGCGACCAACTAATACGCTGCTCGTTCTTCTTCTCATTCCGTTTTAGGAATCAGGCGAAAAGAATGTTTCGCAAATTGTCAGGTTGCGAGGGTTTCCGGAAAGTGTTGCGGGATTCGGTGCCAGATACGACGCTTCGCCACATCGACAAAACTTTACGATCGCTTTAATGAAATTTGCCTATACAGTTACGAAAAGCGCTGCGAAAAAAGTCGTGATGATCGAGCCGAAGACACGAGGGGATGGTACCAGATCGTCTCTTGGAGAGAGAAAGAGGGTAAAAGAGCGAGAGAGAGAGAGAGAGAGAGAGAGAGAGAGAGAGAGAGAGAGAGAGAGGTGAGACTTTGCGCGACCCTAAAAGCTCAACAATATAAACAAGAAAAACAAGACATTCTCGATTAAAAAAAAAAATAAAAGCTGCAATCGCAACAAGACATTAAAATGTAGACAGTACATTCAGTTTTCCCGAATACACGTGTGTGTATGTGTGTATGTCACTGCATCGTATAATGAAGAAAAAAAATCAACTCTTGATTACGAAAATAAATTTTCACACAGAAAATGTTTAATTTGCGTTTTCTATCCTCTTGACAGTAGAAATAAAAAGTACGTTTTCACGTGTGGTATCGCGGTCACCATGATGGTTCTACGAGGGTGGGGTGAAAAGTTTCCGGCCTGACCAAGAGATGGTGCCACTAGGTCTAGTTTTGGAGCGGCGTCCTACAGTACCATTCCTACCGAGCTTGTATGTACAGTTTCAGCCCAATCGCTACGTTAGTTTGCGTTTGAGAGCACATTGCGCGAGACGCTTCCGTTGTTTTCGTAAAAATGGAAAAATTGGAAAAACGTGCTGTCGTCAAATACTTCCATTTGAAAGGTTTTACACCAAAACAAATAAAAGAAGAGATGGATTCAACACTAGGAGACTCCTCCCCATCATATTCAACTATTAAGCAGTGGGTTTCTGAAATTAAAATGGGTCGTGTGAGCACCTCTGACGAGCCTCGCTCAGGACGGCCCGTTGAAGTCACAACTTCAGAGATGATTGAAAAAATCCATAAAATAGTGTTGGAAGACCGCAGGTTGAAAGTGCATGAGATAGCTGAGACCTGTAGGATGTCAGCTGAACGTGTGCGAAATATTTTGCACAATCATCTGAACATGGAAAAGCTGTGTGCAAGGTGGGTGCCGCGTTTGCTAACGCTCGACCAAAAACTGCTTCGAAAAACCATTTCTACCGACAATTTGGCGCTGTATAGGCGTAATCCAAACGAATTTTTGCGTCGATTCATAACTGTCGATGAGACATGGGTCCACCACTACACTCCTGAAAATAAAGAACAGTCAAAACAGTGGGTTGGAAAAGGGGAACCAACCCCAAAGAAGGCAAAAAACAATTTTATCGGCAAACAAGGTTATGGCTACTGTTTTTTGGGATGCGAGAGGAATTATATACATTGATTACCTTGAAAAGGGCAAGACTATCACTGGTCAATACTACGCAGAGTTATTGCAACGTTTGAAGCACAAGGTGCAAATTAAACGACCTCATTTGGCGAAGAAAAAAGTTTTGTTTCATCACGATAACGCACCAGCGCATTCGTCGATTGTTGCCATGTTCAAAATCCACGAATTGAAGTTTGAATTGATGCCGCATCCTCCCTACTCTCCAGACTTAGCCCCCAGCGACTATTACCTGTTTCCTAACCTCAAAAAATGGCTTGGCGGAAAAAGATTTAAGAGCAACGAAGAAGTTATCGAAGCTGTGAATCAGTATTTTGAGGAGCTTGACGAATCTACGTTTAAAACTGGTATAACTAAATTAGAACACCGTTATGAGAAATGTATCAGTGTTGATGGAGATTATGTTGAAAAATAAAGCAAAAAAAAATTTTTAAACATCATTTTTCTTGGTCAGGCCGGAAACTTTTCACCCCACCCTCGCATTACAAAAGTGTCCGTGTTACATATACCTTGGAAATGCCTTTTTTTTGTTGCAATAACGTAGAAAACTGACGCCAAGTTCTCGAAAGTTGGCCATGGACCTGTCGAATACTTTCTAAAAAAATAAACTTCTGTTAGCCAATGATCCAGGTAGAAAGTTTTGTTAGAAAAGTGTTATTGAAAGTTCTTCTAGAAAGAACTTTACTGGTGATGTCACTTTCATGAAAAAAAAAAATTTCGAAAGCCTCTACAAGGATTTAAAAAAATGACAATGGTCCAATTTTTAAACACTTGACGTCAGTTTGACGTTAAAAAAAAAACAAAAAAAAAACGTGTTGTAGATCACATCACTTGTATCACCGTTTTGGAGTCCTAGGTGTGATTGCTCAGCTACACGTTGAACGTGTAGCGCCACGGGTGTTGTAAAATATAAATCACAAACGTAGATCCTTAACGAAAGCAAAACTTGTAATTTGAAAAATAACCATTCAACGACAAAACTTAATAAATCATTTAGACCTTCGGGTTGGAATACAATGAATGCCGATCACCGTTCTTCCCTCTCAGGTGATACGAAATTCACGATACCAAAAGAATAGAATTTCGTTATTGATTCTGATCGATGTAAAATCCTATATTTCCGGTTTGGCAATACAGAAAAATATGTTCGTTGTTATTTTTCTCGAACTTCGATATGTAAATAATTCCGGCATTGTTCGCGGTCGTAGAAACGTCGGAAAATATATTTTCGAACATCGCTGCACGATGATGTTGCTCGTTATTTTCAGGATCATTATTCATTGATGCATTGTCGAGCGATTATCGAATTTGTCTACGATCGAATTTTACTATAGGGTGTCTCGAAATGACCTGACATTTTAATTTATCAATAAAACGTGTTATTTATTTGGAAAGTACGAATATTTTTACGTTAATATAAGGTACAAACATGGAAGTTATGTTTGGAACACAATATCCGATAAGTAGCCGCCTCTTCCCTGTTTGCAAACATTCACACGTTCACACACAATGGTCGACTGATATCATTAAGGGGTTATATACGGTCAGGAGGCCCAAAAAGATCGATTTTTTCAAGAATTTTTCTTGAGAAGGCCTTTAAATCTATCAACCTAAACATTTGTAGACAAATTATGGTAACTTTCAACTGTATTTTGACATTTTTTATTTGTAAAAATAATTATTTTGAAAGCTGCTATAGCTGATCTCCGGGAGCACCTCTAAAAAAAGGCGTCTTGCGGTGAGCACGATATCTCTGGACTGGATCGTCTAAAATGGAATAACCAAAAATATTTCGTTAATATAATGGATTAATTTGTAATTTATCGAAGGAATAAGCAAAATAATAATTTTCGACAAAATAGCGGCTTTAAACAAAAAAAAACGATGTTTGACAAAAATTTACGCCTTAAATTGTTTATAAAATGGAAAATATTTATCGGTGCGAAAAGACCTTCGATTAATGACTAAAAAATATACTTGAAAAGATTGTGCCAAAATTTGAGACTGACACTGGCACATTTGAGACACCGACTTTAAAAATACAGTTTTGAGAAAAATGCGTTCAAAGTTTCAAAAGCACTTTCGAACGCTCTGACACGTCATTACAAATGTGCGTGTAACTTCGAGAATATTCGCCGGATTGACAAGAAATTTTCGGTGTGCGTACTTAAATATATGTACTTTACGAAAGTAGAATTTAAAAAATCTATTTTTCGAAAATTTTAACTATATATAACCCCTTGATGGCGCGTCCAATTGCTTCCTCGATCTTCGGAATGGTCTGGGAATCATTGGCGTACACCTTTCCTTTCAGAAAACCTCAAGGAAAGAAGTCCAATAGCGTCAAATCGCATGACCTTGGTGGTGGCCAATTGACATCGCCGCGGCGCGAGATAACACGACTGTGAAACTTCGTCTGCAATAACAATGCAGTAACAATGCAGCAAATAACATTTTCTATGCGTTGCTCGATCGTGTAAATCTCCATGACTTAAGGCCTTTGGCCACATTAACGGATATAAAATCACGTGCGGAATTTAACAATTTTTTTCGTATGAAAAAGTGATTCACTCGTAAAATTAATGGTAATTATTTGCTTTAGTGACTTTTTCCGAAAAATGAGTCAAACATTTTTCTTTATTACTATAATCTCATTAATTGGGCTATAAATGATGATATTCAGACGGGGGAAGCTGAAATTTTGCATTAACAAATTTTTTATGAACAAAAAACGTTGAAAGTAATTTCGTATTTTTCAAAAACACAAGATCAAAGAACTGACTGCCCACACGACGAACAATCCACATTTTTCAACACTACACCATGACGTCGTAAAAAGGGGCCGTCCATATATTACGTCATCGATTTTTTGCTGATTTTCGACCCCCCCCCCCCTACAACCATCCTATCGTCATTTCCTAATGACCCCCCCCTCTCGCAAAATTGACGTCATTACCAGTTTGGCAAAATTAAAACATTTGCGGATTTGAGAAAAATTGGGTAACATTAAAACATTTTGTTATAGAATCATCTTTTATTATTTTGTACTTTGGCAATGTTTATTAATATAATAATATTATTCTTCCCTATTCTTTAGTTTTCTTTGGATAGCTCCCACATTTTGTTATAGAATCATCTTTTATTATTTTGTACTTTGGCAATTTTCATTAATATAATAATATTATTCTTCCCTATTCTTTAGTTTTCTTTGGATAGCTCCCACGGAGTTTTCACCCATTCTTGCAAATCCTGGATCACGGGTAATATCTCCGTATCCTCCCCATATTCGTTTTGGCTCGATCGAACTATTTTCATAGATACGCTGTTATTTGAAGTTCTCGAATATAATGTAGACAAAGCTTATGTAATAAATAAATAAATAATGAGTTCAATAATTAATACCATTAGGTACTTGCAAAATATTTTTCATCACTCATGCGGGGAAACCACTCTAGTTGTACAATATACTATTGTACATTTTGAAGTAACTGGTATCACAAGAATGACGTCAATTTCGAAACGCCCCCCCCCCCCTCATCCATCATTTACCGTCATCCGCAGACGAACCTCCCCCCCCCAATTTAGAATGACGTAATATATGGACGGCCCCAGTCGACACTCCGATCTCGATCTTTGAAAAACCGGCACACCTCGACAGTTCCCATGTAGCGTCCTGAGCAAGACATTTTTCGAACTGAAGAATTTATTTCACTCGTATTGACGATGCTCTTGTGTTTACATGTTCATAAATACACGAGCAACGTATGTTTTCATTTTGCTGTATCGTATATACTTCAAATGTACGAAATGTACGAATACGTTCGAAAAGTACGAAAATCGAATGTACGAAATGTACAAAACTCGCTATTCCTATTTTATCACGTGTTTCCGCCAACCTCGAAATTCCATAACTTTTTATGGGGCGGGAGGGGTGGATTTCAGCTTCCTCCGACGAAATATCATGATTTACAACCTAATTAATGAGAAAATAGCTTAAAAAATATTAGACTAATTTTTTGGAAAAGTCACGCCCTATTTTATCACGTGTTTCCGCGAACTTTAAAACCCCATAACTATTTATGGGAGGATTCGTGGGAGGCTTTCAGCTTCCCCCGTCTGAATATCATTATTTATAACGCAATCAATGAGAAAAAAAGCACAACAAAATTTAAGGGATTTTTGGGAACCATTTTTGGGAAAAGTCACTAAAGTAAATAATTACCAAATTAATTACACATCTATTTATTATGAATATCAAGCTGTAAGCATTTTTTTTTTCGACGTACAAAATTGCCGACTACTCGAAACTTCTCGAAACAGCTTTTTTCCAATTGGCGTGACAAATAACTTCAACAATTTTCACTCGATTTACTTCAAATTTAAAAGTTATGTTCGTAATTGCGTTTCGCAGAGAAGTACGTACGGAATTTCTGATTAATCGAAAACTTTTCATTTTATGAGCAGTTTATGAGCAGTTATAACGAAATTTTTCACTGAAAATTCATTTCTTAAGCTCAAATACCTACAACTTTTGAATGAAACAATATTTTTCAAATTCCGTACGTACTTCTTGAGGTATTCTAATGTAGATTGACGAGAATTTGCGTTTTTTGTTCTAGGCAAAAAATTGTGGATGCTAAATTTCACGCCGCGGAGCGCCTAAAAAAGATAACAAAAGAAAATATTAGTAGTCGGCCATTTTGTACATCGAAAAAAAAAAATATATTTTTTCTAACAGCTTGATATTCATACTAAATAGATGTGTAATTAATTTTATAAGTGAATCACTTTTTCATACGAAAAAAAGTTGTTAAATTCGCACATGATTTTATACCCGTTACTGTGGCCTAATGCCTTAACCTCACTACTTCCTGATGCCAGTTGTCAAAGATTAGTACTGATGTTCGCGACAAAAAAGTGGCGCGCAATTTAACGGCGGGGTAAAGTTAATTCGGCGAAAAAAGGCATGTTTTTAAGATTTTTTTTGGCGCAACGAATAGTGTTCGTTTATTGAAAAATTTACATATAATAAAGTAACATTTGAACAACATTCTCCTAAATTTGCATTGCAAAATATTCAAAATTGGGCGAGTGAAAATTAAACCCCGGAGGCGCCTCGAAAAAAAATTGGTTTGCGGTGTGCACCATAACTCGCAACAGAATCATTTGAAACAAAAAAATCAAAATGCATCTGTTAAAAGAGATGTTTCTCGAGGTAATGACGGGAGGATTTTTTTTTTTCGATTTTTCGATTTTTCGTAGCACTTGGGAGCCAAAAACCCGATTTTCGCTAAAAAAAATCGGCTAATTTGTTGTTGAAAAATTAGTAATTATTAAAAAAAAAACAAAAATGCTCTCGACAATACCTGGTGAATTATGTGAAGAAGTACTGTGCAAAATTTCAAAGCGATTGGTCCAGTAGATTTTGAGTTATCGTGCACACGGACTTCAAATATGACAAGTCTCAGAAAAACGGTTTGAAAAACGCAGAAGAGAAGAGAACGGCATGGAGCAATAGACGCTCAAATACTCATAACTTCGTCAATTTTACTCCGATCGACTTGGAATTTTAACACAATATTCTTGATATATTATGCATTCATTTAAAAAATTAAACAAAAATGAAAAAAAAAAAATTTTAATACTTTACCCCGCCCTTAAAGTGTCAGGTAATTTTGAGACACCCTTTACAATCGACTGTAGGAAAAACAACAGTTAAAATCGATACATGTGTTCGACGATTATCAAAACTCACGAAAAAAAATATATATTCAACGAGCAATGCCCGAGAACCCTCCATTCCCGTTCTCAATCCAAAGCATACCGAAAGTGTCATCGTGATTCATTATAAAAAAATGGTATCCCGATTATCCTTCGTTCACAGCCACCGTAATATCGTGTACATTTTTCACCTGCGGTGACGAAATAACTGAAAAACGTCCGTTGATCGTTGACCGAGGACAGAAAACGACAGCTACAACTGATGCTCAACTTTTCATAAAAAAGAGAGGAAAAAAAAGAAGTCCAATACATAATAGGCCATTCTGCTTGACCATGCTCCCGTTATCGCGGTCGATCGAGTTTGACGCGAAGGTCGAGGCAAGTAGAGGCCTCAAAAAAAAAGAAAAAAAAAAAAAGAAAAACTTCGCCCTCTCGTTGTATAAATGTCGTCGTGAGATTGAGACCACTCGACGCGGTACGTCTGAGAGGCCACCTCAAGATTTCTCATCTTTCTTGTCCTTGGCACGCTGTGAGCCAAAGGTCGAAGGCGTTTCGTTGAGCGACTCGCTGTAAGGTGAGTGCAAAAAGAAATTCGAACGAAAAAAAAAAACAAAACAATATTTCTCATTCAAACTTTTTGTTTTTATTTTTCCGTCAAAAAACAAAAAACAAAAAATTATACGTATACGTGTACATATGTATTTCAGGTTTTACGCACGTCCCGGTGTATTGTTTAAATGTAGGAATAAGTCTGCGCACGCACACGAAGCAGCACGGATGTTTCGGTTCATTCTGGTGCACTTTTTTACGGGCAAAAGTGCAGCCGAAGGCAAAGACCGTGACTGCACGTGTGGGTGTGCAAATACCTATCGTATGAAATATTACGAAGGTCGCTTATCTCGCGTGTACTCTAATTATTATAAGAATAATAATAGCGATAATGCTAATTATAATAGTTATAGTAAGGCGTTTTACACGAACAGTTCAATGTCTCACTTTTCTCTAGGACGTATCGTTGTTGCCTTTGGAACGGATTTGTAAGAGAGATAAAAGGGCGTGAAAAGACACACTAGGCGTTCACCGAGCTTCTCCCCAAACTGTACACGGAAAAAAATGAACTGTAAATGCTGCTGAGATTTCCATTAAATTTTACAGTTTTTCCCATGAACAGTGCCTCCTCTAGCGTAAACACTGAAATTTGCATTTTTTTTTAAATTTAATTTGCAGATATCTAACATGACACAGTACATGCCGATGAAACGAATTTTTACAATGTGACACCGTACACAGTACACAACATGAAACGTTACATTTCTGTGGTAACCGTTGTACTTTTCTCTAATTTCAGATTGTAAAAAATGTCCATTGTCAGTGTCAAAATTTGTCATGATCCTTGTACAATTTATTCCTTATCAGGAATAAAAATTTCACTGGGAACACTGCAATTTCTGATTGATATCTATATTAATTTTTGCAAAAGGTCGTATACAATTTTCATACATTCTAATGACAATATTTTCTGTATGCCCTTCAACTTTTTTACAATTTATAATACGAGTAAATGCCGTTGTCACCATTTTTTTTCTATGTGCTTAGAATATTCTATAGAGTGCGTAGCTAAATTTTACATTTCATGCACAGTTGGTTTCTTCGCTTCAATTTGTGATTTCTGCTTTGTCGTTCTTTTGCTGTGAACATTGAGTTTATTACAGTTTGAATCAGTATTTATAATTGTTTGTATAGTGAAAAACACATGAAATTCATTATTCTATAATGGGCACACAGTAGAACACCGAATTTACAGTTTTTAACTGTAAATTTGGTTGAAAACTCATGAATTTTTAAATATCGAACATCAATTTTAACAGATCATTTTTTTCCGTGTATAAACGCCAGGTTGGATAATTCGTAGGAATGAAAGAAACTCAAAATTGTGCAGGTTTTTTTTCTTCCGTTCGTGTAAGACCTATTGGTTTGCTGGCTTGGAGAATATACCAATCGTGCGTGGGTGTCTGAGACACCTGATGACCAGGCAATCAAGGAAACCCGTAACCGTTGTTGACTCGTAATTGACATAAATACGGGCAAACATAAAAGATGGAATGTTGAAAATACGTTTTTGAGGTATAGCAGAGGAATTACAATCCTTAGAGTATACCCTATAGTTTTCACTTTGCCCCGGTGAATTTTTGAGCGCATACAGACTCGAATTTGTCGGGATCAATTGTCAGATTTAAATTGCACGAAAACGTTGTACTTGTAAAAAAAATGTAGCCATGTTTTTCAAGCGAATATTTGTCGTTTTAGGAACACTTGGATTTTTGGGAACTTTTTTTGTCAAGGAAAAATGTATTTAATGGAAAATCTTTGAGTGCATATAGACCTAGATTTATGAAAATCAAGTGTCGAATTAAAATACTACGAAAACCACGTGCTTGTTAAAAAATGTAGCCACATTTTGCAAGAAAATATTTATGTTTAAAACACTTGGATCGTTAAAACCTTTTTTTTTCGATGACAAAAATATGTATAATGTATTCAAAAATCTACTGGAATAGGCACTACGATGTTTCGGTTAAAGATAGAATTTTGCCTGAAATCTAGCGTGTCAAACTGATACGAGGTGCACTTCGAAGGATCATTATATATTTAAAATCATTCATATTTCTGTGAAATCCTTCCACGTGAACTCGTCGACGACAATATATGATTTTGGCGCCGTCGTTATTTATTAACGTACCTGAATAATTACGAATTATAGACTCATCTTTCTATATGTGATCCTTTAGAATATTCTCTTCCGCCAGCATTACGAGTGCATAACAATATATCTTTTGGATATAAATACAAAGTATTATAAAGACTTATCGAAAATAGACACTTTCCACAAATGTATCGCTCGAGACGTGATAAACCGTTCATTGAAAGTCTCCCCTCAGGATAAATCGCGATATAACATACCGGGTGTGACTACGAATCAGACACTCGAAACTCCAATGGATGGTGATCTTAGAAAAAAGTCGTGACCGATATTTCGAGAGTGTTAGAATTTACATTTCAGTCTGATCCGATTTTTGAGTCGTATCGTCATCATTTTTTATTTCCCCAGTCCTTTTTTCAAACCACAAGCAACCATGACAGTGCGATGACGTTGACGTAATACGAAAATTAATAGGCCACGAATTAACTTCAAGCGGATAAAGAATATGATACTATCAGAAGTAAATGATCATTTTTATTGGAAAACGCGTTGAAAGTGTTCTCCAATTGCGGAACATTTTTTTATACGAATTCTAAATGATGCACCGAGTCCGTCCAATGGCTCGGTTTCGAGTGTCCAATTTCCAATGATTCACCCTGTACGTACAAGCGCGCTTATATATATATGACCTCGTACATATATATATATATATATATATATATATATATATGCGTATTTTCACATTAATACACTCATTAGGCGTTCAAATGGTCAATCTGATTCTTCATAGGTATCTCGTTTCCGGCCAAATCCTCGACGGTCTCGACGCTACGTGGTCTCTCCGTCGTTTTTTCCGCATTGCTTGTACTCGATGGTCCATTTTGCCCATTGTCGACAGCTTGAGTGGTGAGCGTTTCGATCTCTTCGCCGCCACCGACGTCGATTTCGGTCTCAGTGCTCTCGTTGCCGCCACCCGTTTGATTAACCGGCATCACATCCACCACGCTCACCCGAAATACAACGTTTGAGTTGTTATCGCTGCTCTGATAAGTGGTCTCGTTTACCGTCACTACGTGCCCGTCGATTATCTGCAACCGAACGGAAGACGTTCAATCATTGCGTGAGAGGAACTTGCATTGGGTGCATAAGTATGACTTTCCGGATTTCCAATAGATCGCACACCATCTATTGCATTACCAACCTCAACATAATGCCACCAGTGGGAGATGTATCGCGTGGCATTATGTTGGTGGCATTAGGTAATACTTGTATTCGAAAGGTCTGTAAGCAGTTGATGCTATTTGACTCAAGTGTAAACAGTTATTATATTTATCGTATTGAGGATGTCTACTTTTGTACCGAATAAAGGTCATTTGCGGGGAGTCTTACTGCGTTATTATGATGTGAAGAAAAGTACAGCTAAATGACATCGTTTGCTTGTGGATGCTAACAAAGAACATGCTCCATTGGTAAGCATGTGTCAAAAGTGGTTTCAACCATTTGGAAAGCATGATTTTGATGATAAATCGCATGGAATGCCGCCGAAAAAACTTGAAGACCCGCATTTGGAAGTATTTACAGGACGAAGATGCGTATCGAATGGAAAAAAGAATTCGCAGCAGCGTTGAATGTTACTCAGCAGTGCCTTTTTTACGCCTGAATGCTGGGGATGCGATCCGAATGCAAGGACAAAATAGAAATCAATGCGTCAGAGCTCAGCGATAAGTGGCGCGGAACTTGTATTGGGTGCATAAGTATGACATTCCGGATTTCCAATTGATTGCACGCCGTCTATTACATTACCAACCTCGACATAATGCTGCCAGTACACTGAGAAAAAAACCAATTGAACCAAAAAAATATATTCGTTGATCCAAATAAATGTGCTGCTGCGAAGTGCCACCGATATATGAGATTTTTACAATACTATAAAATATTGGTAAATGTGATTGATTTAAGGAACATATTATTTTATTTGAAAAAGCTCCTCTGTTCTCTGAATGTCTACATTTTCGTTCATGTAAAATTATATTCTATTGAAATCATTCTATTGGGTTGGTACAAAAATCTTGCAACACTTTTTTTTCAATTAAAATATTTTTCCTAATAATGAAGTTCGAGAACCTTCGAGAATATGAAATACAAGAATGGTCTAGAACCTTCCATGCCGCAAGATATATAAGCGAGTCAGATGTTCCGCGGAGTCAGTATGAGCAAAGATGGATCAACGTGCACTTTGAGCAATCGCATATTACGAATTCTTGCAAGGGCATTCTGTAAGACCTGCGGCCCGTAATATGTGCAGTGCGTTCAAGGCTAATGTAGTTAATTATTCAACGGTCTCCCGATGGTATCAGCGTTTTCATTCTGGCGATACATCTTTTGAAGACAAACCTAGGTCCGGCAGGGAATCGATTGTGGACGATGAAGAATTGCGAGCACTTATGAAGGCAAAGCCTAATATGTCGTCACGAGAATTAGCCAACAAACTCAACTGCACCAATCCTACTATCCTTCGACATTTACAAGAGATGGGATATAGGAAAGTTGATTCGTCTTGGATACCGCACAATCTCAGCGAATCAAACAAAGCAACACGCATGTCCATCTGTCTTTCACTCCTGCATCATCCGCAAAGAAAGGATTTTCTTCAAGAAATAGTCACTGGGGATGAAAGCTGGGTGTTGTATGTTAATCACACGCGCAAGCGTCAGTGGCTATCGAAAGGGGAAAAACCAGAACCGACCCCTAAACAGCCCCGTGAAATGAAGAAAGTTTTACTCTGTTGTTGGTGGGATTCTGAGGGCATGCTCTATTACGAATTTCTGCCAACCAACACCACAATACAGGCAGAGATTTATTCTGCACAACTGCGAAAGGTGGCTAAAATTATGAAACAGAAAAGGCGTAAACGTCTTCACGTTCGGCTTCTCCATGACAATGCTCGACCCCACGTCGCTAAGATGACACAAGAAACTATTTCGCAGCTAGGATGGGAAGTTCTACCACACCCACCGTATTCACCAGACTTAGCACCTTCCGACTATCACCTGATTCGAGCTTTGATGAACTATTTACGGGATAAAAAATTTGATGATCTGTCAGATCTCAAAAATACATTGGACGACTTTCTTAATTCACGATCAAAAGAATTCTGGTCTGCGGGCGTGCAAAGTTTACCAGAGCGTTGGGCAAGAGTTGTAGATGCGGAGGGAGCCTACATTACTGATTTACGTTTATTGTTAAAATAAAATATTTTTCTTTTTTACGCGTGTTGTGTGTTGCAAGATTTTTGTACCAACCCAAAATATACGATCCGTAGATGTATGGATGAAATAATTAAGCGGTTGCTACATTTTTATTTCGTACAAAAATATAATCAATAAAATTAATTATTTCTTTACTGCATCGAAACGAATATGCCATCGGACGTAAGTTTTTCAATTTGTTTTAAATCTGAAATAAAAAGTGAGCATCAGAATGATCATCCACGGTAATAGTGGAGAGAATATCAGATATCCAACGGAATATCCATGGAGAGAATATCAGATATTCAACTGATAAGAACAGATATTACACTTTGATCTTAGCTACAGGCCAAGAAGCGATACTCTTTAGAGTTTCTCCGGCGTTTAAGTAGATTTTCGGTTCGCGCTACGTTGACGAGAAACGAGCGCGCGTGCGGCTTCTAGCGGTTTCTCCGAGAACTACGGGTTTCCTCCCACCTATATTTCGGTGGCGCTCGGCCATTATTAGGTTGAATTTTTCAACCAAAAGTGCAAGACACAACTTTTATGTTCGCATAATTTTTTAACCAATTCAGATATTTGCTTAATATTCTTCAATCAAAATAAAATATTAATATTTTAACGAATAATGTACTTGGAAATCAATATCGGATATAGTGAAAAAACATAATATATTTACTCAATAGAAATTTTATCTGAATCAAACGAGCGAAATTCAATTTTTCTTGTGTACTCGAATCAACAATATTCATGTTACGAATTGAAACGCTTTTTTTGTTCGTTGCAGAAAATGCATTCAAAACTATATAATTTGTTCGCGATAATTTTTTACATAGTTTGAATAATATATTGTTCTCGGCTAACAATATATCTTTTAAATGAAAAAAAACTTTTAATTTTATTATGTTATTAAAGTCAATAGTGTTTTGTCTGGACTAATAAATCCGGTTATTTACATCAACAATTTTACAAATGCATCAACGAAATTTCATTCAATATCGCCAATGGTATTGGATGAATGATTTTTTTCTCAGTGTAGGAGATGTATCTCGCGGCATTATGTTGGTGGCATTAGGTAAGACTTGTATTCGAAAGGTCTGTAAGCAGTTGATGCTATTTGACCCAAGTGTAAACAGTTATTATATTTATCGTATTGAGGATGTCTACTTTTGTACCGAATAAAGGTCATTTGCGGGGAGTCTTACTGCGTTATTTTGATGTAAAGAAAAGTACAGCTAAATGACATCGTTTGCTTGTGGATGCTAACAAAGAACATGCTCCATTGGTAAGCACGTGTCAAAAGTCGTTTCAACGATTTGGAAAGCATGATTTTGATTTTGATGATAAATCGCATGGAAAGCCACCGAAAAAACTTGAAGACCTACATTTGGAAGTATTTACAGGACGAAGATGCGTATCGGATGGAAAAAAGAATTGACGGCAGCATTGTATGTTACTCAGCAGTCCATTCCTTACGCCTGGATGTGGTCCAAAATCAAGCGTAAAATAGCATAGTGATGCTGTACCATCACCTACAATGGATCTTACTTGGTGGCAGATCGAACTTTTTGACGTGTACGCGTTCCTTTTGTCGATTGCATCGTTGGCAATACTCGTAATTGTCACTTTATTCAAATTTATCTACCGTGTATTATTCTCTCGAAGCCCACCAAAGGCATCATGGTCCAAATAGGTTACATAATTGGTGTACAAAATTGTAATAAATTGAAGAACTCTATTGGTGATAAGCAGACATGAAGGGAATGACAACTTTTTTCACTTCGAACAAACTATTGGTGATTAACCTCATAGATAATTGAAAGAAGGGAATGCCTTTGCAAAGTATCATAGTGAAATCGTGTAATAATCCTAATCAACTCTGTTGCTAAACACGGAAATGATCTGTTTTCGAAGATTGCGAGTTCATAATAAAAACTTGAGTATATTTATGCGCTAGGGCCGTTCAGAAGGTGTGACCATCAACGCCATTCATAAAGTTTGCATCGTTGGATTGCAATGGAAGTTATTTTTTTTACTTCTTTACCTTTATTATAAATCATTTTTTTCATCAAAGCCATAGCTCTCTGGTAAGGATAGGAAAAAACCTTCAAGTGATGATCGTATCATAAGTTCGCGAAAAAAATTGCGAGTGATTGAAGAAAAGTTGACTTATGTTGCATCCTCACGGTGAAAACTTCAACATCACACGGTGCACTGGATTGTTTGGCTAGACATTGGATCGCCCCAACCTTGTTTTTTTTTTTATTAACATTACCAAAACCGCGTTCTTTCGAAAATATATTGGAAAATGACCTGCCAAATAGGCATGGCCGCTTCATAAAAATATCATTCCATACTCAAAACATTGATAATCGTATTCAATATTTCGACGCCATCATCGACCATCAAAGATTCCATGCCAAAGTTCAAAAATAAAAGTATTTATCTCGCAAGTGTATTCCTTTTACCAAAAACAATAGATTACGAAAAGAAAAATGAATCTTCCCCGATGAGGCATGATAATTCTTTCATAACTTTAAAGTAATGCTTTAAACTTTAACTTTAATAGTTTGAAACTTCAATTCTAAAAGCTTTGACTGCTTCAAACTTTAACCGGTGCTTTAAATGCTTTTACAACGTTTAGAAAAATCTGTCGAAGTTGAATGAGACCACCCGATGTGTAACCGTGGTGCATGACTTCAGGGTGACTCGTGGAGATGTGCACAATTGACTAGAATGAACACTTGATTGTTCTCGTGACGGAGTTTGTTACAAGTTCAAGTGTAATAAAATGAGCGAGGCAACTAATTATTTTATAAATTTACCACCATTGATACGACCGAAGAATTATGCGATGCAGAGAAGATACGTGTAGATAGCAGCACGCGCGGATAGAGCTAATCGCATGAGATGAGACGACAACATTTGTCTAGCTTTACGAGTGTATTATCCTAGAGCATATGGCATAAAAGATTCGAATGAATACGTATATGTCACACGCACACACACATACGAGTCAGTATTTGTCGGTGCAATACTGTAATCGTAGAGATTCGTGTAATAAACGGGACCGTACTTAAATATAGCTCGAGGGTGATGACAATGCCGATATTATTTTCTCTGACGCGGCGTAACTCCAGTCAGCAATGAAGAATTATCCAAATGTATCTTCCCCTCTGCGTGTCCCTTGTGAATTTCCTTATCCACCTCTTTCCGCTTGATTATAGCATTATTATTATTAATATTATAATATAATATAATAATTATATATATATATGTATATATATATTATAAATTCCTCACATTGATGTTTATTTCGTACAAAAATATAATCAATAGATTATATTTTTGTGCAATTTTGTAATACATAATATTATTATAAATAATATTATTATTGATATATGTAATAAATATATTATTATTTTTATATTAATAATTATTATTGCTTGATTCATGCCTGACGAAATAAGATTCTGTTACTCTTGATCATAGTCACCGAGTCTTAATTCTGGAGATCTTTAGGCGACAAATTTTTTTGAATTTAACATTCGTCCGCATGGCAATTTGCGAAAATGTGTAATTCAAGGGGTATCACATTTTATATCGAAATAAAGGCATCATCAATGGCGTCTATTGCTATAATCTTTCCGTAGTAATTAATCATTTGTAATCGGTGCCTGAATGAGCAGAAAAAAGTTAGGTAATAGAAAAAAGCATATTTTCGTTGCATTCCAGTGATGATAACTTCAATATCATCCGGAGGACGGTGCGAAAAAAGTAAGGCTGCTCAAGTCTTGCGAGCCAATGACCAAGACTATGTCTGCAAGAGCAAGGCTGACTTTGATTGTGAGTGTGTTAGAATAAAACGAACTGTGACTTGTGAATTTGTTTTTTATTGCTCTAAAAAATATTGGAAAGATTCTTATATCACATTTTGAAAACCCTACTTTCATGAGACTTATGAGTGGAAACTCGTTGATTTAAGAAACTCAGAACTTTTATCGAGCAATATTTTTCATGAAATGTCTGCTGCTGCTGCGAGATTCGAAGCTTACCGAGGATTTTTCTAAAATCGGAAGTTACGCGCACTACCACTAAAGACAGTCAAATTTTATATCGTAATTTTTTCCGACTATGATTAAATAAAAAATAAAGATAAAAATCGATCACAAATACGTAGCAAGTACGATGGATTTACCAAAAAAAATAGTATCAAGTGAATGCTGCATAACATTACCATTTACGAGTACGCATCTTATAAAATCACAAAATTATTGTCACTGATTATCCGATTTCATCAATTTTATGTAATTATTTCGATTATTTTTACTATTCGCGTTATTTTATTTATTCAATATCATCATTTCGATATAAAACTCAAAGCTGCTTGTATCACGCTCGGAATAATAAACAATGAAAAAAAAAATACTTCGCCTAAAGATATTCGTGTTCAACACTTTGTTGTAACCATAGAGAGCAATACAATTTTATTTCGACAGGCACGAATCAATTAGTTGTAATTATTTAGGCAAAAAAATTGCATGAACTGCATGAACATGAAGTAGATAATAATGTTGAACATTTTGAAGTAGCCGGCGTTACTGGGCAAAACGTGGCCAGATACTAAACGGCAATTGGGCAGCAGACGTAACGATTTTACGATTGCAAGAAAGAACAATGACGTATGATTCAATGTGGTACTGCGCTGATGAACTTTGTCGGCTTCGTACTATATCATCGTGACGACAGTTTGTTCATGATAGCGTATCAAGGGTCATATAAAAATGCCCTGTACTCGAGATACCAATAACACGATGTACTATGCGAAGTAAGAACATAATGAAAAGAAAAGCATCGAAGATAAAATCCGTCAAGCTTATCCGACGGTGGGAGTTCTCGGCGTCACTTAAATAGCAGTGTTAGTGATTGTACGTTGCGAAAGCAAAGCATACGAAGGCACGACGAATCCTCTTCGTATCCGTACAGGCACTTATCTATAAACATCACGGTGGATTCGTTAATGACGGTCAAACACGATCGTCTGAAAACGTATAGTCCAACGTTACGGCCTGAAATCATATACCAGCCGATCTCGTAGCAGTCCAGAGCATTCTTCCAAACGACAAGGTTCGATCTGCGGAACGGAAGAAACCATCGGCCCAGTGAAGCGAAAAAGAAAGCACAAACATGAAAGACCGTCGATTATTTCTGTGGCTCTTGATCTGCGGCTTTTCCGTTTCGTCCGAGGCATACAGGATATTGGGAATATTCCCGTTTTGCTCGAGGAGTCATCAAATGATGTTCGACGCTCTGTCGAAGGGTCTCGCCAGGCGTGGTCATCAAGTTGACATCGTCACGTGCTTTCCACCGAAGAGAACATTTGAGAATTTGACAGTTGTCATGAACGTCGAGGACAGTCAGCAACGTCTCGTGAACAGTTGGACATTCGATAGAGCAGTGCACGTTGGAGGTGATGTTCTGACGTTTATCGCTGGAGTGTATGGTAACGAGTTGTGTCATTTGATGGGCCGAGAGGAGCTTCAGAGGATTATTAAAAATCCACCAAAAGATCCACCCTACGATCTCATCATTGTCGAAGTGAGTATCTTGTCGTTGAGCGAGAAATAGGAGAGATCGAGAACGCTTGTAATGAATGCACTTTTGTTGTGTCGTTGCAGGCCTTTGGGTCTAGTTGTTTCATAGGTCTCGGGGCGCTGTTCAAAGTACCTGTTATCTATGCAAGCTCAACGATAGAAATGCCATGGATTGATCACGCCATCGGAAATCCAACAAACCTAGCATTCGTTCCATCCTTTTTCGCTGGTTATAGACATCCGTTGACGTTCTGGGAGCGTGTCCAAAATACGCTTCATAGCGCCACGATAATTTATCGATGGAATTCGTTGACCGGTGACGTACAGACTGACCTGATGAGGAAGTATCTCGGCCCGGATATTCCCTATGTACGACAGCTCGAGAGGACTGTCACGATGGCCTTGATCAATTCGTTTTACACTCTGACAGGTGTAAGACCAACGACAGTAGGCCTGATCGAGGTCGGGGGCTTGCACGTCGAGGACAATTATGCCGAAATGTCAAAGGTAAAAATTAAATTAAAGGTAAACATTTACAAGTGGGGCTCCAGCTAGAAAAGGGGTTTAGAAATTTTTTACTCAGTCCATGTATTTCAGGGTACTTTGTTTATAATATTTAAGTCGGGGGAAGACAATTTCAACTCTTATTTCAACCCCCAAACGCTTTTTTTTACCTTTTTGAAGGTATGGAGGAAACGGGTTTGGTGACATCAATTGGGTCAAATGATATAGGTTTGACCCAAACAAACCCAAACAAATTAGAGTAAGCATACAGAAAACGTATTTCAAAAATAGAATATTTGCGGAAATATTTTTTGTTCTTAATGAAATACCACTCCTTGATCATTAAGGGCGGGGTAAAGTATTAAAATTTTTTTTCATTTTTAAAAAATTGTTTAAATGAATGCATAATATATCAAGAATATTGTGTTAAAATTTCAAGTCGATCGGAGTAAAATTGACGAAGTTATGAGTATTTGAGCGTCTATTGCTCCATGCCGTTCTCTTCTCTTCTGCGTTTTTCAAACCGTTTTTCTGAGACTTGTCATATTTGAAGTCCGTGTGCACGATAACTCACAATCTACTGGACCAATCGCTTTGAAATTTTGCACAGTACTTCTTCACATAATTCACCAGCTATTGTCGAGAGCTTTTTAGTTTTTTTAAAATAATTACTAATTTTTCAACAACAAATTAGCCGATTTTTTAGCGAAAATCGGGTTTTTGGCTCCCAAGTGCTAAGAAAAATCGAAAAATCGAAGAAAAAAATCCTCCCGTCATTACCTCGAGAAACATCTCCTTGAACAAATGCATTTTGATTTTTTTGTTTCAAATGATTCTGTTGCGAGTTATGGTGCACACCGCAAACCAACTTTTTTTCGAGGCGCCTCCGGGGTTTAATTTTCACTCGCTCAATTTTGAATATTTTGCAATGCAAATTTAGGAGAATGTTGTTCAAATGTTACTTTATTATATGTAAATTTTTCAATAAACGAACACTATTCGTTACGCCAAAAAAAATCTTAAAAACATGCCTTTTTTTCGCCGAATTAACTTTACCCCGCCGTTAAAAAAAATATATATTTTCATACTGCAGCATAGACCCGAACACGTGAACAAAATTTTTGGAGACGATAAGGGCTGGAGCCTGACTTGTAAATATTTACCAAATTAAAAAATCGCTTCATAACGATTTTGAAAGATCGTTCGACCTTTTCGATACGAGGGCACTCCATTTTTTGTTGTGATTTTGACAGGAACTGAAAGAGTGGCTGGATGAGAGCAAAGATGGTGTGGTCTACTTCACTCTTGGATCCATGGTGAATATTGAAACCATGCCTGAAGATGTTATAAAAGGTTTGTACGCGGCATTCGAGAAAATCGCCCCCACCAGAGTGCTCATGAAAGTCGCGGATAAGGGCAAACTTCTTCCGGGCCAGCCGAAAAATTTGATCACCTCGTCTTGGATTCCTCAAGTACCGGTGTTGGGTATGTCGAAAGTTCAATATTGTTTTTCTTCTTGAGCCCTTTCAAAACCTTCCTGACACTAGCTACTGTTATTAAATAATTAATTGAACCCTTTTTTTATCATCTAACCAGATTCGATCATTTTTTAGCACATAACAACACACGTGCATTTATTACCCATGGCGGATTAATGAGTACGCAAGAGTCTCTCTATCACGGCGTGCCACTCATCGGCATCCCTTTGTTCGGTGATCAAAACTTAAATCTGAAATACTACGAGGGCAAGAAAATGGCTGTTGTATTGGATTTCAATAACATCAATGAATTCACGATGTCCGCTGCTCTCGACAAGGTCCTAAACGACCCCAGTTTTAAGTAAGTGAATGAACAAATTATTTACAAACTATTTCCCAGTCATTGAAACAAAAAAACGTAGCTGTAGGCATAATGACGTTAATGATTTTTCAGGAATGCTGCAAAACTTCAATCAGCACGCTTTCGCGATCGCCCAATGAGCGCCATGGAGACTGCAATTTTTTGGGTCGAGTACGCAATTAGAAATGGCCCCGAAATCATTCGATCACCCGCTACAGATTTAACTTGGTGGCAAAACGATCGCCTTGATGTTTATGGATTTTTGCTCATCAGCGGTATACTTGCGCTCTTTATTGCTATTTTAGTCGTAAAATTGCTGATCAATACGATCCGCCATGTGATTTGGTGTACGGACGGTTCGGCGCATCAAAAGAAACGGAATTAGGACAGCTTTTGACAATATGTGTAATTTCTAGGGTAATTATAGGTCCACTAACGGAATGTGAAAAAATAGGAACGAAATGTTTGGTAAATGCACTTCAATGAAAAAAAAACCAAAGAAGCTCGAACGTTTATCACAGCAAAGAGTCTTGCCCACCGTCACAATGGGTATTGTCATGCTTTTTATGGCTCTTAACAGAAGAACATATTTCCGATCGTTTTTCAAAAAGTGTCGTCTGCCAAATGTCGACGAAGTTGAATTCTCATTTTTTACGTCAAATTTTTTACGAGTAGGAATCTAAAAATATTCCCAAGAAATTTCGATGCTCGAAAGCACGATAAGAGCCATACACCGAACGATGTGATACACGATTCCAAATGTTTTTCTTGAATAATAACATTTTCTTCTTAACCAAACGGATTGTGTTACTTCTCCAATTTTTTTTCCCTTTTCTGCCGCGTAGATATAAGTTTGAACGACGATTTGATTGAGAAAACTGTCGGTAGCATCAAATTGTCGAAGGGTGATTCAGCTGCATGACAAGGCTCGGCTACACATTGCATTGGTGGTGAAGAAACCACTGATGGAACTGGAATGACAAATCCCGCTTCACCCAGCGTATTCTCCAAACCTTGGCTCAAGCGATTGTCACTTGTTCCAGGCAATGCAACTAGTCTTAGAAGCTACACACTTCCGTAATTAGGCGGCAGCCTAAAAATGAGTGGATTAGTGGGCATCATCAAAATAATTTGATTGATGTGATCCAACGAGTTTTCCAAAAAGAATGCTTGAAAACCACAAAAAGGGATTTTCAATGCAACCACCTGATACAATCGCGCAGCCACTTGAAATTAAGGGGTTAGGCCACAGTAACGAGTATAAAATCATGTGCGAATTTAACAATTTTTTTCGTATGAAAAAGTGATTTACTCATAAAATTAATTACACATCTACTTAGTATGAGTATCAAGCGGTTAGAATTTTTTTTTTTCGATGTAAAAATGGCCGACTACTCGAAACTTCTCGAAACAATTTTTTTCTAATTGGCGTGACAAATAACTTCAACAAATTTCACTCGATTTACTTCAAATTCGAAAGTTATGTTCCTAATTGCATTTCGCAGAGAAGTACGTACGGAATTTCTGATTAATCGAAAACTTGTCCTTTCATGAGCAGTTTATGAGCAGTTATAACGGAAGTTATAACTGCTCATAAACGGGAAGTTTTTGCTCTAGGTAAAAAATGGTGGATGCTAAATGTCACGCCGCGGAGCGCCTAAAAGAAAGATAACAAAAGAAAGTATTAATAGTCAGCCATTTTGTACATCGAAAAAAAAAATATTTTTTTTTCTAACAGCTTGATATTCCTACTAAATAGATGTGTAATTAATTTTATGAGTGAATGACTGTTTCATACGAAAAACATTTGTTAAATTCGCACATGATTTTATATCCGTTACTGGGGCCCTTAAGAAACCGAATGTCGACCTAGCATGTAGGAAACAAATGAAAATGTGCCGAACGTTGTCTACTCATGAGATGGCCTTGTCGTCATTATGGAAAGATGTGATGTCCGAGTTGCTTATCACCAACAGAGCGCAGAGGTTATATTTCGTAGTAATTGTTACAAGCGCAATGTATCTTTCACTGCGCAAGAGGCAGTCTCTGCCCACATAGGCAGAGAAACAAGGCGTGATAGACAGGTAAGAGAGGAAGAATATGATGTCAATCATTCTTCGTTCTGTCGCCGTCTAGCCGTTACACGAAGTCTGGAATAGTCTTGAATCAAGCTCCCTCGTGCAACTGTCCTGACTTATATATTTATTTTTCTCGTTTTCAATACCGAAGCTACTCCACAGCATCATTTCTTTCAGATAGTAAGTTCGCTGTCGCACAAATTGTAAACATCACAATCTCATCGCCAATTATCGGCAGACTCGCGACAACTATCCATATCAAGCGGTCAACGTGGAAGCAACAAGAGCCGATAAGAGCAATCAGGGTTTTTTATTTGATAGAATCAATATCTTGCTGTGATCCGCACGAGTAGAGACAGTGTTTCTGCTTGACTACTGAAACCATGGGTCGGCTCGATGAGTTATATACGTTATTGACTGTAATACTGATTGTTCATGTAAATGGAAACGTCGATGCTGCCAGAAATCTCGGTATGTTTCTATTACCTGTGTAAAGTCACTTTATAATGTGCGAAAGACTCATGCGAGATCATGCCGCATGATGACATCAGGTTGAACTGGTCAGTTACTATCCTTAAAAAAATCCACCACCTAAATATCGCGACATAAGACTCGCGGACGTTTTTCCTCCCAATATCAATAACCTTACGCTAGAAGATGCACAACAATGTACCAATTGCATGAGAGCAATTTTGGCTGGAGGCGGACTGGATGCTAGCGATTCAATGCAACCGTATCGTATTCGCCGCAAATTCGGGACTCTAATGAATATCCACCAACGGATCCACCCTACGATCTCATTATCAATGAGGTGACGGCGAAAAAGAAAAAAAAACCAATTGAAGGCTTTTATTTGATTGAACACTTTTATCCGTTTGCTTAGACTTGTCACAGATTCGCCTCTTGTAGGTGTATTTCCAAATAAATAATTGAGAACGTCAATATCAAATATAATGTCAACGAAACATTTAAAGCAGTACAATTTGAATGAAAATTAATACGAATTTAAGAAGAGATTCACTCATACGTGATTATTTGCGAATTGAGCTGACATATATTCTATATTTACAAAACGGATTGCTTAATTTCAATAACTGGTAATTCATATTACAAGTAAATTCGCTCGTTTTAATGTGTGATGTTCATTGGGATACCGGATTATATCAGTTTTTGTCGGAATGGAATTAACCAACACATATGGGTGTGTCTGTTGCATCTATTGGCGTATTGATACATATCATCAGTTGGCAATTGGAAGCTGGAACGAGTCAGAAGTATTACGAAAAGCGCGTTAAGAACGTCCAATAAGTAATCTACATTGATTGCAGTCGATCTAATAAACGTGAGAAACATAGACAACAGTTAGTACCTAGACAATAATGGATTGCTTGGCGACATTATAGAGTTATTATCCATTTCCACAGGAATTAGCCTAAACTTGTGGTCTGCTATCGTTTTTCTGTAAAATGCGTTCAATTGGCCACCAATTGGAAGCATTGTTGAACCAATTGAAGCATGTTCATGGATCCATCAAGAATTATCTAGAAGGACTGAACTGGGAGATTCTAACTCATCTGCTATATTCACTAGACATTGCTTCCCCAGATTACTATTAGTTCCGATCTTAGGGCCATCATTCTCCAAAGCAGAGAGGAGAGGAGATGAGCGGAGCTGGGAAAAAAAACAACAAAGGATCGCCCCGCTCAGCTTCGGTAGACAGGAATTCAGTGGTTGATGGTTGCTTTTCCCTAGCTCCGTTTATCTCCTCTTCTCTCCGCTTTGGTGGATGATGTCCCTTAGTGTTAGCCCCTTCTGGATGGCGGGTTAGATCTTATGGAGAAATTTGCTTCATAACTAGATCGCTTCAAAACCACCAAACCTCTACCAGCATGGAGTCTCTTCATTGGCTGGAAGATGGGCCAATGCTGTAGCTTTCGATAGAAAATATTTTGAATTAAGTAAGAATGATTTATGATGTTCCAAAACGATGTCTTATTGATACACATTCATTGCGACACCGGATTATATCAGTTTTTGTCGCAATTGAATTAACCAACACATATGGATGTATCTGTTGAATCTATTGGGGATACATATCATCTGTTATACTTCTGTCGATGTGTAACTGTGTTCTGTATTCTGTTGATGCATGTGTGATACATCTGTTATCAAAACAGCCGCAAAGTCATACTTGTACAGCCAATATTAATCGATGACGTGTAATGGAAGGATTTCGCAACGGGGGAGTAGCAGAATGTTCATCAGCCCATACGAGGCTAGTCTTTGGTTTCCTCCGGAACCTCGAAATAAGACTGAAAGGGCAATTGTTGCCTGTACGAAGTTTCGTAGCGTAAATGTCACGTTCGTACGTCTCTTTGTCACTTTCTCATTGTCCGTTTTGAACTGGAATACTTTTTTTCTCATATGCATGCATCAAGCGCTGAGGACTAGTTGCGTATTTATGAAAGAGCCCGCGGGTGACACGAGACAAAGATTTAGTTTTTTTTTCTTTTCTCCCGTCTTTTTGAAGCCGCGCGTGTGCACCGACCCTCTCGTGTGTTGATCTCCTTCTCTACCTCTCGCGCGTGAGTCTCTTGCCAAACGGGTTTCGCTTCGCGAGCGATTATTACATCAACCCTCCGGGCAGTTCTGATGGAGTATGAAATATATGACGCAAAGAGAATGGATCCGGATCTAGGCCTCGTAAGTTGATTAGTATGCGCGATGTTTGGATAGCAAGCGATCAACTATGCGCACTCGTTCATGCATGGGGCATTTTGAACGGACTTGGCCGACGTTTCATGGATACTTATAACGTCCTCTATATGCAGAGTGTCCTGTTTTAATTGCCCATCTGACACGACTTGCGTAATTGAAGTCGAGTCGAAAAACGTTTCGCATGATAGACTGACGGCTTCAGGAAGGGGTAATCGATGGTGACCTTATGGATTTAACTTAACCTTCGTTGCAATATCACGACGGGTGAATATCAATCTTTTATGTCTCCAATGATCAAACTCTGAGGAGCATTTTTAGTCTAGTGCTACTCAACAGCATGTTGCAGGTGTATTTAATATTTCGCAAGCACGCGCTGAAGTGAAGAGCAAACGGCTTGTTGGAAACGTCCACAAAAATGTCGACCGCGAGAGTGTCAGGTTCTTGATTTAGACAGTAGCTCCAGAAGCTAAGAACGAGGCAAAAATTGTTCCAATTGCAGCATATGTTGCTGAAAGCAAAAGGCATTAACTCTGCTTCAGATGGTCTAGTTCTAGTGCTGGAACAGCAGACTGAGTGTACCATCAAGAAAGGCAATTTTTTACATAAGAAACTCGAGTACTTTTTCTTTTTCTCAAAACACACATTATATTTATTGCAATTAAAGTTAATTAAACTTCATTGTTCAAGTTGGACAACGTTGTGCAGCCGAAACCAGTAGGCCGATTGAATTAAAATTTGGTAAGAATATGTCGTAATGGATTTTTGTTTGACCTAGCATAGGATTTTTTTAGATTCATTGCTCTGTTTTTTAATTACTATTTTTTTTCAATTCGTTATTCTGGCAAAAACGATGTTTATTTTACAATTCAGCGCATGTCGACATTTTTCGCGTTAATTGGAAACCGCTATGCTAGCTAACAGCTATTTGGTTTATTAACGAGAATTTTTTTTTGTTGATTCCTGACAATCCGTGTGGTCGTGGAAATATGGCCGGGCGATTGGTACAAAGGCGTTTCACAAGAATTGCTATTCCGGCCACAATTTTCAATGACATCAAGAGCAATTTTTCTCACTTATAGCAATTTAAGGGGTTATGGCTAGTTGTAAAAGTCGAAAACTTACTTTTTTCAAAACCAATATATTTCGATAGTATATCATCTTATAAATGTTCCCGAAAAATTTTAATTTAATTGGATCAAAGTTGATAGATTTACAGGCTGTTACGTCGACGCAGGCGGAACGCTCGGAGCGTCGTTCGATACTTTAAACGCTTTTTTCTCAATGTACGTTTTCAAAGTCGGTGATCAAAATATGTCAAAAACTACCGTATCGATCTTTCTGATATTTTTAAGGCTTTTCCTAGATGTAAAAATATAGTATTTGATCGAAGGATTTTTTTTCGATATATACTTTCGTTTTGATGAACAAAAAAAGTCAATTTTTTTCGCAAAAATCGAGACTGACAAAGCACGCGCATTTAAAAAAATTTATTTTATATTTCGGAAATTGATTCGATTAATCATAAGATAAACTAATATAATAATGAAATCTGTTTGATTTTTTTATATTCGATTGCAAAAGACGTTTTCGAGAGGTGCTTCCCGAACATCGGCTGTAAATCGATTGCAATTAAATATTTCTCCACAAAAAAATTACAGTATTCTTCAGATGATCCTTTTTTAAATACCTAATTTTTGTACAAATTTATCATCACAATTTGCTGTTGTGCGGGATATACGTTTAGACAGGAAAAAAATAAACAATATTGAGAGATTTTTTAAACTAAGAAATAATTATTCTACAATTATCAAACTTTAGGTATACTATAATCGTATATTTAAGTATAGAAAACCATTTTTTAACATTAATTAATCATAAAAATGACGTTTTTTCAGTTAGAACATGTATAGTTTCTATGTGATGGTAATTAGAATAAAGAAAATGCAAATTTAAGAAAATGGCACTCATTTACAAAAAAAATCAACATTTCACGCAACATTTCTGAAAAATGTGGATTAAAAAAGTTTTTTTTTCCAATTTTTCAAAAACAATTCCCGTCAAGTAGAAGGTACAAATATTATCCATATTTCTATCAAGTTTCAACAAAATAGTTTTTGAGTAATCCTGCACGCCAATTTCGATAATGCAGTTTTGAGAAAAACGCGTTTGAAGTTCACACCCGCTCCGAATCCGAGCGGTGAGGCTCAGCGTTGACGGGCTGTAACGTTTAGAGTTTTTCGAATTTCGCTTTGAAACTTTGGGAAAATATTCTACGTACATAGTCATAACGTTCAAGGGGTAAGGCCATTGTAGACATTAAAAAAAATCGATTTTTTTTCTTAAAAGATGCCTTAATATCTTAAAAATGACATACTCGAAGGATTAAGGTGAGAAAAATGTCTAAAAACTTCTATTTTGAATTTTTGCGCAGCCCCTCTCAGTCCGATGCAATCCGTACCGAAAACTTTAAACGCGTTTTTATCGAAACTACATTTTTCAAGTCGGCCGGATTCATAACTCGAACAAATCTTCACCGATTGACTTGAAATTTTAACTGTATATTCACAATTACATTTTGCATAGAAGCACGTAGGATTTTCACAATATATTACATAGTTTTTTTCATCAACAATTTTGGAACGTTTTTTTGAGAATTTTGAACTTATATTTAAAAAACACGTTGTTTTTGCAAAAATCGATATATCAAAAAAAAAAATCCTACGTATTTCTGTAGCTATTCACATGTATAATCGAAAAAAAAATTTCATACACTGTAAATTAAAAATTGCAGGTGCCGTTGGTCCGGCCGCGCGCCTATGAAAAAAAAAGCTTTGTCAAAGAAAAATTGTGCAGCCACCATTTTGTTTTATATTACTTTGAAAAAAATAGTTTATACAGTTTATGATATGTACAATAATGGTCTTTTTTCAGAATTTTGATTTATCCCATTGTCCCGCTAAAAAAAAATCCAAAATATACTTATTGTTTTCCCCGCTACAGTGGCCTTACCCCTTGAAGAAAAAGAAAAAAAAATTCGTTTTTTTTGATCGTTGTAAATGTATATCCGGCCTTAAAAAATCTCAAAAATGAGCTGTTTTCGACGGTTACAAATAGGCATAACTTATTGAGGCAATAGTCGCAGGAACGAAAGTCTCTGATTTATGCTTGTTCAGTCAACGGTCATGGTGTCTCGATCTTTTAATTCAGGACTCGATTCTACAAGAGTCGTTTTTTCTCCACGTTATTACGTATTTCCGACCAATGCCGATTCGGAGCTATCGTGTCGTCGTGCGTATTGAGTTGACTTTTACATTTGCCATTTGGTCGACCTTTTTAATCGAAAAGTATTCGACTCGACAATGATGAGCTCAGTGCGTAGAACGTTTCGCAAGAACGTGATATTTTGCCGTATCAATTTGTCACCCTTACGGTTCGTTTAATGCACTGCCCGTGTGGCAGACAATGAAATGAAGGGAATGAAATGTAGCTCCGTAACGATGACGGAGCTACGTACGTGCGTGCGCGCGTGTCGTCGTGATGGAGGCAGTAAGAGAGAAAAGGAGCACATAAACGAGTATGGTGATAAAAAAATATGATGTTGGATAATTGGCACAGCTCACCTTGGTGGTTGATGTGGTATTTCCGCCTTCGGGAATTTTGCCCCCGAGACCGAAAGATCCCGGTCCTATTAAGCCAGACATGATGGTGGCCATCCTTTCCTGCATTCTATCCGTGAAGCCTGCAAATAAGAAGGGAAAGAAACATGAACCGAGTTACAGAGGCTCGAGCAAATGTCAACGGCCCCGTGAAATATTGAGGGACTTAGTATTATCGAACACACACCCACACACACATGGACAAATACACAAAGAGGCAGTGCGTGGGTGGGTGTGTATTGGCAGAGCTCTCTGTGCAAAAGTAGACCCGTCAACGGATATGAAATTTTCAATGGATCGAATGAATCCTTCATGAGCAAAAGCACGTTCGCGTGTATCCAACGAAGCCAAAACATGCCAGCCGCACGCCTCGCTTCAGCCCTATCTCTATATTTGAAGTTGCGGGATTGCGACGACAAGTCGATCATCGTTATTATCGTTTATCTGAGATCGATTCCCCCATCGAAATAACTGACGGATGTCTTAAGACAGTGGCTCGTATCCGTCACCACTTGCCCTCTTTCAACCTTGCTCCCTTTTCAGCAGTTACAACTTACACTTTCTCCTTTCTCTCCCAATCCAGATTACGGTATACAGGGTGTTAGGAAGGTCGATGCAAAGCCTTGAGGGGGTGATAGGTCACCTCGTTGGGAACATATCTAACCTAGGTTACCTTAGTTCAAAGTTTAACGGCGGGGTAAAGTTAATTCGGCGAAAAAAAGGCATGTTTTTAAGATTTTTTTTTTGGCGTAACGAATAGTGTTCGTTTATTGAAAAATTTACGCATAATAAAGTAACATTTGAACAACATTCTCCTAAATTTGCATTGCAAAATATTCAAAATTGAGCGAGTGAAAATTAAACCCCGGAGGCGCCTCGAAAAAAGTTGGTTTGCGGTGTGCACCATAACTCGCAACAGAATCATTTGAAACAAAAGAATCAAAATTCATTTGTTAAAGGAGGTGTTTCTCGAGGCAATGACGGGAGGATTTTTTTCTTTCAATTTTTCGATTTTTCGTAGCACTTGGGAGCCAAAAACCCGATTTTCGCTAAAAAAAATCGGCTAATTTGTTGTTGAAAAATTAGTAATTATTAAAAAAAACAAAAAAGCTCTCGACAATACCTCGTGAATTATGTGAAGAAGTACTGTGCAAAATTTCAAAGCGATTGGTCCAGTAGATTTTGAGTTATCGTGCACACGGACTTCAAATATGACAAGTCTCAGAAAAACGGTTTGAAAAACGCAGAAGAGAAGAGAATGGAGCAATAGACGCTCAAATACTTATAACTTCGTCAATTTTACTCCGATCGACTTGAAATTTTAACACAATATTCTTGATATATTATGCATTCATTTAAAAAATTAAACAAAAATGAAAAAAAAAATTTTAATACTTTACCCCGCCCTTAAGGATTTCGAGTTATCATGGTAGGTATGATTTTTGGAAATTTTCCCAAAATTGAGTACTAACTCGTTTACCTCTTATGTTAATGCTATTTTTTTTAAATAGCATTAACATAAGATGTGTTTTAATTTTTTTGACTAGCATTTAATTATTCAACACTTCCCATTTAGTTAATTGTGTGGATATAGATGGTTCTATCGGGGTTTGGCGATTGAATACTCATTAAGCGGTTAGGCCACACTAGAGGCCTAAAAAGTAGGCTTTTGGGGAATTTTTTTGTTAGAAAAACTACAAAATAAATCGAGATTACCAAAAAGGGTGTTTATCACACATATCAGTGAATGTATACAATATTTTTTTTAAGCGATTAATTTCAAAATGGCGGCTGTGCAGCGTTTATCTCAAAACTGCATTTTTTAAGTTTCAGGAATTTTTTTCACTTTCCAAAAATTTGCCTGAAAAATCGTCAGATAATTGTTAATAACAAATGAACTATGCAATGTATTAAAAATCCTACGTGCTTCCATAGACAATGTATTTTTCAAGATATATTCAACATTTCAAGTGAATCGGTTGAAAATTGTCTGAGTTATGTTTCCGGCCAACTTCAAAAAAGCAGTTTTGAGATAAACGCTGTACAGCCGCCATTTTGAAATTAATCGCTATAAAAAAGTTATTGTATACAGTCAGTGGTATTTATGATAAACACCCTTTTTTGTAATCTCGATTTCTTTTGTAGTTTTTCTGAAAAAAATCTCTAAAAAGCCTCTTTTTACGGCCTCTTGAGTGGCCTAAGGCCTTAAGCTATGACGCAAATAAGTTTTTAGTTACCAATTACTGTTTCTTTGAACATTATGAACGTGTTAGTACGTCATTTTGGGAAATTTTCCAAAGGTCATACTTACCATGATAACTTGAAATCCTTAAACTTTGGATTAAGGTAACTTAGGTTAGATATGTTCCTAACGAGGTGACCTATCACCCCCTTAAGGCTTTGCATGGACCTTCCTAACACCCTGTATATATATATATATATTTGTATGGGTAATGGAAATATCGTAATTGAATAAATTACACTTGGATATTCGATTATCCTGATCTACTCATGGCCACGACGAATAATTCGAATTTTCCTAACTATTCGCGTATTATTATCTCATTGACTGCAAACCTCGATTAAAATTAAAAATACCTCGATATTAATTGCGGTGGTCGAACTGTTGAAGTTCAAATACTAAAAAACGTCACTAATGGTAATGCTTTTGGGTAATGTTTACAAAAATATATTTAATGTCAATGTACGCATGTCCCGGAGGGTCGAAAATGATGTACAAAATGTTCAGACCTGTTACGAAGTATACTCGTCATCCGTTGGTCCACAGTACAATTGACCAAAGTTTGTGAAAATGTCGTTAGCCTGTAGTTCAAAACTCCCGTTTAAACTATTGTATCTTGATCTTGTTTTTTTGAATCATAAGCATTACAATATTTTAAAAAATTAAAAGTATTTTAATCTTCTGTTATATTATAAGTATATTGATCTTTTTTAAATTATAAGTATGCATAACTTTTTTTAAATTATAAATATTTTAATCTTTTTTTTATTGTAAGCATTTTAATATTTCTCTAAATGTTCAGTATTTTGATATTTGTTTACGTACAAAATCTTGAACCTGCGGATACGTATTTTTTTCTCATTCTTTTATCGAAGTTACGTAGACGTTATACGCAGCGAAAAAAAAATGAATTAAATCAACTCGGCAAGGCATTCGTCTGACATGATTTCCGATAGCCGAGACCAATGGCCTACGGTTTCATATAAAGAGTAACATCGTTTAATAGAAGCGGAATTGACCCACATTTGCGAGAACTCTCACATTCGCGTATCTCTTTATATATATTCTTCTGTTCGATATTTTTTCCCTCTTGTCCAATTTTCCTCCGATATCCATCGCTCGTTGAAGGATTTTAGCTGTCTTTTTTTTTTAACGAGGTAAAGGAAAGTGGCTGTAAGTGATGTGGCTGTGGCGGTTCTGTGGCTGTACTGTGACAAGAAAGAGCCTTCTCTGTCTCTGCTTCTCTCTCTCTCTCTCTCTCTCTCTCTCTCTCTCTCTCTCTCTCTCTCTCTTTCTCTCTCTCCCTCTCTCTCTCCGTCCGTACTCATAATAAAACTGTATAAAACTGCTTTGTAATTTTTTAATTTTCATGCCTTTTGAAAGACTTGGGAATTCCGCATCTTGCTCAACTCCATGCACGGGTTCACATATGCAATTTTTTTTTATTATTATGAAATGGCACCAGATTTTTTATAACTTTTCAATATCGAGGATTGTTAATAACAAGAATAAATGTATATTATACAGGTTATCCTGTTATGAGTGGGGTATCCTGCAACTGTCGATAGGTCAGATCATGTCCTCGTATATACTGGACTTTCAGTTTAGTAAAAGACCCACGGTTTTCGTGATAATAATCATCTGCTTTTGGTTTTTCGCATGCCATTTCTACAAATGATAAATTTTTTTTACCGAGTTTAAAATACTGTTGGTTATTTGTTTTATCTAGAAATGTCTTCTTTTCAATGCTAAATGTTAAGGAAACTTTATGAAAAAAGATCTTGTGCACAATTTTCATACAAACGAATTCGAACACCTGACTTCGATAGCCTGCGGCACCGGCTAGTTTGTGGATATTTTCGCGTACAAATTTCACGGAATGTTCTTGAAATGATACTTAACAATGTACAAAATGTTTCAATAAATTTACTCTATCCATATAGATGAAAAAAATTCGCAAAAAAGTGTTTTTTTTGCACGCTGAAACCCCTACCCTCCCCTTAAGGCCTTAGGCCACAGTAACGGGTATAAAATCATGTGCGAATTTAACAATTTTTTTCGTATGCAAAAGTGATTCACTCATAAAATTAATTACACATCTATTTAATATGAGTATCAAGCTGTTAGAAAATATATATATATATTTTTTCGATGTAGTACAAAATGGGCCACTACTCGAAACTTCTCGAAACAGCTTTTTTCAATTGGCGTGACCAATAACTTCGACAATTTTCACTCGATTTACTTTAAATTTAAAAGTTATGTTCCTTATTGCATTTCGCAGGGAAGTACGTACGGAATTTCTGATTAATCGAAAACTTTTCATTTTATGAGCAGTTTACGAGCAGTTATAACGAAATTTTTCACTGAAAATTCATTTTTTAAGTTCAAATATCTACAACTTTTGAATAAAACAATATTTTTTTAATTCCGTACGTACTTCTCTAGGTATTCTAATGTAGATTGACGAGAATTTTTGTTTGTTGTTCTAGGTAAAAAATTATGGATGCTAAATGTCACGTCGCGGAGCGCCTAAAAAAAAGATAACAAAAGAAAATATTTGTAGTCGGCGATTTTTTACATCGAACAAAAAAATTATATATTTTTTCTAACAGTTTGATATTCATACTAAATAGATGTGTAATTAATTTCATGAGTGAATCATTTTTTCATACGAAAAAAAATTGTCAAATTTGCACATGATTTTATACTCGTTACTGTGGCCTAAGGCCTTAAAGAATAAACGTATATTTGTAAGATTGGTAATTACGGTTAACATATGTGTATAATTTATGTAACTGCTAAATAATCAATAAGCAGTACTATACTTTTCGCAGTAACTATGGCTATGAAATATTATTGTCCGCTCAGGAAAATATAAAGTATAGTTAAAACACGCCATAGAACACCATGCATTTCTCTCGTGTCAGTGTGGGTAAGAATCTCAAAGAACGAAGTAGTGCCGGGTCTTTTCAGTGTCTCGTGTAAGACTTGGAGCAACTCCTGCGAAAAGATGCTACTTAAATAGGAGGCTAGATTGGCCACCACCAAACGGACTCAAAAGCGGGCGGAACCAAGAGCACATTTAGTACAGAATATACAGGTATATAAAAGTAGATACAAAGGGTGAGCAGGGCTACCGAAGTTGACTTCCGATTGCTGAGGGAATTCGGGCGTTCGACCCAAAAGGAGGTCGGATTCCTTTTCTCTCCCTCTCGCTCTCTCTCTCTCTCTTCCCTTTTTTTTCCCTCTTTTGTTACTTCCGAGATTTCGACGAAAAGATCGTCGTTCAGAGGATTTCGAAAGCCTTCTCGGGTGTACGGCAGAGTACACGAAACCGCCGGAAAAAGGGGGCAGCCAAAGGATACGGTAATGTGTAGGGAAGAGAAAACGAAAATGAAAAAAGACGATGGTAGGACAGTGTGGGTGTATGTGATTGTTTCGGGCGCGGCAACTGGCAGCCAAACAGCCTGGAATTCCAACTTGAACCGAAGATCGTGAAAATTCGAAAAGTACCGCTGGTATTGGCGTACGGCGTAAGGAAACTCGCGTCCTTATTTTCGGGTAACCGGTGAAGAAGTGCCGGAATCGGAGAGATTAAAAATGTTCGAAATTTTTACGACCTCTAGCCATTCGTAAATCCACAACCCAGTGGTCGGACTGTTTTCTCAATGCATTCAAACTCAAAAATGTCACAAATACTTTGAGGAAGGATACCACTGTGACGGGCCGAAAAAGGTTGTTTTTCCGAAGATTTTTTTTTTATTCGAAATCACTTTTTTCTTCTTAAATTCAGTACAAATGAAAAATAAACCGTTTCAGGCCTGTGGAAACTGAATTGGAGATAACAAAATCATTAATAGCATTATGGACATCAAAATCATAAAAATCCACAAAAAATATGATTAATTCGAAAAAAATTTAAGGAAAAATGTGCCCACGATAAGACTAGTCTTAAAAATCATAAAATGGGTCACTCTGTTTCAGAGAATTTTTTGAAAAAATACAAATAAGTTAATCATGTTTAAAAAAAATAGTTTCCACCACAGAAGCAAAAAAAAAACGTTGACATTGATAATTGATAATTTTCTTCATATTTTTTAACGAAAGAATGCTTCAAAATGAAAAAAAAATATATAGTGCCATTTGTCGATATCTCAATTAGTTTAGGAGTTATCGGCGTTTAAACGTTTCCATATCTTCTAAAATCGACATTGTTCGGAAAATTATAACTCCTGAAAGAGAAGAAATAAAAATCTACAACTTGGTGTGGATTATCCTTTCATGGGGTACAATTTTACAAACAAAAGAAATCAGGTAAACCAAAAATAGTCGGGGTCACGGGCTAGCTGAAATGGCGTGGAATATCGCTCGCACTGTGAAAACTGGAAAAGATAAATACGAGACTGTGACAAAGGGAGCGGGGTGCAGGAAAAATAGAGGAGAGACCTCACCGTTGAGATTTTGTCAGTGTATCGTATCAATTCTGCATCCATTCACCGCATCTCATTTCTACTATATGATACACTTTCCATTTTCCTGCTCACATTGAGAATTCTATAAATTGTAAAGATTCTGTCACTTTATCCTTGGGATCCTTCACCATTCGTATTGATGCTTTGTCTCGCTCGCTCTCATCCAATGCCTCTCTCATTCTCCTCTCTCTCTCTCTCCCTCCCTCTCTCTCTTTCTCTCTCTCTCTCTCTCTCTCTCTCTCTCTCTCTCTCTCTCTCTCTCTCTCTCTCTCTCTCTCTCTCTCTCTCTCTCTCTCTCTCTCTCTCTCTCTCCCTCTCCTTCTCCTTCTAACACCCTCCTCCTTGCTTTATCGGATTCCTTTTCCCTACTTTGCCAACGCTATACGTATCAGTTCGATATATATCGAGTGTGTGTTTTGCAGCCCACACCAGGTGCTCTACACTATACAGGGTGATTTTTTTTATCTTGAGGCTGCTAAATATCTCGAAAAATAAGCCTTATACGATCAAAATGTTCCAAATAAACTTTCAATAGTTTCCAAGGGGCAATTTAATCCTACAGAAATTAACCGCCTGCCGGCCCCCCTGGGGCGGGGGGGGGGGGACTTTGAAATCTTAAATGGGAACCCCTACTTTCCATTACAGATTCGAATTATACATAAAAAATACGTAACTTTTGTCTGAACTTTTTGTTAAATTCGGGATAGATGGCACTTTTGTCGGAAACATGTTTTTTTTTGTTATCGTAAATATCTACTATAATTTTGTATCCGTTCTTAGCTTTACCGAGGATTAAGGACGTGGACCTGAGGGAAATTTAATCCCTTTGGGGTGCTTCATTATTGTGAGTCTCCTTGCCTCTCACATTCGGGGTGTTTGATTATCGCGAGACCCCATGGGTCTCACCATTTAATTCAATAAGTGTTCAAACTGATGACCTTCAACTTCGAGACATTTATTGGTCCGTACTTCGAATGATTGTACACAACTCAAAAGTTTGTTCGCTTTAATATTTGCGCAAGCAATTCTGATTCGTCCAATCATGTTTTCACGAGTTGTTGGCACTTGTTGATAAACTACAGTTTTTAAAAGATCCAACAAAAAAAATCTGGCGACGTAAGGTCCGGCGATCTGGCAAGCCAATGTATCGTTCCGCCTCTACCAATCCAGCGCCATCCATTCCGAATTTAAAAAAAAGTTCAGACAAAAGTTAAGTATTTTTTTAAGTATAATCTGAATCTGTAATAAAAAGTAGGGGTTCCCATTTAAGATTTCATCCCATGAAAAGTAGGGGATCCCATTTAAGATCTCAAGATAAAAAAATCACCCTGTATACTGAAAGCACACAGCTATACGCGAGGAAAGAGATTGATAAAAGGGCGTAACGTATGGGATTTATCCCACAGATTGGCGCAAGGGGAACTGCTTGTTTCCTGAAATTCTACGTAAATATGTGTGATTGAATAAATGTGTGTGTGCATATATGGGAACTTTGCCCGATTCGCAATATACGAGAGATTTCATCTTGTACATCGACCTTCCTCCCTGCCCCCTTTTGCCCTGCACCTCAATTTAACGGTGAGAATATCGATGATGCACAGGGGCAGGTTTGGGGATTCAACGTAAGAGCCAGTTCACGAATATGTTTCGAGTCGTTGCGGCTTCGAGCTATCTCCATCAGTTATTGGCAATGTTGTCGAGAAAATATGCTCCACGGCATCATGGTGCAGGCGGATTGTGAAGCTTACGATAATCGCGGGGAATATAGACATCTTCTCAATCTCGGATAAGTCTTCGCTGTCGAAATCAAGGATATGGTACTGTAGGATCATCGTGCATTGTCGAAATGATAAAGAAATGATTCGTCATGGGAGCATGATTGATCGAGCTCGTGATAGCAGAGGTGGAATGATCTTGGAGTTTGCACTTACAAGGAACATCGCTTAGGGGGTTGGGCCACTCTACACTGAAAAAAAAACATCATTGATCCAATATCATTGGTGTTATTCAATGGAATTTCGTTGACTCAATTGTAAAATTGTTGGTGTAAATAATCGGATTTATTAGTCCAAACAAAACGCTATTGACTTAAATAACATGATAACATTGAAAGATTGTTTTCATTTAAAAGATATATTGTTAGCCGAGAGCAATTTATTATTGAAACTATTTAAAAAACTATCGCGAACAAATTATATCGTTTTGAATGCAATTTCTGCAACGAACGAAAAAAGCGTTTCAATTCATAACATAAATATTGTTGATTCGAGTACACACGAGTACAAATAAAAGTTCTATTGGGTAACTATGTTATTTTATTGTTTTTACCATATCCGATATTGATTTTAAGTACATTATTCGTTAAAATATTAATATTTTATTTTTATTGAAAAATATTAAGCAAATGTCTGAATTGGTTAAAAAATGATACGAAAGTAAAAATGTTTTCTTGCACATTTGGTTGAAAAAATTCAACCAAATCATGGCCGAGCGCCACCGAAATTATAGGTGTGAGGTAACCGGTAGTTCTCGGAGTAACCGCTAGAGGCCGCACGCGCGCTCGTTTCTCGTAAGCGTAGGGCGAACCGAAAATCTACTTAAACGCTGGACAAACTCTAAACAGTATCGCTTCTTGGCCTCTGGCTAAGATTAAAGTATAGTATCTGTTCTAATCAGTTGAATATCTGATATTCTCTGTATGGATATTCCATTGGATATCTAATATTCTCTCCAATATTATCTTGCATGATTATTCTAATGCGCACTTTTTATTTAAGATTTAAAATAAATTTAAAAACTTACGTCCCATGGCATATTCGTTTCGATGTAGTAAAGAAATAATTAATTATATTGATTATATTTTTGTACGAAATAAAAAATGTTTGTAGCAACCGCTTAATTATTTCATCGAATACATCTACGGATTGAATATAGAATGATTTCAATAGAATTCAATTTTATTTGAAGCATAATGTGGATATTCAAAGAACAAAAGAGCTTTTTTAAATAAAATAATATGTTATTGGAATCAATCACATTTTCCAATATTTTATAGTATTGAAACAATATCGTATATCGGTGGCACTCCGCAGCAGCACGTTTATTTGGATCAACCAATATATTTTTTTGATTCAGTTGTTTTCTTTTCCAGTGTAGAGGCCGAAAAATAGGCTTTTTGGGGATTTTTTTTTCAAAAAAACTACAAAATAAATCGATATCACAAAAATGGTCAGATAATCGTTAATAATAGATAAACTATGCAATATAAAAAAATCCTACGTACTTCCTACGGCCAACTTAAAAAAAGGAAGTTTTGAGATAAACGCTGCACAGCCACCATTTTGAAATTGATCGCTTCAAAAAAGTTATTGTATACACTCATTGATATGTATGATAAACATCCGTTTTGTAATCTCGATTTATTGTGTAGTTTTTGTGAAAAAAAAAATCCCCAAAAAGCCTATTTTTTTGGTCTTTAGAGTGGTCTAAGGCCTTAAGAGTCTGCCTCCCATTTTCTTGAAACTCATATATGTTATACAGCATCGAAAACTATTAGATACGTATTTTTGTTTATCTGCGAAAAAACGGCTTTAAGGGAAGAAAGCACCCCTCGAAGGAATGCGTGTCGGGGGCGGTGGTGCACGGAAAAAAAGAAACAGCGAAAATCACAGTATAAACCGCATGAAAAACAGGGTGCCATACTTCATTTTACAGTAAAACAGAGTAATGTAAATCCTGTCCTACAAAAATGACGAATTTTCCTGTACACACTGAGATTTTTACAGTTACACTGGCTTATTTACAGTTCGGTATTGTGAATACATCAGTGTCTTCAGTAAAAATATTCAACTGTAAAATTTACATGAGATCACTGATTTTTATACTGTACGCAAACTGCAAGGGTTACAGTGTACACTGTATTGAGTACAGAGTGGTTCATTAAATTGTACAGTGTAGCACGGTAGTTTTACTCTTCTTTCGACAGTTCGTGACGTAATCTGTGCACTCTGAGATTTTTACAGTTACACTGATTTATTTACAGTTTGGTATTGTGAATAAATCAGTGATTTCAGTAAAAATATTCAACTGTAAAATTTACATAAGATCACTGATTTTTATACTGTACGCAAACTGCAAGGGTTACAATGTACATTGTATTGAGTACAGAGTGATTCATTAAATTTCACAGTGTGGCACGGTAGTTTCAATCTTCTTTCGACAGTTCATGTCGTTATCTGTGCACTCTGAGATGTTTACAGTTACACTGGTTTATTTTGCAGTTTGATATTGTGAATACATCAGTGATTTCAGTAAAAATATTCAACTGTAAAATTGAAATGCGATCACTGTTTTTTATACTGTCTGCACATGAGGCCAGGACACAAAGGATTGCCAGTTAGTAGTGCGTGGTTGATGGGACGCGGACATCGAAATTTGTGCGACAGAATTCAAGAAATTATAAAGAAAGAGAGAATTTAAAAAAAAGGTACGTTCTTGTCTAATTAGGACTTGTCGCGCGCGTGGGGTGAGGCACGTGGCCAGGACACAAAGGATTGCCAGTTAGTAGTGCGTGGTCGATAGGATGCGAACGTTGAAATTTGTGCGACATAATTCAAGAAATTATAAAAAAAGAGAGAATTATTTACAAAAAGGTACGTTCCTGTGTATGTGACTGATTTTGTAATATTTTCTTCATATATATATATATATATATTACATTGCTTACAATATACATTGTAAGCAAAGGTTTCGCCGAATTTGTTTACTTCATTTTTATAATCAAATTTACAGTGTGACGTTGTGAACGGTATTCACTGGTTAGGACTTGTCTCGAGCGTGGCGCAACCAGGACACAAAGGACTGGCAGTTCTTTCAGCGCTTCAATTGTTCTTTCAGCGCTATCTAATGTTATTTTTACCCCTAATTTTGTATAATATACGAGTTGTGGCATTATTAAATTACGGCGTTCATGAAGTTTGAATTACAGGATTAAAACAAGAACGTTTCCCGTGTTCACACTATAAAAAGCAATGGTTCAAAACTGAAACTATATCTGTTGCTAACCAGTTTCTAGAACAAAGGACTCCACTGTTAAAACACCTACATAAACTCTGTCGATATAACTGGCGCATTCAGTGTACATAATACAGATTAACTAACTGTCGAATTACAAGTTTTGTTAAATTTATATTACAGTGTTGAACTGTCAAAATTTCCTTTTGACTACACTGTATTTTGGACTGTGTGTTCCAGTAAAAGATACAGTAGAGCGATTCGAGTCCAAAGAGGACAGTATAGGAGCTGTAATAATTTACTTTGAGCACACTGTATTTTGAGCACTGTGTTTCAGGTAATATCGCTGTGCAATCGCTCGAGTCCAATGCGAACTGTGCAGCCCCTGTATTTTTTACTATTTCTTTTTTTCCGTGTGGTTTTTCACTTTCACCCACAAGCAGTCCACCGATTTGAATGAAAAAAAAAAAACCATAATTCTTCCAATGTGAAGCGATGAAAAATTCACTATGAAATAATTGAAAGAAAATGTAATTAAGGGGTGACACGCCTTTTTTTTTAGGGGTCGTATCCCCCCTTAAAAACGTTTTTCCGCAGATAAAATAAAATACGTGTCTAATAGTTTTCAATGCTTTATCACATATATGAGTTTCAACAAAATCGAAGGCGGACACTTAAGTGATGTTCCTTGTTAGGTTAAATTGCAATATTTTATTGAGGTATTTTATTGAAGCATTCTCATTTTTCTGTATATCGTTTGATCGACTATATTCCAACAACAACAAAATAGACAAGTTTATATATTCCAAAAATTAGAAAACTCCAAAAAGAGAGGCCGAAAAATTCAAAAGAGATGACAAATTTCCAAAGTGGGGATACTTTTGGGAGCCCATGTTGCCAATAAGCGTTTGTATAATATTCGATCCTTTTTTGTATCGTCGCTTTTATCATTAATTTGTACAGGTAGCGTTGGATCATTGTTCTATTCAAGTCGATACTACCGTTTTGCTATTCAAATCGGCGAATTTTGGATTCTACGGAAATAATGTGAAAAACCTTCGCGGATTATTAATTTCGTCGTTAGGGATGCGATGATAAGTCGTAAAAAATGTACCCAGCAAAGTTGCGCGTACACGTTTGGGTGGGGTTCAAGAAACGATTCGTTATAATCGTTATGGATGATAATGAAAGAGCGTGGTTGCTCGAGCTCGTAAAATCAGAGATACAAATGATACTGGAGTTTGTACTTACAAGGAACATCTCTCAGGTGACTCCCTTCGATTTTGTTGTAATTTGGATATGTTATAAAGCACCAAAAAGTAAGCGATACGTATTTTTTTTATCGGCGGAAAAACGGTTTTAAAGGCCGAAACGCACCCTCAAAAATGGGGATGTTTTTCGTTTTTCGTCGATAATGTTTTAACGGTACGAGATATTAAAAAATTTCAAATTGCAACAATGTTTATTTTTTTGTGCACTGTACATTGGAGATGAGAACGATAACGTTATCGACGAAAAACGAAAAACACCCCTACTTTCGAGGGTACGTTTCAACCATTAAAATCGTTTTTCCGCCGATAAAAAAAAATACGTATCGCTTACTTTTCGGTGCTTTATAACATATCCAAATTTCAACAAAATCGAAGGATGTCACCTGGGGGATGTTCCTTGTTAAGCTTAATTGCAATAGTTTGTAGTTTGAGATATTTTTTAATATTTCTTTTTTTTAAGGCTTCTCATTTTTTGGTGTATAGTTCCGTCGATTATACTCCAGGAAAAAATTGAACCTACATTCCAAAAAATTAGAAAATTTCAGAAAGGGAGCCCTGAAAATTCAAAAGAGATGTGACCGATTGATGACCGATATTTAATCCGATTGTTTTTTTTTCTTCGTCGCTCTTATGGTCAACTTTTGCAGGTAACTTTAAATACTTGTTCTATTCAAGTCGACACGACCGTTTTGCTATTCGAATACATGAATTCCAGATTCTACGCGAGAAAAAAAAAACGAAAAACCTTCGCGGATTTTCAATTTCGTCGTCAGGGATGCGATGATGAAAGAAACGTACCCGGAAAAGTTGCTCTTTCACATTTGGGTAAGGTTCATAAAGCTTTGAGTGCACCCACACAAACGTACATCGGTCATTATGCACGTGAAAAATATTTGTATGAAATACAAGCTCGTTCGCGGTTACTTTTACATGTATTCGTCACGTCTATTCACGACGTGGAAGTACCGTAAAAATTACGATTCGCGCTGTAAACTTTTTACCTGTCACAGTGGATGCTCATCGTATACTCGAATGAAAAATATTACATTTTTGCCCTCTTTTACGTTCCAAAGATTTCGCAATTTTCGTGCCAAAAAGATATTTAGCACGTACGGTGAAAGATAGAAAAATTAATTTTCGAAATTTCGCCCGATATACCTAAATCGCGAAGCATTTAATTTGCCGAATTAAATGATACCGAAGCGAGCTTCATTATCATTTTACCTTTCATCCCCGACTCCCCCTTTTCGTCCACCCAGACCGTTGAATTGGTCGTACTTTTGCAACATTTTTTTCTCCCATAACACGCGTGGTATTTTTGAGAAAAGAACTGGGATATATCGGTAGGCAAATCTTTTTTCAGTTTTTATTTTTTTTGGCTTATTCAGCTTTTTGCAAAATAGTACAGTTTACGGAAAACGGTTTGTAGACCGAGAACGCTGGGATAAAAATGAAGTTGCCGTTATTGTAATTTTTTCGTAAGCACGCCGGGGCTGTGAAAAATCATTGCGATTTTTTTTTAATCAGCGTATTCAGCCTCCCCACAACACATCGCGCTCCCGTATCAACCGATCTATTCTATCTTCCGGGCCAGACTATAGAACTAATGAAATTCTCGCTATGAGTGTTCGCCCGTTGGTATATCGATCGCTGGTTGGCCCGATAAGCTTCGTGTAATCCCGTTACAGAAATGGAGCGAAGTATTGAAAAAAAAAACTGTCAGACTTCGGTATGTGGGAGGGCAAGAAAAATAAACGATTTTACACCCGCATGGAAAATAAAGGATTTTGATTGCCTCCAATAGCTCGAAGCATTTCGTACGTATGTGGTCGCATGCATTTTTCCTCTCCCTCCGACGCACTTTCCTTGATTCTCGCTCTCTCTCTCTCTCTCTCTCTCTCTCTCTCTCTCTCTCTCTCTCTCTCTCTCTCTCTCTCTCTCTCTCTCTCTCTCTCTCTCTCTCTCTCTCTCTCTCTCTCTCTCTCTCTCTCTCTCTCTCTCTCTCTCTCTCTCTCTCTCTCTCCCTCTCCCTCTCCCCCCTCTCTCTCTGCCTCTCTCATTCTCTCATTCTTCGCATTTTTCCTCCATCGCGAAATATTAAAACTGAAAAATTCATCCTTAGTGCCCCGGAACGAAATAAGCGCCGTATCACAGTTTTGGATTTTTTGCTAGAGATAAAAATTGTATTCCATAAGGGTGAACATTTTTCCCTATTCACATCACGTTTAAGCTTCGGAGGATTGAGTTTAATCGCGAATATCCATATATACGACGAAAATCCACTTAACGAGAGAACTATTTCTTACGCGTAGAACTTTTAATTAATCTCAGAAAATCGCGGGGGGAATTAGCGATTCTAAATCGGTAGAGTAATTTCGCTTCCGTAATTTATGTGACATTTTTATGCATATTCGATAGCACAATTAACGTTAAGGTTATTCCAGTTGCATTCTCGATGCTGCATTTTTAGAAATCATTTTCATCTTCGACGATCTTCGATCAATAATTCCCGATTTTGAGATTTTGAGACACGGATAATCTGGGTAACAATATTTTGTAGAGAATTTTTATTTGACTGAATATTGTATATTGTAGCTATATATATATATATATATATATATATATATATATATATATATATATTGGTTAATAAATAACAAATTTAATAAAATAGAATTTGATTTTTTAATTCTAAACTAAAATTTTAAATCTTAAAAAAACATCAATTTAAAAATAATGAATATTGTATAATTTTTAAATTGATGTTTTCTTAAGATTGAAAATTTCAGTTAATATATATATATATATATATATATAGCTTAAATATGCTATATTCAGAAAAAAACCACCATTTTTTTTACAGAATATTATTTCCCAGATTTTTGGTGATCGTGAGCTAAAAATCAGGAATTATGGATCGAAGACCGCCGGAGATGAAAATTATTCAAAACAAGTATCATTGGCGATTGAACTGCAATGAGCTTAATGTAAATTGTGTTATCAAATATGCACGAAAATGTTAGATAAATTACGGAACCGAAATTCCTGTACCGATTTAAAATCAATATATAAATATAGCTAAGAAAAAAAATATATATATATGCATAACAACAATATACAATATTAATTTTTTTTAACTACGATATAAATCATAATATAAAAATATATAAATATAAGATGAACAATTTTTCCGATCGACTTTATTAACGCGTTCCATGGAAATTCGCCGAACCGAGAGTTCCTCTTTCTGAATTTACCGCACAATTATAATAATCATAATCATGACGATGAATAATTGGTTGCACGTGAATCACGTACGTATGTCCCAGCTTTCCGGCACGTTTCTATGGTAGCTTACCGATTTATGGATATACATAATGTGTCTGTATGTGTATTTGAGCATGTGCATATAAATAAATATCCTTACAGACACAGCCACACACATAAATATATATATCTATAATCGAGAACGGCCAGCGGTAGAACTTGAACGTCAGTGTTTTTACGAACGGATGCGGAGCACACGTTCATCGGAGAACTCGCGAGAGCTCCACGTGAATCGATAATTTTGCATACTTTATTGAGCTCACAATGCTTCCCTCGTTGTTGCTGTTGCTGCTACATGAATCATCGAATTTAAATTCACTGACGCGTAGATTAACAAATTTCACGTATGCGCGCACACACATGCGCACACGTATGTTTCTGTATAAATATATTTTTTGGGAAATGTGATTTCGAAGACATTCGTCTTTGAGGACCGAGATCATAGTACTCTCGTGCCTTCGATCTCAACATTTCGTAAGCTGTATGGTCTTCAAAATCGCCTTTGGATCATTGAAAGCGTTTATGAAGGTTATTTCGAGGATCGAAACGTGTGAGACAATGAGTCATATGGTCAATGAACTTTGAAAAATAGCATTATATATATATATATATATATTAGGGTGATTCGTTTCAGGGCAACTTTTTTTTGACTCATCGTGCCCGAAAACCTTTAGTTGGTACCCAAAAACGAAGTTTCGTGAAAGGGGGATGTTGTCAAAAAGTATTTAGAGGTCGCGAATTAAAATTGAAGGTTTCCCAGTTGATTAACATTGAAAAAAAATGTTTTTCTCATTATTAGTGTTACCATTCCGTGAATTTTGATATCGCGATATTTTCCAATTGAGTTCTCGTAGGAAATATGATACTTTACAATAAAGTTCATTGAGCCATGTCCGTAAATTCAACCGTTTCAGCGGTATCAGTATTTCAAGTGAATATTGTGCAAAATATCTATTCAAACGATTGTAACGCCTAAGCTATTAGATATATGGAACAAAATTCCGCCGCGTTTTTCTCGAAACCACTTTTTCAAAGTCCGTGTTCACTGCCATTTGAAAACTACATGACCGATTTATTTCAAACTTGGTACACACTTTCTAGATATAAAATACCTCCCCCCAACGGTTGGTTTGAGATTTTTTCACATTGAGGGGGTTTTCCACGCCCAAAATGGCGTAATTTTTCGTGAAAAATAGCACTTTTCACTTTACATGACCACCAAAAATGTATAAATGAAAAAAAAAATATCAATGATCGTTCGGTGGAGGATTTGATGATACTTTGACTAAATTTTAATGGAACTTGATTTCAAATAATTTCTAGCTCAGATATAGTAAACACCGGAAATCGTGTTTTTTCAAAGGCGTTTTTGGAAAAGCTTTGTTACCGGCTTGTTTGTGGATATTTTCGCCTACAAATTTCACGGAATGTTCTTGAAATGACACTTAACAATGTACAAAAGGTTTCAATAAATTTACTCTATCCATATCAATGGAAAAAATTCGCAAAAAAGTGTTTTTTTTCACGCTGAAGCCCCTATCCTCCCCTTAAGTGTTTTCATTACTTTGTATAATTATTTTCTATACATTTTCTCGCTCAATTGACGCGATACAAATTGGCAACGTCCTTAATCGTGGTATATCATAATGCCCAGGTTGGCAGAAGTGTCGCGAAGTGAAGACATATGCGCCCCGTAATCTCAATGTTGGCCCAAGGAGCTGTCAAAAATGAATATCGGTCCGAGTAAACAAAATTCCGCTGGAAAGAAAAAGTGTGTACCAAAGCTGTCTATAATCTCTGTGAATACTCATTCTCACGGTACCAAGGGTTAGTCCGATAATTAGTCGAACCGCATCTATTTTTCAGCTCCGTGGTAACATTCACTTAGCAGACATTAAGAGGCCAGTCCACTTTGAACATTCCAAAAAATCGAAATCAAGGAAGACTTGAAGAAATCGCCGATGATGAGCAATCAGAAGGGATGTTGTACGGTGCAGGAAGTGCCGATTGAGTTTAGGCAAGAGTTTTTCATATAAACATGAAACGGGTTTTTCTCGAAACAACGTTTTCAAAATCTAGCTCCATCGTATCTCTAAAACACTAATACACCGATTCTCTTGAAATTTGAACCACATATTGTAAACATGATTCGCAACAAGATGATCCTCGATGGTTTTAAAATTTTGATTTTTACTCTTTTTTTTGCGAAAAACTGCGGAAAAACGCGTTTTTTTACATTTTTCGTTTTTCATCTGCCATTTTTTTTTTTTTTTGATAAAACTTTATATCCGAGGGTCATTTTGTAGCTGGTGTCATACTGAATCTAATGGAATTCGATTTTTTTGTTTCAGACAAGCCGTTGCCCCCATGGAAATTTATATACGCGAAAATATACGGCAAATTTATTTTATTTATAATTTTAATATATGTGAAATGTATGCCATATATTGAAAATATATGTTGCATATATGTGCCAAATTCTAATTTTCGTAACGTTTTTATATATGACATGTATATGCGTGGTATTACTGTATATCACTGTACCATATATCAATGATATATGTAGCATTTACCCTGCATATATACCACATATATTTAGCATATATGTTGCATACACACTGCATGCATACCACATATATACATATATGCCACAAACTATATTGAAAATATACTTACAATGTACTCAAAATACCCTCAAAATATACTACAAATGTATTTTAACTGTATTCGACTTATAATTGAAATATACTTTAAATGTATTTAAAGTACATCTAAAATATACACGATATATATTCATACTCCGTTAAAAATATACTTGAAATATGTTCATACTACATTTAAAATATTATTGAAATATATTCAACGTGTATTTAAGATATACTTGAAATATATTTAAACTATACTTGAAATATTCTTAAAAATTTTGTTATGACGTTATTTACATCATTGCACCCTTTTACGATATTTTTTTCTTGTCCTTAATTACGATTATGGTGTTTGCGGTTCAAATATATTAATGGTTCAAATTAAAATTATATCAGACGCTTACACGCCGTAAGGTGGTTTCGAACCCGGGACTTCTGAGTGATGAGCTGGGACCTTCCCCACTGAGCTAGTTCTACTTGTTAAATTAACTTTCGTATCGTCTACATATCGTACAATACACACAGTTAGTTTTTTGAGAAATATGTGGATTTACAAGAGTAACTAACATTATCGGATCAATTACTTAATTGCGTTCGCATAGAGAGCGATAATCGAATAGAATTACGAGATTACATAACCTTCAATTTTTTTGTCCGATCATTTATTCCGGCTAGTGCGTCTAGGTCTTCGCGAGATACCGACTTGAAGATGTTTTTGATTTGCAATGTCATCTGTTACTCAAGTTGCTTAACCAACCATATTTAAAATATATAAAACATACATTCAGTTTGTATGTTTGATATATTTAAGATGTATCTTAAATGGATTTATATTTATATATCGTATAGGTTTTACTCTTGCCCAAAAATATAATTGGCATATCCAATTTTTCGAACCAATTATACTTAATACATGTTTTATATATTTTTCGATATATTTTTTATATATTTTATTTTCATGTGGGTGTATATATTGTTTATATGTAATAGTGTACTTTAACTGTAAATTAAGTTTTATTAAGTTTAACTGTAATAGTGTTTGTTCACAGCATATATTTCTTGTCAAAAATATGTATCAAAAATGTATGCGTCATATATGACGCGTACATTTTTTATACATTTTTCTGACAAAAAAATAGATTGAAAGTATATCGAAAATATATGCGTCGTATATGCCTCATATATGCATCATATATAGTGTTTATACGTAGCATATATTTTTTTGGTCAGAAAAATATATCTAAAATATATGGGTCATATATGCGTCATATATTTGGTGCATATATACAGAATATATACGTATTATTCTATTTTTCGTCACTATATATGCGAACGATATATATATACGTAGCATATACGTAGCATATATTTTCTGCATATATTTTACATACATAAATTTCCATGGGGGTGCCGAGTTGTGGTGGAGCTACCTAGCCCACCTACTTTTGAGGCGTTACGTTAAACTATAGTTTTTGTACAGAAAAATGAATAAAAATGAATGCAAAATTGTTTAAATGTATTTCAAGACTTTATTTATCAAGCCCAAAAACTTTTATAGTCATATCTTTTATAAAATCCTCAAAAAAAAAAAAAATCGCGAAAATAGCCTTTTTTCGTGGCTCCAAAGTGGACTGACCCCTTAATAATGTACTGAAAAAATGATCGGGAGTTTTCCATAAGCGTAATGTAATTAGCCCACGAAATACGTCGAGTTGCCGATTTATGTTCTAAAACACGATACTGTGGTTCGTATTCAAACTGCATAGGATGATCAGTAAAGATGTTATAAAGGTCCAGAAAAAATGTCAGCTCGGTGGTAATATGTTGACTTAACCCCGTAACAACCTTAAATCCTCGTCTCTACAATTTTGCACTCGTCAGTGTCTCTCGCATATAGTTTGCTGGCAAAAGACAAAAAAACAGTTTCGAATGATCTTGCGGTTTTTGTTGTTCCCTTCTGCTATGCTGCCACGATTTTTTCTACTCGATAATTTTTTTCCTTTCACCCTATTTGCTCCTTGACTAATTGTTAATTCGAGGCACGTATGCTTGACCGGTAACGTGTGACGTGAACATTCCACTTAGGCTCGACCTCCATGCTGGATCTTATAGACTCGGGATGGTCGTTAGGTTCTGCCACTCTGGAGGGGTCATTGATTTTTCACGAAGCGAATAGTTCTGTCCCTCGTATTAGAATGGCCCTCATAGGGAAACTTAAAAATCTGTTACCGTAAGGAGAAATAATTAATGGAGCGGTTTTTTTACGGACTGAGCCTGGATTTCCCATCTGGAGTGGGTACACTGGATATTTGTGGATTTTAGGGGAGAAGGTGGAAATTGGGAGTGGATCTTTTAGTGTGGGGGATCATAACCTACAAACGCATTCAAGCATATACGTATATGCCACAATTAAAACTGGTGCTACAATTAAAACAGTTTTTCCTGGTGAAAACTAAAATTCGCTGATAAATAAATTTCGACGTTAGTTAAAACTAGTTTGAATTAGGAAAAACTAGTTCCAACGAAATTAACCAGTTAACCCTGCATTTTTATACTGGGTCTTTAGGAACAGTCGAAATTTCAAACCCAAATTATCCTCCGCTATACTTTAATTTTTATCAACAACGGTTTTTAACTTTTGAGTTTGGCAACTTCTGGGTCATGTCGTAGACACTTCGAGACGTAAACCTGATTTTTTTTCCAGATTTTTTGAAAGCCTACAAAGCCTTGAAAGCCCGACTGTTTCGTAAAGACCCAGATCCCAGATTATGTCTCGAAAAATATAGTGTACACAAGGAGGGCTAGAACTGCTTGGGTTATTTGGGTTGTTTGGGTTTAAGACGAGTTTTAAGGCCACAGTAACGGGTATAACATCATGTGCAATTTTTACAATTTTTTTTTTTTCGTATGAAAAAATGATTCACTCGTCAAATTAATTATACATCTATTTAGTGTGAATATCAAGCTGTTAGAAAATATATCTTTTTTTTTTATGTACAAAATGTCCGACTACTAATATTTTCTTTTGTTATCTTTTTTTAGGCGCTCCGCGGTGCGACATTTAGCATCCACAATTTTTTACCTAGAACAAAAAACAACAATTCTCGGCAATCTACATTAGACTACCTAAAGAAGTACGTATTGAATTTAAAAAATATTGTTTTATTCAAAAGTTGTAGGTATTTGAACTTAAGAAATGAATTTTCAGTGAAAAATTTCGTTATAACTGCTCATAAACTGCTCATAAAATAAAAAGTTTTCGATTAATCGGAAATTCCGTATGTACTTTTCTGCGAAATGCAATTAGAAACATAACTTTTAAATTTGAAGTAAATCGAGTGAACATTTTTGATGGTATTTGTCACGCCAATTGGAAAAAAGCTGTTTCGAGAAGTTTCGAGTAGTCGGCCATTTTGTACATTGAAAAAAATATATATATTTTCTAACAGCTTGATATTCATACTAATACAGTAGAACCTCGATTATCCGAACCTCGATCATCCGAACCCTCAATTATCCGAACGATGACTTATTTTATCCGAACTCTCAATTATCCGAACGTTGGCGCGAAAGATACATTGTTGCTCGCTGCCACCGCCGTGAGCAACAACGAGCAACCCAACGTAACCTCTCCTTCTCAAACGTCTGCGAGACTTAGCCGCTCAAAAACGCGTTACAGCCGTTCGTCAATTAAAAATGGACGATATTATTTTAACAAAAAAAAAAAGCATTCAACTTTTTTCAGGTGTTTCAAATACATACATATATACATACATACGTACATATATACATATATTTATATATATATCTTCTTATATTAATTCTATTAATTGCAATTTGTTAATTAAATAAACAATTAAATATATATATATATATATATATATATATATATATATATATATATATATATATATATATATATTTTAACGTTAACATGTATGTCCAATTTTAATATATATGTATGTACTGTTTTTATATAAAAAGGTGTTGTTTAGGATCTCGTCCCAAAAAACCCACGTTTCGATTATCCGAACTTTTGATTATCCGAACTCGTCTCGGTCCCAATTGGTTCGGATAATCGAGGTTCTACTCTAGATGTGTAATTAATTTTACGAGTGAATCACTTTTTCATACGAAACAAATTTGTTAAATTCGCGAATGACTTTATATCCGTTACTGTGGCCTAAGGCCTTTACTAACCTTCAAGCTTATTTGTCAGTAAATTATAGTTTTTGCTAGGAAAAACTAGTTTGGTTGTAACGAAGGCTTGTAAGAATTAGTTTTTACTAGAGAAAACGCGGTTACACCAAAAACGGGTTTTAGCTGTAACAAAGATATGGATAAACATGTGTATCATGTATGTTAAAAACCATTCACGATAAATAAATAAATCATATTAAGTATCACAATTGCGGGTGTGTGAACACATACACCCCCACACGCGATTGTGAAATTTGTATTTGTAGTGCATGATTTGTTTATGTGTGGGTGTGTGTCTTCACATACACCCACACGCAAGTGCTTTCACGAAGGGACCGTTGTAAATGTCACATAAGGCACTGCAGAGGAGCTGCACTACCTCAGTCTGTAGGATTCTCACCCATGGTCTTCTACCTTTCTCCATGCGCCTGGGATCTATACCTCGTTAGTCTTGCTCACTCAGAGGCTAATTGTTCCTCACGCCCAGTCTCGTGACCGGACAGCACTCTCCGCAGCCTGCCTGCTACTTTGCCCGTGGAGGCAACACTCGCTTTGTGTGTCACTCTCCAAGTTTCTTGCGAACCTTGCCCTTTTAGTATTCATTGACCCTCCATTTGAATGGCGATTTCTACACCACGGCATTTTTTCCTTTTGCTAATTGCATGTGTATGAGGACGCCACACACCGTCATCTCCCTTTCTGTGCCTGCCTGTAAGCGCTTGGCTGTCCAATATAGAGCTCATGTACAATATATATATATATATATATATATATATATATATATTAGGGTGGTTAAAAAAATGATTTTATCTTCAACGGAAAATTGAAGTATGTTAAGAAATTCATTTTTTTCTCCATGATTATCGGAGTATTGATTTGTTTTTATCTCGATGCAGAACATTTCAGTGCGTGATCCAATGTAAGTCTTGATTTTATTTTTTCTGTAATAATACACAATTTTTAATTAAATATTTTTTTTACCATAAACAATTTTTATTTGTAGATTAAGAATCAATATATGGAATTCGGTTGTGAAAATTATATCAACCACTTGATGAACGAGAACACGGTGTTTACATCACTGAACGTCTTACAGGTATGCGTGTTTTTTTGGAGTAATATGTTGTTTTGGAGTAAGAAAACAAAGTCATACGGATTCGAGAGTTACAAACCGCGGAGCTGTTTACGCTACTGCACCTTAGTTTCTCTGACTGTCGTGATTTCTTTTCGCGATTCATTTGACTGTTTCCAGTAGTTGTTGTATTGAGGTAGGTTACAGTGTACGTAAAAATAAAAATGTAAAAATCGATCGCGGGTTGGACGATAGTGAAAGTGCCAAAATTTATCTGATTGGGAAATCGAAGAATTTGTAGAGCGAAAATTACCCACGAATAGAGAAGCATTAAGGAGGTTAGAGCGTTAGCCACAATCTGAGGTTAAATTTAATAAAAAATAGATTTTATTGTTTACACTATACTGAGGCTTTACGAAATTTTTGAACTTTTTTCACCACCAAACACCAGAGATAAAAAATGGTTTAATGTATGTAATTTAACGTGCGGTTAGGTCGGCAAGACTTTCACACTAAAGATTATGTAATTTTTATTGTTATTTAGCACCAAGATAAACCATTTCTAACAACGGATTAACGCAAACTGAACCTCTGTGAACATTTAGAAAAAAAATCCTCATCTTGCCCATCGTAAACCATGGGCCAATAATCTCGTGACGTAAATATGAATAGGCATAATTATGAATGACTGAAAATTTCATTGTGAATTGTATGAAACATTCGTTGTCGCAGTTTTTTCATAATAATCATCGATAATGTAATGTCCATCAATGAATCGCTCCAACCTCCTTAAGTCCATTCTTTCGCCATCATAATACTCTTAAATTTTCTGTTCGAGAGAGTACACGAAACGTTATCGACAAAATAACTAATATTTGGAGCGAAACCGGAACAAACATATTATTACGATGTCTATTGGCAAGGAAAAAATTACCAAACATCGAAAAAAAAATTAAGTCGTTCGAGCACTACCTAAAAAAATGTTTAAACCTCTCACATTTTGTATGAATTACTTTTTCATAACGTAGTAACATTTTCCATTGAGTAACGCGAAGAAATACGATTTTTTTTTTCGAACCATCCTTTTATATATATCATATAGTTTTTCCAAATAAACAAATTAAGGAATAAACAAATAAACATTGGCCTTATCTTATCGATCGATTCGTGTTCGATATATATCGAACGTCTATTCCAGTGTCTCGATTTTGACTGTCACGTATTTGACATCGAATAATCTCAACGCCCAATCTTCCTCGCTTTATGACCTCCAGATATCGCCTGTTATATCCGCTTTCAATTCTATCAACCACTTTTGGATGAATTCAGTTATCTCGTTTACGACAGCCGATTTCAATGTGAATATATTCAATTTTCGATCGGATAGTCGCGAACAGACCATTTTTCGGTACAGTGATTGAGAGTGGCGATTGACAGTCAATTGAGTAATCGTTACTCTGATATATCCTCATTCTATGTTCTTGGCTTCAAGGCCCGGTTGGAATTCCAAACTTTGAATGATCAGAACGCTCAAAACTCCGAGAGAATACTACCCCGAAAGATCAAAACTCCGAAAGAATTTTACATGAAAGACCAAAACTCCGAAAATCTGAACACCGTCAAAATAATTCGGCAAAGGACGTTTTAAACCCTTAATAGTCACACTGGGTCCACGAGACCCAAACAAATTATTTTGATGCCATACAACTTTTTTTTCCCAATAAAACAAACATTTTTTATATGCGTAAACGTTTCATTCTTTCCTTCTAAATCGCATCTGCGTTGGATGAAATAAATATACTTTTCGAAAAGTCCACAGAAACCGCTATCTCTGTTTCAAAGTACATTGTTGCCAGATTATAAAACCATTTTTTTTTTGGTCAATAATTACAAGAGTTATGGAAATTTTTGTAAAAAAAGTCATTTTTCATGTTTTTTCTGGATAATTTTTTTTGCACATTTAAAATTTAATTTTTGATTTCTAACCAACATCCTTGTATTAAGCAAGGTTCAAATTGTACCTCACTTTTTTCATATCGCTCAATGCATTATTTCAATGTTTATAACAATTTTAAAACGCCCGGGTCCCATGGTCCCAGTATGACTATAACGTGATTCTAGCTAAGTGTGACTACTAAGGGTTAAGAAGTGATTTTCCGTCAATTTTGAAATTTGTCTAGGCATAATCTTGACGAACCTTGTAATTACGGAACATTAAAATTACGAATTTTAAATCGTCGGCGCATTCAAAGTTCGGAATTTCAACCCGGCCCTCATGTCAAGATCATGCCAGCGAAAGTCTACACAGTTGCCTGTAAATGATGTAGAACGTATAACATTGTCTAGACAAATTCCAAAATTGACGCAAAATCACTGCTTAATAAAAAAAAAAAAAAATCTTGAAATAATTCGTCGATTTATTGAAAATTTTGAAACTTTTGAAACTTCCATAGCCGGATTATTTTGACGGTGTTAAGATTTTAGGAGTTTTGGTCTTTCGTGTAAAATAATTTCGGAGTTTTGATCTTTCGAAATACTATTCTTTCGGAGTTTTGAGCGTTCTGACCATTCAAAGTTTGAAATTTCAAACCGGCCGCAACGTGAATTTCGGGTCATCAAAATTCAGAATTTTAAACCGTCGGAGCTTTCAAAGTTCGGGATTTCAATCCGGCCCCTTTGTTTCTATATATCATATATATTGACTTGATCATTCAATTATTACAGCTAAATTCACCGATGAAAATATTCAAATGTAAAGAGTGAGAGTTGCCGCTTTTCACATAAATTATCATTTATATTATATTTATATTATATTATATTTTATATTATTATTTATATTATATTTTATATTTATATTATATTATTACATTTATATTATATTTAAAATGATAACACTATCAACATTCAATGTCGATTTATTTACTATTTACAAACACGCCTCGTTATTTGTCATTTCCTTCGTCATTTGCTACTTCTCCACTCACGATTACTTCACAACTTGCACACCGAGTTAGGACAATGTTTCCCGAGACAGGGAGTCAAATTTTATTCATCGTGTGTGTCACAATAAAGACGAGGAGGTTAATTATGATCTCGCATAGAAGACTTAGTCAGGAGATGGTTTAATTTTTCGTCTATTCATTTTGTTGAGAACGATGATGGGATGAGGGTGAAGTGGGAGAACGAGAGATTATTTCTTTTCACATAAAACTGCTACGACAGTGACTGTAATATGTCAAACTCTTCCGGAACAGGTAAAAAAAAAAATTCAATACATGGCGCTCGAATCACGTCCAAGTATCGTTTGAACTTTGCGGAAAAGTGTCGTGTACACAAGCCGTGTAATTTCAACGACTCCTAAAAACGCCTCTTTCCTACACGCATCGTTTTCCGGGTCATCGCAGGACATAAACTAGCGGGCAATGAATAACCGGTGCTACCTATAAGAGGGTAATTATTTCAAGTGTCAATCAGTCGCGATTAAGCATAGATACAACGTACCCTACATCCGGTTGTGTTCTTTTCTTTCTCTTGCCTGCCAGCAATTTTTTATCGCTCGCGTCAACTCGACCGTCGATGAGATGATACATCCCTCCTCGGTGGGATGAATCTCCCAGGGAGGAGCATGAAAGCCGGATAAAACATTCAGCACGCGGTGAGGGTTGAGGAGCAACGGAAATTTATCGCCTACATATCGCTCGTACCTCAAAATCCTTGCGGCACTAAACGACAATGGGGTGATGACACCAACCCCGTGGACTCAACGCTCGTGTGCATGTCTCGTTTTTTGTTGGCTTCTGCACCAATGATTCCAGTTTTTTACGCAAGAGCGAGTTATATGAAATGTTATATAAAATAGATATTAGCTAATAGGCGTTTTATGTATTTATATTAGCTAACACGAAGTGAGAGAGAGAGAGAGAGGGAGAGAGGGAGAGAGAGAGAGAGAGAGAGAGAGAGAGAGAGAGAGAGAGAGAGAGAGAGAGAAAGAGAGAAAATGAGTACGAGCGGTTGTATGCGGCAAAAGCCATGGCCGTGAGAGAGTGAAAACTCGGTGATAGGAAATGGATTGCCGATCTCTTCCATATCTGAACGAGGTGGCTCTCGTAAAATTTATGTTTCGCTCTTGTCGTCAATAGGTATAAAGTTTCTGATTCTCCGTTCGTCCATATATACATATAAACATACAGGCACACGCACACAGATATATATATATGATATATATGATATATAGACATATATCTTTGTGCGTGTATTGGGTGTAAAATCACGTTTCCACGTTTATAGGAGGGTGAGAGCAGGCGATAACCTCGCGGGTTGATATTGAATACAATAAGCAGCGCTACCGAGAGCACGGGATCGATTCGTGCGTGCGTATGTGTGTATGTGCGTGCATACATATGTAAAGCGAGAAAGAAAACGGGTGATGATAGAAAAATGATGGGCATTCAAGAGGAGAAAAATTAAAAAATGATTAGCTTTCTGAAGAAAAAAAAATCGGAAATTTTAGATTTTTTTTCAGTAAATTGTAGACAAAAAATTAGAAAATTTTAGGAAAAGTAAAGAAATTTTAGAATTTAAGGCAGTTTTAGAAAAAAAAGGAAATTTCAGGAAAAAAATAAGGGCATTTTAGATTTTTTTCGAAATTCTAGAAAAATGGGCAATTTTATAAATAATATTATGGAAGGTTTGGAAAAAACTAGGGAGTTCTGAGGGGAAAATAGGGATATTTTAGGAAAGGAAATTTTAGATTTTTTAGGTAAGTCTAGACAAAAATAGAAGATTTTAGAAAAAGATTCGGGAAATTGTAGAAAAAAATAGAAATTTTTAGCAAACGATTAGGGAAATTGTAGAAGAAAGATTAAGAAATTCTAGGGAAAAATTAGGATTTTTTAGAAAAAAAAATTAGGACGTTTTGGACTTTTTAAAACTCTTTTAGAAAGTGTTTTCCTTTCTAAACTAATTTTTCGGTCTAGCTGGTTTAGAGTTTTATTATTCCAGTAACAAAATTGCAAAATACAGCCACACACACACAATTTTTTGTTCGCTTTCTCCAAATATCTGGAATCGCCCGTCAGTTAAAGTGACACCGGTTTGATTCTTCGCTGCTGCATAATATTGCAAATGTTGACACGTTTCGAACATTTCACGTTCAAACATCATGCCCGTATATATAAACGATTCTTGAACAGCGGTACTCTAGTGAAGCACAATGCTGTATTACGTACTTCATCACTCTTGATTTACGAGCCCTTGCGTCGCGTCGAGTAACGTGTACAACTGCGTCATGTATATAGAATTATTGCATGCGCAGCGAAAAGAGTTCACTCATCCTGCATATGTTAACTACCCTTATGCTCGCTTGTATGGCGAAAATTCTGGCCATGTATGTTATCAAACGTCAACGGAAGAGAAGGATAAACTCCAACGTGTGGCATTTCTGTTTTCGTTATTTTCTTGCGATGTTTTCGCGTCAACACTTTTTTAGTAAATCATTCTAATATATTTATATATTAATTTATAAATATTTATATATTTATAAATAAGAATATTAGTGAGACAGTTGACATTGAGAAGAATCACCATACTTGTTAATAATTTATAGGAGGAATAATTTTGGGATGTACGTGTTGTCAGCATCGTGACAGGTCGGAGTTTTCATGATTCTGCTGCACTTTGCGTACGAGATATTTCATGTGATGGATGTAGCGAGGATTCGACGTGGGAAAATGATTGAAATGTTGATTCGTTCATCAGTCAGCTCAAATTGTATTTACACTAAGGGGTTATATACGGGTAAAATTTTCGAAAAATCGATGTTTTAAATTTCATTTTCGTAATGTACATATATTTAGCACACACACACAGAAAATTTCTTGTCAATCCGGCGAATATTCTCGGAGTTACACGCACATTTGTAATGACGTGTCAGAGCGTTCGGAAGTGCTTTTGAAACATTAAACGCGTTCTTCTCAAAACTGTGTTTTAAAGTCGGTGAGCAAGATTTCTTCAGCAAGGAAACGGCTGAACCGATCAGTCTCAAATTTTAACACATTTTTTTCAAGGATATTTTTTAGTAATTATTCGAAGGTTTTTTCTCACCGATAAATATTTCCCATTTTATAAACAATTTAAGGCCTACATTTTTGTCAAAAATCGATTTTTTTTTCGAGAAGCCGCCATTTTGTAAAAAAATCATTATTTTGCTTATTCCTTCGATCAATTACAAGATAATCTATTATATTAACGAAATATTTTTGGTTTTTTCATTTTAGATGATCCAGTCCAGAGATATCGTGCTCACCGCAAGACGCCTTTTTTTAGAGGTGCTTCCGGAGATCAGCTATGGTAGCTTTCAAAGTAATTATATTTACAAATGAAAAATGTTAAAATATGGTTAAAAGTTACCATAATATGTATACAAATTTTTACGTTAATAGATTTAAAGGTCTTCTCGAGAAAAATTCTTGAAAAATCGATCTTTTTAGGCCTCCTGACATAACCCCTTAAGTTCTGCATTGATACATATTATTATAAACAATAATATGCGGAAAAAGTATGTGAACACTTTATAAAAAGCTACTTAACTTCGAGGACTGTCCTCGTCAGTCAATTGACCCGACACTCAACATTATGTGACCCAAAATCACTTTGGAATTACCTTTCTGTAGATATGTTTGTGTCGGTAATTTCATGAACCATCATGCTATAACATAAGCGATTAATTTTATCAAACATGAAAGACCGATCTCAAAACAGCCAGATGCGCTGATAGCCAACGTAACGTGAATATAATTGGCTCAAAATATCATTTTCCTATATACACACGCATATATATATATATGTGTGTGTGTGTGTGTGTGTGTGTGTGTGTGTGTGTGTGTGTGTGTGTGTGTGTGTGTGTGTGTGTGTGTGTGTGTGTGTGTGTGTGTGTGTGTGTGTGTGTGTGTGTGTGTGTGTGTGTGTGTCTTAGGTACGGAGTTCTCATCGTCAATTTGATATGATAAATGATGAATGGACGTTGCTTGTTGGATTTCATTGAACGTGGGTCGACTTTCAATACGTACGAGAGTGCACCCCCTATACATATTTGCAATACGTAAATCTTCCGTATTGCATATGCGAGAGAAATATGTCTACGGATTGCGACTTTGCGAGCTGTACTATGATAAATTCTTCGCTGCAACTTTTGAAGAAAAATGAGGAGCGCTCTTTTTCTTGTTCCGTTCTGCAGACTTGCAGCGATCGAAAAGATCGCGGCAGTTAAAGAATGAAATACAGTCGAGGCTCCCCCATAAAACTCGAACATTTCCGCGTGTATATTTCTCGCACAGGGGCTCAATAAGTACAGTGATTTTGCTATACGCGTCCATCATCCACTTTACAGTAGCGTAACACTTAAATCTGTGGAAACTTTTTTGTTCCAACATATGCAAGTCTTCCATGAAGCCAACCATCAGCATGGAAGCCAAAACATAATATCCGTGGTTACCAAGCCATGCTGTCCATTCGGTAGGATACGAAGGGGCATTACTTCATGAGCTCATGACACTCAAGGCAATCGCCACTTGGGAACGTTACCAACAGTAGCTGCAGCATTTGAGTGATAATTTAATTGCAGAAAGGTCTTGAGTAGCATCAAAGTGTCGAAAGGTGATTCTGTTGCACAGCAAGTGATGGAACTTGAACGGGAGCACCTCCATTACCCATCGTATTCTCCAGACCTTGCCCCAAGTGAGTAGCACTTGGCCCGGTCGATGCAACACGTCTCAGACGCTACACATTTCCGTAATTACGAGATAGTAAAAACATGCATTGAGAGAAAAAACCAATTGAATAAAAAAATATATTGGTTGATCCAAATATATGTGCTGCTGCGGAGTGCCACCGATATGTGAGATTGTTACAATACTATAAAATATTAGAAAATATGATTCATTTAAATCATATATTATTTTATTTGAAAAAGCTCTTTCGTTCTCTGAATATCTAGTTTATCCTTCAAATAAAATGTTGTTCTATTGAAATCATTCTATATACAATCGGTAGATGTATTGGATTAAATAATTAAGCGGTTGCTAAAAACATTTTTGATTTCGTACAAAAATATAATCAATAGGATTAATTGTTTCTTTACTACATTGAAACGAATATGCCATGGGACGTAAGTTTTTCAATTTGTTTTAAATCTTAAATAAAAAGTGAGCATTATAATGATCATCCATGATAATAGTAGAGAGAATATCAGATGATTAGAACAGATACTACACTTTGATCTTAGCCACAGGCCAAGAAGCGATACTTTTTAGAGTTTCTCCAGCATTTAAGTAGATTTTCGGTTCGTGCTACGCTTACGAGAAACGAGCGCGCGTGGGGCTTCTAGCGGTTACTCCGAGAACTACGGGTTTCCTCACACCTATAATTTCGGTGGCGCTCGGCCATGATTTGGTTGAATTTTTTCAACCAAATGTGCAAGAAACAAATTATACTTTCGCATAATTTTTTAACCAATTCAGACATTTGCTTAATATTTTTCAATATACATAAAATATTAATATTTTATCGAATAATGAACTTAAAAATCTAATTAAAAAAATATCGAATATGGTAAAACATGGAAAATGAACTGGAAATGAATGGAAAAATATCGAATAATGAATTTAATAATATTTAAAAAATATCGGATATGGTGAAAGCAATAAAATAACATATTTACTCAATAGAAATGTTATCTGAATCAAACGCGCGAAATTCAATTTTTCTTGTGTACGCGAATCAACAATATTCATGTGATGAATTGAAACGCTTTTTTTTGTTCTTTGCAGAAATTGCATTCAAAACTATATAATTTGTTCGCGATAATTTTTTAGATGGTTTCAATAATATATTGTTCTCGGCTACTTGTATATCTTTTGAGTAGAAAAAAAACTTTAAATTTTATCATGTTATTGAAGTTACCAGCATTTTGTTTGGACTAATCAATCCGATTATTTACACCAACAATTTTACAATTGAATCAACGAAATTTCATTCAATAACACCAATGATATTGGACCAATGATTTTTTTTATCAGTGTGGATAGCTGAGTGGTTAGCGTCAAAAGACGGGGCACTCTTTCAACGTGGGTTTCAGCTTCTGCCCGCAAGATGGGCGAAAGTAGTAACATTCTGGAGAAAATACTTTGATTCATCCGATCCAACAGGTTTTTACAAAATAAATGCTCATGCGATGAGAGAAAACAGCGGTTTTCATTGCAGGCACTTAATACATGCACATGGACGCAGCCGCTGATGTACTTCCAGAAGTATGAGGGGTCGTTTTGAGAATTCCGCGACTAGCTTTGATACAGGGTTTCTCTTGGAGACCAAGGGACTGTCTCGAAATAATAATATAGTCAAGTTAGCCTAAGCGTAATAAATATGTACGAGTATATGTGGGTGAGTTTGTTCAGGCGAGTAGGTAGAGAGTAGAGTGAGAGTTACAGGCTGGGCGAGGGTGAGTGTGAGAGTAGGAGAGTGGGATTGGATGTAAGGGGAAGATAGAGACCTACAAAAACTTCATAACGGAGTCGGGTCGAGCGAAATTTCGGATGTTACGAGTTTATACGTAACATACCTAGTCGTGTCTCATGGGTCAACTCTACCGAGTCATTACCAGTAAGTACAGGTGAAACGAGCATTAAAAACAAACACTTATAACTAGAACTTTCAGGGTTGACCTGCATATTTTGCCACGAGTGCCTTTATATGGGATTGTATATCACATACATCCGTAACAGAATTCCGCATCAATAGGGTCGAGCTAATTCGTCCAACTTTTTTTTGCGAATCGACAAAGTTTTGCTATAATCTGGATTAAAAGTATTAGCTATAGTTTGACGGAGTTGATTTACTTTACGGACCTATTGTTGTGGATATTTCATTAACGAACAAATTCAAAGCAATCAGAAGATTACCGATAGGACATGGATCGTGGATACATTTAGCATTTGCCTTCGGATCCGCCAGGTGGGTACGGTTAGGCACATATAAAATCTCCGATAATTTATACTTTTTTCTTAAACTTCGCAGGTATTTGTAATGATGTGTACACCGGTGATATGTCAAAAATTAAGTAAATCAAGCGAGTAGTTTCCTTAGAATTAATTCTTGAAGTTTGCACTGATTTTTGGGACAATAGCGTACCTCAAGAGGGTCGAGGGTTCCATAGAATTTTAAAGAATACTTCTTTTGGGGGCAGACGGCCAATGAAAATCGAAATTGAAAAATTCTGCAAGCTCCAGTACATTGTTTGAAGAAAAAAACAATGAAATCTAGAACATTTTTGGATAGTCTCTCAAATACAAGTTCGTAAACAGCACCGCAAATTCAACGTCAGTGTCATCAGTAATCAGTAGATGCGTCAAGAAATATCTGCAGCTAAAATCACGTTTTTTCATACGAAACTGTACCACAATTTTTCATTCTGACTTTTTCTCTCCTATCGAAAAGAAGGTACTTCAACTCACGGAGCACAATAGAACGCTCATTGGACTCTACGTCTGAAACAAAAAAATACTCGGTATCCTTCAATATTCATCGGTGAAACGCTCGATTTATCGGCTCCCCTTAACTCGGTTCAACATCTCTTGACCTTTTCGTGTCTAGAGAGGGCAAGAGAAGGAGGGAAAAAGATTATACTCCCGTTCTCCCTGGTACACTTGTGTATTCACCGATTGCTCGTTGCTACCTTATACTCTTTCTCTTTGTTCCTGGCTCGCGAAAATGTTGTGCCGCGAGTTTGGTTAACTCGCGGGTCGGGATTTTCTCGTGTGGCTTGCAATCAAGCGCGAGAACGATCGAAGTTAATGCTGCAATTCGAGACACAGAGTGAGGGAGGGTGAAGGAGAAAGAGCGAGGGGGGGAGGGAGAGAGAGAGAGAGAGAGAGGGGCTAAAGGTGATTTTGTGCACTCCCTCGTGCAAGAATTTCGAGTGGTATGCACATAGCAAGTTTCCACGGTTGCTCGCAAAGTTTCATGTATACGTTGAGTGTCAATGGATTCGTGAGGGCTGAGGGGCGTTAGAGCTGTACGGCGCACGCATATTCGTTGCAAGAGCTTTTCAGCTCTGGATTCACAATGGAATTGATGAGCGTGCTCACGAAACTCGAATCGAGCGCGGGTATCGCTTTGATCTTTCGGTTATACGAGAAATCGGATCTACGGGTGCGTAAAGCAGAATGAAAAGAAACGGGAGTATTCAATCACCGGGAGTGCGATATGTTTAGGAAAAGCGACCGGTAAAACGAACAGGCAGCGGTAACTATGGAGAAGGTTAGCAGACGTTCCAAACTTTACTCGCAGTTAACGAGATGAGGGCGTTGCCGAAAAAATGGATGTGGCCGTATGCTTCTGGGGAGGGGGGGGGGGATGAAAACTATTGGTGAAATGACAGTTACCGTTTGATTGGAATTCATTACTTTTTTCGTCGGTTATCATTTTTATAGTGAATGGGAGTAATTTTTACCAAGCGATGTTTGGACCCGAGCTCATTGACGTGTAGCGTTGATGGAGCATGCGATAGTTTTGAGACAAACAACTTTATATTTTTTTAATCGTCTGTGCAGTAATAATTGTAAGTTGGTGGTGATCAAAGAGAGGCGAGAGTTGAAAGATACTATAAAAAACCCAATAGCAGTATATTGGCGAGGCCATCATCATATGGGGATGTCAGTCATATCATGGTTGTGGAGGTACATCTCTTGATGATGAAAATTGCGTAGACGTACATGTCTTGATGATGAAAATTGCGTAGACGTACATCTCTTGATGATGAAAATTGCGTAGACGTACATCTGTTGATGATGAAAATTGTAATTGTGATTTACATAGTCGGAGAGGAGTCCATTATGTTTAATAAGCCTGGGTATCAGAAAACCATATTTTACTGAGCTCCAAAAATCCTCGCGGCTTTTCACGTATAACCATTTCCAGTTAAACTCTTTCCTATCACTCGCTACCCACATTTCACTAATCTAACCTAACTTCCGTTGCGACCACAGCCGTCTCGAGTTACACGATAGCACATCTGCCGAGGGCACGGGGAAACTGTGGAAAACCCGTACTGGTATAAAGTGTCGAAGTGTGCGGTCGACACTACGATCCAAAATTTCCCTGACGGTCTACCACCGGCAACATTTTTAAAACACAAACAAACCCAAACAAACGCGATTATATTTGTTCAATGAAAAATGTCTAAACTGGTTTTACAAAGCTCTCACGGAAAACAGGCAGACGACGACTTTATAAAAAATCTTATCATAGCTGATTGGCGGAACAATCAAAATATAATCGCGGATTCCATACCTACATACAGGGATAATGGCTTTTTACATAAAATTTTGAGTGTCTTAAGGGGTCTTCTCACTTTAGACGCTAAAAAAGCTATTTGCATGCATTTTTTTGATAGGTTTATATCATAGATATTGATATAAAAGTTGTTTGACTTAAAAAATACACTTTCAAAATACATTTAAAAACGTGTTTTTTGTATTTATGTAACCCAAACAAACTGTAACGCGGTTTTCTCGGAGCAACGTTTTTCGACGGCTTGTTGATAAAATCTTCGAAACTACTGAACCGATCCTTATGGAATTTTAACCACATATTCTTTACAACTACAGCTATAGCGATTATCAAGGATTTTTTTAAATTTTGATATTTACTATTTTTTTTGCCAAAAACGGTGAAAAAACACGCAATTTTTTTCGTTCAAAATGTTCGCCATTTTGTTATTTTTGCATATATCCAAAATTGTATCATATGCGCTATCGTCATTAAAACATACTGAATCTGAAACCGTGTGATTTTTTTCTTTCACATGATCCATCTCCGAGATTTCACCAACAGCGCAGACCAACATTTTTTAGGACATTTTTTTAACTCCCATTTCCGTCTATAAATAATAACTCAAATAAATAAGAAATGTTCTTTTAAATGTATTTCGAAAATGTATTTATTAACGGCGGGGTAAAGTTAATTCGGCGAAAAAAGGCATGTTTTTAAGATTTTTTTTTGGCGTAACGAATAGCGTTCGTTTATTGAAAAATTTACATATAATAAAGTAACATTTGAACAACATTCTCCTAAATTTGCATTGCAAAATATTCAAAATTGAGCGAGTGAAAATTAAACCCCGGAGGCGCCTCGAAAAAAAGTTGGTTTGCGGTGTGCACCATAACTCGCATGAAGAATCATTTGAAACAAAAAAATCAAAATGCATTTGTTAAAGGAGATGTTTCTCGAGGTAATGACGGGAGGATTTTTTTTTTTCGATTTTTCGATTTTTCGTAGCACTTGGGAGCCAAAAACCCGATTTTCGCTAAAAAAAATCGGCTAATTTGTTGTTGAAAAATTAGTAATTATTAAAAAAAACAAAAAAGCTCTGGACAATACCTGGTGAATTATGTGAAGAAGTACTGTGCAAAATTTCAAAGCGATTGGTCCAGTAGATTTTGAGTTATCGTGCACACGGACTTCAAATATGACAAGTCTCAGAAAAACGGTTTGAAAAACGCAGAAGAGAAGAGAACGGCATGGAGCAATAGACGCTCAAATACTCATAACTTCGTCAAATTTACTCCGATCGACTTGAAATTTTAACACAATAGTCTTGATATATTATGCATTCATTTAAAAAAAAATTTAAATGAAAAAAACAATTTTAATACTTTACCCCGCCCTTAAGTGTAACAACTTTCATATCAATATCTATAATCTAAACCTCACGAAAAAATCATAAAAATGGCCTTTTTAGGGTCTAAAGTGAGAAGACCCCTTAAAAAATAAACCTAAACTCATAAATGCGGAGAAGCCACAAAGTTCTAAACCAAAAAGACCACATTTCCTATAAATTTGGGTTTTCACCACTCTCAAGGAATTGAAGGCAAGGTATCTGATTCATCTGCCAGCAAATGAATGGAATTTGGAAATTGTCATTTTCAAAAATTGTTGGTACACTTTCATTCGGTTTTTCTTATTAAAAAACCGTGCACACATTAAAATCTCTCTGAATGTCCGCACTTGTATGATATTACTTTTTCTTCCTTATTCGGGATGAATTCGGACCGAGAACGAAAATGTCGCGAGGGAATAAAGAATTTAAAGAAGATCGATCCATTTGCTACTGGCTCGGGGGGCTCATGCCAGTGTGCAAATTTCGCGGCGGGATATTTTATGCGTCCTCCTATCTTGCGAAATTGCATCGATAATGCGAATGTAAATTGCGACAACAAGAACAAGGCAAAAGAAGCTGCTTGCGACCGTGAAAACTGCCGGGACATGAATCTTCACGCTCGCGCTCGTATCGTCCTCACCTTTTCCCTCGAGGTCCTTTTCTCGCTCCCTCACTCGGTTCTACCTGCACGGGAGGCCAGGTTCCGTCGAGATATTTTCGCGGCGGCGACACCGCCGTCAATCAAGACTCGTGTGTGCGTATGCACGAGAATTCTTTCCACGATTACCATATTATAAATATACATGGACGTCTCGGTGTGATTTTGGCCCTAGCGGTAAATACATGGACCTCTTTTCCGAGTCTATACATTATGTAGAGACAGTTTTTCCTTCACCATACTCGGCAGGATATTCCGCTCGAAAATATCTTTCGCTGTTGTTTTGCACGACAACGTTGTTTTTTTTTTTTTGCTATTGTGAGTGCACATTGCAAAAGCTTAGGCGTTGGGAAAAGGGTCGATCTAGAGAACGAAAAAATTCTGCAGGGTTAAGCCAGCAGAAAGTACGCACTTTGTACATTTTTATTCCTAGAAAAATCAATTTTGACGATACACTTTGTACGTTTTATTTGAATTAAGCTTTGGTCATATAAGAATATTATTTTAAATATCTAAAATATATTATTTAAATCTTAAATAACAATCTCGAAAAATATAAAAAAGGCTTAAACTTAGAACTCGTACCGTGCGCCAAAGGTGATGTGTTGCAAACAGGGTTCCGAAATTTGTAATTAAAAAGTATTGCATTATTCATTACTTTTTTAATGGGTAATGAAAAAATATTTCATTACCCGATACATTACATTCAGTAATGTAAAACAATTCCGTTGCTCATTACATTATATTTTGTAATGTTAACAATTTCCATTGCTCAATACATTGGAATTTGTATTGTAAAAAAAATCCATTACTCATTGCATTACATTTTGTAATGTGAAACATTTTCATTACAAAATGCAATGTAATGTGTAATGACAAAAAGTTTCATTGCACATTACATTGTAATGGGTAATGGATTTTTTTCACATTAAAAAGTGTAATGTAATGAGTAATGGTATTTTTTTACATTACAAAAGTTAATGTAATGATCAATGGAATTTGGTTACGTTACAAAATATAAGGTAGTGAGTAATGGAATTTGTTCACATTACTAATGTAGTGTAAAAAATCTCCATTACTAGTTACAAAGTAATATGGATTATTATTCGTTTCCCATCGGGTCAGATCGACCCAGTGCAAAAACCGTTGCCCATAATGGGAAACGAATAATAATCCTCATTACATTGTAATGAGTAATGGAGATTTTATACATTGCATTGCATTAGTAATGTGAAAAAATTCCATTACTCATTACCATATATTTTGTAATGTAAAAAAATTCCATTACGCATTACATTACATTTTGTAATATAAAGAAAATCCATTACTCATTACATTATATTTTGTAATATAAAGAAAATCCATTACTCATTATATTACATTTTGTAATGTAAAATATTTCCATTACTCATTTCATAGGACTTTGTAATGTAAACAATTCCATTACCCATTACATTGTAATGCGTAATGAGTAATGGCATTTTTTCACATTACTGATTGTAATGTAATGGGTAATGAAAACGCTAATGCATTACAAATAGTAATGCATTATTTGCAACCCTGGTTGCAAAGAGTACGCAGTGAGAACCTTTCATAGATGCTAAGAGTGCGCATGAGAGCGGAGTAGTGGTAAGGAATAGTACCCAGAGAGTGCGCACTCTTGCCAAATACGTGTTTTTAGTCTAAGGTCACTATAATTTTCGTAAGCAAGCAAAACGGCGACCTAACCTCTCAACAAAAATAAAATTTGGCTCACAAATTTCAAGTATAACATTTGTTAGGTGCAAATTAATTGCAAACCTAATTAAAAGGGTTTGGCATTGTTGAAAAATAAAATCAAACACATCGGAAATCTATTATTAGTCATAACATTGAAAAAGAATACCTTAACGAAGCGAATTGTTGTTCAACATCTTGACATGACACATGCCACTGACAGGTTAGGTGGTGTTGGTAACACAAGAAAAAATAAAACAATTAAGGGGTTATACCCACTTGCGATTTTGAAAAAAAAAATTTATTGCATTTTTTTGAAGTATAAGTATCTGAAAATATGTCCTGAAAATTTCAAGTCGATCCGAACAAAATTGACTGAGATATGAGCGTTGAAAGAGAAGAATCCGTTGTGTAAACGACCGGAAATTGAAACTTTAAACGCGTTTTTCTCAAAATGGCATTTCTGAAGTCGGTGACCAAGATTACTCGAACACTAATGAACCGATCTTCTTGAAATTTTGCAGGCTTATTTGATACATAAAAATGTAGTCTTTAATCGTTCGATTTTTTTTTTCGAAAAAAATGGCCGTTTTATAGCCAAAAAACGGCCGTTTTTTTCGTTAAAATCGAACCATTAACTTTGACTGTCCGCCATTTTGTGAAAAATGAATATTTTTTAAAATCCTTCGATTAAAGACTAGTTTATACTTATATTTGACTAAATCCATCCGCATTTTTTTTTTCAGATGATCCACTTAGCCACAATGTTGGTCACCGCAAACCGTGTATATAAAAACATTATTTCATTGACGGCCATTTGCCACTGAACAATGTAATATTTTTCAATAAAAAAATTACTGAAAGTTCTTCAAGATGTGTTCTTTAAGATGGTATATTGATCGATTAAAAAAGTTTTGTAGATTTCTTTAAAAAAATTCATGAAAAAGGCCTTTTTTGCGCTACAAGTGGGGGTAACGCCTTAAAAGCACTGCATACTCTTTGATAGCGCGCACTCTTCGTTGGCTCTACCCTATTGAGACATTTTTAATGTCATCGTGGGTTCGTGACGACACACGTTATTGATGTGACACATGACTACATATTTTTCACATGATTTTTTTGTATATAAAAAACAGCTCAATAGCCAATTAGGTGCTGCCAAACTGTATATTTTTTTCTAAATCTTATCTCTATACAGATCCTATTTTAACCCTTAATATTGATATTCTACGTAAGAGCACGGAAATATACAATTTGTCTATAAAATCTTATTTTTATTAAAAAAATTGAGTTTCGTTAAATATTTTTACATTTGGTGAACTGCTTTCGTGTGATTTTCTTGAGTGAGACTTGGCGAGGCAGTCGCGTACCAAACTCCAAACGTAATCAGCCATTATGTGTGCGTGTCCCATCAACCCTGAAACCTATCATCCATGATTTTTATGGCTTGGTGAAATCGTTCTCCTTGCTCTTCACTGAAGGAGCCAAGATTTTCTGTAAATTAAGGAAAGGTTCTGCTTTGTTGGGCCGATAATTGGGCCGATAATTGGTGAAAATGTTCGATTTTTCACCAATTATTTATGCGAACAGTATTAAATATAGACTGTTGATATTTGGTATGTTGACTAAGAGGTCTTTATTGAACATCAAAATTTTTTTTAAAGTTTGACAAAACATGGTGGTGGAAGTGGGAGGAGCCACGTATGTCGGTGCGCGAGTTATGACATTATTCGCTTGCGGAAGTCCTAAGTCCCGGACAGGTGATCTGAAGCAGAAAAATCAAACATATTTTTACTTTGTACGATATTGTGTATAAGTTGATCTAGAATCAAGAAGAAAAAATGATAAATAAAATAATAGTGAGCGATCGGTTTTTTTTCCAAAAACTTTGGCAGTTTTTTGCTCACTATTTTTTTATTTTTCCATTTTTCTTCTTGATTCTAGGTCAACTTATACAAAATATTGTACAAAGTAAAAATATGTTTGATTTTTTCGTTTCAGATCACCTGTCCGGGACAGGCTTTTGCAAGCCTCCCACTCCTGCCACTATGTTTTGTGAAACTTCAAAAACTATTCTGATGTTCAATAAAGACCGCTTAATCAACATACCAAATATCAACATTCTATATTTAATACTTTTCGCATAAGAAATTGGTGAAAAATCGAACATTTTTTGGCCCAACAAGGCAGAAACTTCCCTCTTGATCCCTTATTCTTATCTCGAAATAAGAAAGAAAAAAGCACTTTTCACGAAATCTGCAATTGATTTTCAAATTTTTCAAATAACATACTCTCTGCATATGCACCTCGCAAGGAACCTTCGTGCATAAGTATCTCGTTAGGAACATATCTAACTTAGGCTACCTTAGGCCAAACTCTATGGATTTCGAGTTATCATGGCGAATATGATTTATAGAAAATTTCCCAATATTAGCATTTGCCGAGGGTACGGGAAAACTGTGGAAAACCCATACTGGTACTGACTGGTTGATGGGCCAGCAGGTTCACGGCCAAGCAGTCCCCGATCCAAGTATCGGCCATGCACAACGCCTCTTAACTCAAAATACCGCCAGAGCCGGACCCAACCTCTTATCCATCAACGTCGGTTGTTCAAATTAATAGCAATAATTCCTTCCATAAATGAAAAAAAAACCTCCTGAACATGTCGAATTTCGGCTTCATTTTTAGAAGTGCTTTGTAACGCTTTTTGCTTCGCCCATCGCTCAAGAACTTCACAACAATGAATACTATCAGACAAAAAAATAACATCATTCTCGTTGAATAATTTAAAAAGATTGAATACTCGATTGTCAAATTTTCCTCGGGCCCAGCCCAAACTCTTTCGACCGAGAGAAGAAAAAAAAACTGATTTTTATTCCATTCGCTCGCCATTGCAAGCGACCGGAAGTCTCTGTTCCCATCGGCAACTTTCGGAACTTCCAATAATTCTGGTTCCCTTCAACAGACTGGGAAGCAAAATGCTGCTGCACATTCCCGCCAACTTGTGTGCGTGCTCGTACACACACACACAGAGAGAAAGAGAGAGAGAGAGAGAGAGAGAGAGAGAGAGAGAGAGAGAGAGAGAGAGACACTCACACACCCATGTGTGCACGGTAAAACGAGTATCGTGAGGCTCGCGGTATTTTGCACAAAAGTCGTGGGATGGCGCGAGAGGCAAGGCCGCCTGCGACCCAGCCGGAAGTTGTATTTCGCAATCGACCACGTAAGCGAAACGTACACGAAGGAGAGCGAGTACGTGAGAAAGGAGCAAGTGGAGGGAGCTGGGGCAGCCATGTGCTGCTGTACTTCTATGTATACGTAACCGTGATAATATATTTTGTATAAAGCATCATACTCCATGAGTCAATCTATATATTATATGTAAGGTCGAACACACACACACACACACACACACACACACACACACACACACACACACACACACACACACACACACACACACACACACACACACACACACACACACACACACACACACACACACACACACACACACAACAGGCGCGTGCAAAGATTTTAGGATCCAGAAAAATATGACACTTAATGGTTTTTTAAGTCCTCCTTAAAAAAATATGGCATATTTTTGTGGTAAGTCGTATTTGCAATAGAAAATTGAACATTCCGGAAAAAAAAGTCAAAATGCCTTTTTGTGTCCAGCAGAATGCAGATAATTAAATTCCGAATACGAACCACTGCTGAAAAACTCTTTTTTTCAAATGCAATTCAATACATCCAATTTGAAATGCATCTTCGATGATTTATTCCTCGATGACGGGATGCAGAAAAATGGTTTTTCTGGAGTGCTTCGTATTCGGGTTTTTATTGTCGTCATTCTGTACTACTCAAAATGGAGACTTAATTTTTTTTTCAAGAATGCTTAATTTTTTTATGGCAAATGGTATTCATCGCAAAATTACGCTATATTGCTTTTCGAAACGAGTTTGAAGTTCGCATCGTTGGAATGCAATGAAAATCAATATTTCTGAGTTCCTTCAATTGCTTGTGGCAGATTTAGCCTACGTCAATCCGTGAACGATTTTTTATGATCCTTATTTAGTGATCTGCAATATAAATCTATGAAATTAGATTTTGTATAATAATAAAAGGAAATATAAATGTAAAAAAGAAATTTCGTTGCATTTCAACGATCTGACGTTCAGCACCACGTCTCGAAGAGGACTGGAAAAACTATTAAGAATCATATTTCTCGTCGCGAAATTTCCGCGGGAGAACGTTAAAAGACACACGGTCAACTTATAACTGTCACCCTTTATATGCGTTTGCTCTCTTTCTCCCTCTCTCCCTCCCTCCTGTGTGTGCATGTGTGTGATTAAGTATATGTAGACTTTGGTAATAAGTGTGTTAACTCGTCACAGCATAATGCACTGTTGGCCGAAAGGTTATCTATACCTCCATAGGTAAATCAGATTCATATACATACATACATACATACATACATACATATATATATATATATATATATATATACACAGAGAACCTATTTTGTAGTCATATGCCACGTGACTTTATCAACAGGAAACCGCGATATGTCTATGTACTTGAAATTTTGACGCCTAACACTGTATCGAATATGTCCAGATAATTTCACACATCGACACACTCACAGTATTCCTATACTTCGTCAGCTTATTCCAGGGCTGAAAAGCCAGTTTCTCTAAATGTAAATCGTAGAAAAAAAGCAACGTAGTTTCTTCGAAAAAAAAATGTCCAGATAAAAATCTCATTTAATACCCACAATCTAATTCCTTAAGGGTGCACAGTGCATTTTTCGAGGTGTGACAGTGCTGATTAATGAAAATGTCATCTATTCGGTAGAAATATCATCGTGGAAGTTTCGGCGAATCGACGCGAGTAAATTATTTTTTCACGGTTTATTGGGAGGCGAATAATCGTTTATGGGAAAAGTGAGAATAATAAGGCATTTTTTGGCATTATCTGTATGAAAAATGGATGGGTTTGGGATATACTTATTTGAGAGCGGTAACGACATGGATGTTTTACTCGTTAAGAATATTAATTGCTCATATATATATATATATATTAGGGTGTGCGGAAAAAAATCGATACTTTTTTTTCTGTTGCATCCACCAAAAAAAGGTTAATTAAGGTAAAAAATGAAGAATGCTCGAAGGAGAGCTCAAAAAAAAATTATTTCGAATGGCGCATTGCATTTGAATATTTTCCATAAGAATAACCCAGGAAAATATTGGGATTTCTGAATGTGGTAGTGCAACTCGTCAGGAAAAAATCACACAAAGATGTCATTAACATATTCTCATGGAGAATTGAATTTTCAACAAAAAAGTTTTCACGAAAAATTAGCTCAGAACCACCGTTCAAGTGGAATCGCTGTCTGAAATTAAAGTGATAGAAAAGAAATAATTCAGAAGGCTGTCAAAATCTAATTTTTCGCTTTACGAAAAAACTTTTTGGGTTTTTTTTTTATAGAGATTATTCTGCTCTAACATACAATTTGCATGGAATCGTTCTCAAAATATTTCTCTGATACAAAAAAGTATCAAGTACAACAAGAAATATAAAAGACACGACGTCCATCATTGATCGTGTTTCGAAAAGTTTTATTGAATGAATTTGGTTTAATAAGATAAAATGATTTGTTTTTACATTATAATGCTTGATAATCATCGTTCCTTTTTTTTAAGAGTCTGTTAGTTGCAATTAGGGTATTTCTGTCGATGATTTTGCACTACACCCAATAAATATTGTAGCTGCTCTTCGTTTTTTGTTAATGAACCGTTATATGCTTCTATCAAAGTGACACCACGTTCGGTTACGTTATTAACGACTTTTGGATTAAAAAAAAATCTAAGCAACTCAAATAAGTGGCATTTTCCGGCCATAATTCAATATTTACTCTCAAAAAATCATGAGGTAAATTTAATTGCTGGAAAAGAAATAAGGATTCTTGAGTAACGAAATCGCTTATGTCTTCGTTCAGCACCATTTCCCAATAATGTTTTTTTAACAATTACTCGCTCGGAAGGATTTTTGGATTTTTCTCGAGATTGCAGAGCTTGTACCATTTTTGCCTTCACAATTATCGGCACAGCATTGTCAAAAAACGACAAAGCAACAATTTTCTCGTTAAAGTATCACAAGTGACTAGCTAACTTCTCGAGGCAGCCTCCCCTACTGCAGGATTCACTTCGCAATAACGAATGAAATTTTGTAGCAGTGACAGATCTTGATTTGGGGGAAAAATGTTGCGGTTTCCCGTTCGTGGCGCTAGCGTGTAGCTTGTAATTTTGCACTACGAGCTACCGCATGCTGCCGCCAGGTGGCAGCGTGTGCTAGGGCGCGCACGCCGCTTAAATAAAGAAATTAATTTCAGACAGCGATACCTCTTGAACGGTTGTTCTAAGCTAATTGTTCGTAGGAACTTTTTTTTGTAGGGAATTCAATTCTCTATCAGAATATCTTAATGACATTTTTGTGAGATTTTTTTCTGAAGAGTTTTACCACGACGTTCAGAAGTGCCAATATTTTCCTGTGTTATTCTTATGGAAAGTATTCAAATGCAATGCGCCGTTCGAAATAATTTTTTTTTGAGCTCCCCTTCGAGGATTCTTCTTTTTTTACCTTAATTCACCTGTTTTTGGTGGATGCAACCGAAAAAAAATATATCGATTTTTTTCCGCACACCCTAATATATATATATATATAGTTATAAATATAATAAATGTATAATATTATATACATGTGTGTACGTATGAATACCGCGTGCAAATTTATCGATCATCGAGCGCCCAACAACTGCACTCCAACTCTAATCATCATATCATCGTCCCAATTGATCGTTACATCAATGCAAATAGGTATATAAATATTTGCAACGATAAATACATACACGGTACATCGTATCCATTCATATTATGCTTTTATACGATGGAGAATAAACGTACAGCCTAATGAGAACGATCTCGCGAATGGTTTCTCCTGTTTTCGCCAATTCATGGGCTCAATAGTTATTTATATATTTATATACGTCTGGCAATTCCCGCATTATGATTGGGTTCCAACGAGGTTATAGTCCGGAGTCAATTTACGATCGATGGCGAGATAAATCGAATAACGAAAGAGTATCAACAGCAGAAGGCTGGGAAGAAAACATTAGGCGTTGCCTTTTTTCGGGTTACCCGCGAAGCGAGTGAAAATCAAGAAACGGTCGCGAATTTTTACCAAGTGGGATTAGGAGATCATTGACCTGTTTTGTAGATGTGTACATCGCTTTAAAACGGCCATTACATGTGATAGGTGCGAAAAATCGAAAAAATAATTTTCCCCAAGTGCAAAAAATGTGTGCGTGTTACATGGAGCTGACATATAGTCCAATAAATGAGACGAAAACCCAGCACTTTTCAGCGTAGAATATGAATTTTTGACTGAAGGTAGATGGTTGCATACTGAAAATAACCCCAATAAAACGTTGCTCCTCAACTCGCCCTAACCCTAAGAAATAGGGGTTGGAAACTTAAAAATCGCCGTATCTCGATAATTAATAGCCCCATCAAAAAATGATTCAAACAAAAGTTGTTTGGAATAATAAAATACGTATAAAGTTATCTGACGTCCAATCCTCTATCTTTGAAAATAGCGGCGCAAAAACACGAGAGCACCACTGACCCAGACAAGGGGGTTGGACGTTAGATTACGTTATACGGATTTTATTATTGCAAACAACTTTTGTTAGAAACCTTTTTTTATCGGGCTATCAATTATCGAGGTACGGCTATTTTTAAGTTTTCAACCCCTATTTCCTAGGGTTGGGGCGAGTTGAGGGGCAACATTTTGTTGGGGTTACTTTCAGTATGCAACCATCTGCCTTCAGCAAAAAATTCATATTCTACGCTAAAAAGAGCTGGGTTTTCATATTTTTTACTGGACGAATAGCAGGCTAATGGTGAGTCAACATTTTCTTTGTGTAACTTGTACTTGAACTTTTAAACGCGTTTTTCTCAAAACTGTATTTTTCAAATTGACTTCCATGATATCTCAAAAACTATTGAACGGATTTCGCTCAAATTTTTATGGTATAGTCGGCACATCTGTAGTTCTCACCCGACTAGAGTATTTCTGATATCGCCATAGTATTTTTTTAAACTGAAAAAAGTTGACAAAAATGACGAAACTTGGAACTTAACTTTTAAAAGCGTGCCAAAAATTCAATTTTCAATATTTTTACTTCACTCTAGTTCCGGCGATAGCCTCAGGTCTGCAAATTAAAATGCCGTTTGACTTTTTTGATTGCAGATGAGCAAAATCTCCGGAATCATGGCAGCGATAAACCGACTTTTTATTTACACATGAGTGTCTTCCGAACGGTGTAAAGTCGATGTAACACGTTATTTTTGTTTCATAAAATTCTGAGGGAATGTAAAAATGTTAATAAATGTGTGGTAAAATTTCAAAGATAGTGCGTTTATAATGGTTCAGAAGAAAAAAATCCCAAAACGAAAAAAAAAGTTGTCACAGAGGATGACCCCCTTGGGGGGCGGGGGGGCGGGGGGGGGGGGGGGGGTTACCAGCTTAGAGCCTGGAAAAGGTGCGTTTCGATATTTTTTTAATGGATAATCCGTTAATAGAATGAAAATTCCACTTGGTGGTCCTTATTCAACATGTCTTTGAGTTTCTTTAGAAATTATTTTAGAACCCCAAACAAAATGACGGTGTTGAAGCTGGACGAAGCGGGGGTCACCTCTGTCTGATAGTGTCCTGCGGTCGGCAACAGTAAGGTCAAAGTGGGAACAGTGGCGACAGTGAGTACACTGAACCTTTTCTGTTTCTTAGAAGTGGACATGTATATATGCGCGTTTTTTTTAGTTTAGAAGAGACTTTACTTTGAGAGGTGATTTTGTATTATTTTTGGTGTATAAAATTGAAAAACCTGGTGAGTTTGTATGTTTTTTGCTTCTTTACCTATCGCAGTTATGTTCGAAGTCATTGTTTTCGCGCAATATACAGCTATGTTGGGGTATTTGAGAATTGTGTTTGTTAACCTAACAAAAACAGAAATTTGTCAGTACCCGCTTTAGAAAAAAAAGGAGAGGGTCGGTACATAGTGGTTCAATTTTTCGAGGTACACAGAGGTAAGTAATAATATGAATATTTTTGCGTTGTAATTTAGATAGGTACTGGTACTACCTCATTAGGTAGGTACTCATTGTTGATTAATATTCAATAAATGATTGTGATTGATCTCATAATGTGCTGTTTTTTTAAATTCATTTCTCAATAGTTTACTGTACAATACTCCCCATTGTATAGAGAAAAGCACTCCATTGCCTTCAAGTGTACAGTGGATCAGGGTAATTTTCTTCAAACTTTGCTTGTTTTTGAATTTTTTTTACTGTGAAACTACGCATGTTTCACTGTGTACACCTCCAAGTACACAGTGGATCAAATTCAATTTTAATAAAACGGTTATTATCTCAATATCTATTGGGTTAGGCCGTTCAGTGTCTTTTAACAAAATTAAGACATTGAACACACCTCACGTTTAGTCAAGGTTCCATCGAGACTGTGTGAACGGTTAGGCAGCTATAGACGTCTGAAAAAAATGAGTCACTGATCGCACTCTGACCCTACCTGCCAATTCTTCATCGATTGACGTGAATTTTTTTGGTACCTTACAACATTTCCAATCAAAGGACGTAAAGGATTTTTAAAATGTTAAAAAAATTCGAAAAAAATGATTTTCGGTGATTTTTCTATACCGAAAACAATTTTGTTTCTGAAACATGTACCATTTCGTCAAAAATCGATATTTTTCAATTTTTTACGTCGTTCGAAAGCAAATCTCATTTAGAACTCAAATGATTTAATCGAGTAAAAAAAAGATGTTGAAGACAAAAGTAACGAGCCGAAAGGCAAAAATGAAAACGGATATATACATTTTTTAAAACACTTCTACCCATGAATGCATAGAGACCCTAGATGCAATGATTTTCAAAATATGTGAATATAATCTAAATATGAATAAATAATTATTAAGTCGAAACAAACTTCCGAGCCGGCAAGCATAAGTCTTGCCGGATATGTAGAATGAAGGCCACTAAACGGAAGTTGTCGAAATTCTCATTTCCTTCCGGGCTTTAGACTGGTAGTCTCCGTTAAACATATTTTTTATTATTTGGATATACATGTGCGGGAAATTACATTTTGATCTCGTCATACCTATCCAATATCCGCTCTTAGCACATTTGTGTATTTTGTGCACGAACTTTTACGTTGAATGGCCCCAAGCCCCTTTCCCCATACATAACGTACATATTGGATACCTAAGGAAGTATCGTTAAAAGAAATAGTTTAAAATCGATAACTTTGCACAATTCGCAAAGAATAAAAATCAGAGACGCACAATTTACAGAAAATAAACTAGCGAATATTAACGAGTAAATTTTCCGACTATTTCGTTCCTGGCCTGTTCTCGCACATGATGAAGATTTATTTCAGGGGAAACGGCATTTTGCTGTCCGTACAGACTGAGTTCCTTATTATTCTTATTGTCCCATGGAACTATCGTATGCAGACACCAGTTATACCCTCGCATGTGAGCTCATTAAACGTGATTTCAAATAACCTTTTGATGGTTCAAAAAGATCATCCTGTCGTGCAAACAAGGCATTGTCGTTGCGCGATGCTGAATGGACACGAATGTCGATCCTTCAGGATCTTTCTTCGTGGCAGTTTGCGTGCTGTGGACTGACGAAGGACTATTCGGGGATGCCTTCGCATTTGGCCTCGTTAGAGCGACGCTCTTCTAATGTCTATTTTCCCGTTGATTTAAGGTCTTAGGCCACAGTAACAATAAAATCATGTGCGAATTTAACAATTTTTTTCGTATGAAAAAGTGATTCACTCATAAAATTAATGACACATCTATTTAGTATGAATATCAAGCAGTTAGAATTTTTTTTTTTTTTTTCGTTGTACAAAATAGTCCACTACTCGAATCTTCTCAAAACAGCTTTTTTCCAATTGGCGTGGCAAACAACTTCAACAATTTTCACTCGATTTACTTCAAATTTAAAAGTCATGTTCCTAATTGCATTTCGCAGAGAAGTACGTACGGAATTTCTGATTAATCGAAAACTTTTTATTTTATGAGCAGTTTATGAGCAGTTATAATGAAATTTTTCACTGAAAATTCATTTCTTAGGTTCAAATACCTACAACTTTTGAATAAAACAATGTTTTTCAAATTCCGTACGTACTTCTCTAGGTATTCTAATGTAGATTGACGAGAATTTTTGTTTTTTGTTCTAGGTAAAAAATTATGGATGCTAAATGTCACGCCGCGGAGCGCTTAAAAAAAGATAATAAAAGAAAATACTAGTAGACTGCGATTTTGTACATCGAAAAAAAAGTATATATTTTCTAACAGCTTGATATTCATAGTGAATAAATATGTAATCAATTTTATGAGTGAATCACTTTTTCATACGAAAAAAAATTGTTAAACTCCCACATGATTTTATACCCGTCACTGTGGCTCAAGGCCTTAAGGCCGGAGCCTGAATTAGAAGGTCCGAAAAATCGATTTTTTATTGCTTAAGGAATCATCACAGTGTAACGTTTTGAAAAAAATCGATTTTCTTTTGTTGCATTGTCCGATAGTATACACGGTTATAAACGTTCTGTCAATTTTTTAGATCAAAATTCGAATTATTTCGGTCACTACAGCCCTTCTTAGAAAAAGTTAAGCCTTTCTTAAGGCTTGGTGTTTTTCAAAACGGTGGCCACTCTCAAAGGAAGAGTTTTCAAGCTATCCGTTTGAAATTTTACCAGAACATTCTTCACATCATTCCTTATGTTGCTATGGAAGCTTTTTTTTAATATTCCTATTTTTTTTACGAAAACTTGTCGAAAAAAGGTTTGAAATTTCAAATTTCACTAAAAAAAACCTCCATAGGAACTAGCGGCTTTCCGAAAGATTAATAATCATTTTGAAATTTTTGTTTCAGATAAAATTTGTGGCCGCAATCCTGGCCACCATGGGGCACCATTTTTGGTCCACGCAATTTTCCGCAAATAATAACAATGTTAAACAATAAATAAAGAAATTAAAAAGAAAATAATTTTGTATTCTCCATCGGTGCTTCAATTTGTAAAAAAAATTGGACCGATTAGCTTATCCTATCCACCTAAAAGAATCGCGAAAATCGGCTATTTTTCGGGCAGTCACACTGTGATGATTCCTTAAATCGATAGATAAACTATTCAAGAATATATTTACAAAGTTACAGAGGCCAATTATAAATAAATATTTTCTAAGATACAGGGCCAAAAGCAGATAAGCGATTGATATTCGATATTGATATTTGCTCCTATTGAAAATTTTGAAGCGCGGTTTCTCCACTTTTCATTTTTACGATTTTTCCAAATTGGCAAGCACGATAGCCAAAAAACTAAACGCCGTATTGAATCAAACCAAAGTTTATTTTCCTCAGTATGAAAATCTTCCATAAGTGAATAAAAAAAGTAATTGAAAAAGTCTTTAAATAATTTTTCTAGCACGTTTAAGTATTTTTTTAAACACATTTTTTTGTTCAAACCTTAGAAAAGTTACAATTTCACGATTTTTTCAGCTTTTTCTTAATTCACCCAGAAGAAAAATAAATTACAATTTGAAAATTCATTGGTTTATTTGGTTCAGTCAAGAATTACAAGCTGCATCTTTCCCTATTCTGCATCAATCTGCAGTCATTTATTATTTAATGTTGAACATTTATTTTATATATTCCAAATATACATGAAAAAATACCTCGATGTTTACTGGGCTCACTTGTTTTTTCCCTTCTAAAAAAATTCCTAAAAAAGCGCTTTTCGGACCTCCTAATTCAGGCCTTAAACTACCACTTTGGTGTTGCCTTCCTACTGGCCAGCACTTCAATTAACGCAGCATTTAGATGGCTTTCTTCCTCATATGCAGCCCGCACCGGTGCATGCTCGGGGAATGCATGTTATGCTGCAATACGTGAGTTAGGCCTGTAGCGTGGAGGATTCGCGTGGCACGTTCTAGCTCGAGGTATGTGTCGCTCAAACTGTGCATATATATTGCGATGTCAAAGATCAGTCTGCATAGGGAATCTCAGGGGTCAGTCATCTCTGCCCTCTCCCTCCCTCTCTCTCTCTCTCTCTCTCTCTCTCTCTCTCTCTCTCTCTCTCTCTCTCTCTCTTTCTCTCTCAGCTGAGTTACCATTATTTCGTGGCAATTTTCATTTTATCTTAAGGGGGCACACCACTGTAAAATTTTCGAAAAATCGTTTTTTTTTGGAGCACTAAGAAAATCCTTTAAACCTTCAAAAATATAATATGTATTCGTTTATAACTGAAAGAACAGTTTTAAAGTGGTTTTCGAACTATTTTTTAGGCGAGTCTCTCCGGGCGCTGAAAAGCGCCTTTGGCCATGCTACGCCAGGCAGTTCTCGACTCTTGTAAGCCTATTATCTTTGGGGAAAACATTACAGACTAAAAATAGTTTTATTTTCTACCAATAGGCCGCAGTAGATTACGGCAAAAACAAAATTCATCAGCCGTAGCGTCTATAAAACCATTTTTTCGTGTTTTTGAAATCGGCACGCAGCAGAACTCGAACAATTTTCTTCCATTCGACTTGAAGCTTTAACTGTAGCTTCTCAGATTCCTTCAACAGCCAAATACGAGCATTTTTTTTCGATTAGTTTAACATTGTAAAAAATATATCACTTTTCATATGAAAATTATGGTCGAAAAAAAGAACTTTTTTTCAAACCCGTCTCTTTGTTTCTTCTTTCATTATTTTTTAATTTTCCCCGTACTTGACTGCTAAATCTAATATAATTAACTAAAATATTTCACTTTTAGTTCCAGGATTAAATTTACGACAGTTTTACTGCATGCTGCGGGGAGGGTTGCCTGAAAATCACTATAGCGACTCGTGCGCCGCCATTTTGTATTCGTTTGACGAATACATTTTTTTTACACACTTCAAATATATACCTTATGAAGCCTGAAAGTTTTTACGACCATGTATTTTATCACTTTCTGTTTAAAAAATTCCAAAGAAAACGGTTGAAAATGGGCAGTTACGGTGATATCCTCCCTTAAGGGGGAATATACATTTACAACTTTAAAAAAATCGATTTCTTTTTTTCTTTAAACGATAGAACTATATATGTAGAATTAATCACTCAAATTTACATTTTATTTATTTTAACTGCCGTTAAATAGAAACTATACATGTTCTGACTGAATTTTGTAAAATATTTTTTGCAAATCAAAGTCTACGCGAAGCTAGACTAGTAAGACTCTGCCACAGCTCGGCCATTTTGATGATAAATGAATTAAAAAAATTGTTTCGTATACTAAAATATACTATTGAACTATACCTTAAGTTTGATAAATGCAAAATAATTATATCTTAGTTTAAAAAATTCCGCAAAAATTCTTTAACTTTTTCCCGACTAAATGTATATTTTTCCTTAATACGTATGGGATTGTTTATTGTGTATTATTTCGCTCACTTACTACTCTATTATTATTTCCATTGCTCCTTCGTGTGCGGTTGCTCTTACGAACTCATTCCTTTCACTCACATCGCACGTTTGTCACTCTACTGTTATATTTCGAGGTCCTTATTAAGGCGGTATATCGTGGTAGAACAAAATATTTGACAGCTTTTTTGATTAGCTCAACATACGTATGAATATCGTACGAATGATGTACAAAAGAAATTTATACGCAAAAAATGTTTTATACATTTTTAGAGCTCATTTTCCGAATGACCTCCGAAAGGCACGAAACAGCCTAGACGGTGAAAGTAGCAATTGGAGTCATACAAAAATATATACAACGACCTAACAACTGAAGACCTATTGCCGAAATACCGAGGCGAGTACACGCGGAATTCAAATGGGAACTACAATTCCGTCATGTGGACGAAAAAAAAACAATTTATTCCAAACGATGCCATTTTATGGAAAAACCATATTTTATAAATAATCGTGCGTATTTCTCTACCAAAACAGATGTAAATGACGATTTTTTTCTAAGTGCTAACCCATAAAAGTTCTGCGTCCTCCCGCAGAGCTCCTAAAAAAACGCGATTAGTGTAGCTACGACTAGGCTGCCATTTTGTATTATCTTCGTCATTTTTTTTCTATTTATGCGTTCCTTCATGTAGAATATAGCCTCCAAGCCTTAACATAATCGCTTCTTTCATATTCTCAGAAAAAATTCTGAGCAACTGAAAAACTATAATTTTTCTTAAAAATTGTAATTTTTCAGTTGCTGAACAATTAAAAAACTATAATTTTTCTTAAAAAATATAATTTTTCAGTTGCTCGAATTTCTTTCGAAAAATCTTCGTTCCGAAAATCCCTCAATCATTTTTCAAGTAGTTTACTCAAAGATCGAGAATTAAAATCTGCAAAAAAGATTTTGTAACATAATTATGAGGAAACTAAGATATAAAAAAGAATTTTCGTTGCATTCCAACGATGCAAACTTCGAGACCATCTCCTTCTCGCTTTTCAAAATTTCGATATTATACACCCAGGACGAGAGATTTTTTTTTTTCCGACGGAAAATGTTTCAAGAGATGTTTTAGCGAGAGTTGCTGATAATTGTACTGGTTACGCTGGCACGGTACGTGCTGCGTCGTTCCTGAGTTCCTTTACCCCTATTTTCCATCCCCCTTGTGGCTTGTTTTCATTTCTCTTAAACCTGTCTCACTCGCTGCGTTTAGAAGGGAATATATGTATGTACAGATATATATATATATATATATATATATATATATATATATATGTATGTATGTATGTATGTATGTATATATACAGGGTGTCCGTCTTATCTCTGCCACCCGAAATAACTCGGTAATTATCGACGTCACAAAAAATGTTCCAGACAAAAGTTGTATGGTGTGAAGGGGCCATCAAATGCGACCAATTTTTTTTTTATTTCCGTAGAGGCGCTGATGCACAGTGAAGGTCACCTCCACTTTTTTAAATGGAATGGTACATTTTTTTCAACCATCTTGTGGAGCACCTCAAGCCGCGTAAAAGCACATTGGGGGTCAAAGGAGTTCAAGGTCATTCAAGGTCAGTGTCGATGATGCAAATCTAAATATCTCGGATCATTACCAAATATTTGGTAGTGATTCGAGATATTTAGATTTGTATTTCATTTTAATAGGTGACCTTGAATGACCTTGAACGACTTTGACCCCCAATGTTTTTTATGCGGCTTGAGATGCTCCACAAGATGGTTGAAAAAATGTACCATTCCATTTCAAAAAGTGCCAGTGACCTTCACTGTGCGTCAGCGCCTCTAGCGAAAAAAATTGGTCGCATTTGATGGCCCCCTTCACACCGTACAACTTTTGTCTGGAACATTTTTTTGTGACGTTGATAATTACAGAGTTATTTCGGGTGGCAGAGATAAGAGGGACACCCTGTATATGCACACACACTTATTATACTATTAACATATATATATATATATATATATATATATATATATATATACATATGTATATATACCAATTGTATCTGAGCGGCGTGTACCGCATTCGTAGACATACAATCGGTCACTCAGGATTGGAAGTTCGCCAAGATACTCTACATTTTCCATCCGTCCGACGTCGGAGGTACTATACACGATTTACATACGTGTATGTATACAGTAAAATGTACGCTTCGTACAGGCAATTTTTTAAAGCCCAGCATCCTTCCACATCTGACAGTGATCGATTTCCATAAGACTCTCAAGGACAACTCCGCAGACCACCCTACTCAAATCGTGATTTTTTTCTCACACCCCCTAATGCACGCATATATATCATACCGAGAGCATACAAGCTGTCTCAAGATCTCAAAAATTTGGCATTTATTACTTTGAGGGATCCGAACACCAAGGAATTTTAAAAAATCGATTTTTCTTCGACTTAAGGAGGTTGGAGGGGTCCAGTTGACCCAGACGACCGTTTATGATTTTTTTTCAATAAATCACAAAAAAATGCATTAGACGTGTAGATCTATTCTGCAGATGCTAATTTTTCGTAAAATATATACTCGAAGGTCACAATTATGCATTTGTATATTTTTGGTGCGTGAAAAATATAAACTTGTCTTACTACCAATTTGGAAAAGTTGAAAGGTCAGTGAAAGTTTTATACAACTCAGAATGAAATTTTGGGTCATGTATAATTATGCATATTCATATTTATGTCCCGGGATTATTATTGTGTTGTCATTAATTAATATTAAGTGTTGCCGACATACGGCAACGTCGAGGACATTAACGTTGGCAGCTCTTCATTCGCAAACCAAGATTCGTAATTTGTTATCAAGCGCTGATCGCTCAATATTGAAGATATATGGTTTCCGATGGGCTTTTTTTTAATGTTAACAAGAGTTTAGTTTACGTTAATCCATTGTTAGAAATGGTTTATCTTGGTGCTAAATAGCCAAAAAAAAAAAATTATATCGACCATAGCGTGAATGTCTTGCCCATCTAACCACACGTAAAATTACATGCATTAAACTATTTTTTATCTCTGGTGTTTTGTGGTGATTTTTTTTAATTCGTGAAGACTCAGCACCGTCTCTATGTAAATATATATATATATATATATTTTATTCTACATGTATATGAATATTTTATGTGTATATATTTCATGTATATTCTATATGCATATACATATTTTAGTCTACATGTATATATACAGGATGCCCTACCATTAATGGATAATCCTGCAACTTTTGGTAGATCAGATCATGTCCTACTATATGCTGGAATTTCAGTTTAGTAAAAGTCCCACGGTTTTCGAGATTTTGGGTTTGGGTTATTTAAAAAAAAACATCTGCTTTTGGTTTTTCGCATGCCATTTCTACAAATGATAAATCGACAATAACTAAGCAACTTCTTAAAGTAATTGACACGATATGCATAGTACATTTTATTTACACCGCAGGCTATCAAAGTCGAATGTTCGAATTGGTTTATATGAAAATTCTGCATAAGATCTTTTTTCATACAGTTTCCTTAACATTTAAGGTTAAAAAGAAGACTTTTCTAGATAAAACAAACAGCCAACAGTATTTTAAAAAAACCGGGTAAAAGAAAGTTATCGTTTGTAGAAATGGCATGCAAAACACCAAAAGCAGATGATTTTTGTCGAAAAAACCGTGGGGCTTTTACTAAACTGAAATTCCAGCATAAAGTAGGTCATGATCTGACTTATTGACAGTTGCAGGATTATACATTCATAACAGGACACCCTCTGTATGTATTTTTTCATTCGTGGATTTTGGGTTACGTTTCAACCTCCTTAACTTCAAAATTTTGCCAACAAATTAAGTCACCAACCGGAATTTAATTTTTTTCTGTTTCATTGACGGAGCCAGTTGTATACCTGACTGCCACGTTTCCGAGGAAACAAGCTATGAATTGCGGGGAAAAATATTTGGCTCTCTGGAGCAGCGAGCACACAGGAAGGTACAGTCCTACAGATTTTTTTCGTACGCACACTTTCGCCGTACGTGTGGGATACCTATGAGGGAAGGTGATGGCATCAGGGCGGTGTTCATCAGTTGATCGTGTACGTTCCGAAAAAGGAGTCGCTGACAGTCCGTGCGATAAATGAGAACAAGCCCGTTTTTATCACTCATGTTCCAACTTTTGTGGAAAACAAATGTTTATTTATATGAATACACATATGCAATATTTTATTAAACACGGGTGATGTATCCTACACACATCGTATGCCATGGTCTGCTTTATGTCGTATCGTCTATCGCTTAAATGTGGTTGAAAACCAGCGAGGGACTGTTTTCTTACTGCACCATTTTCCCCCGTGTGTACTCTGGACGGTGGTCTGTGTATTCTGTCCTCTCGTATTTTTCATTCCCAGCGCCGTTTTTTTCGTTTTTTTGCCCCCCTCGTTTCCGTCTCAGGCCGCGGACATGGCAAATATTCGGGTGTACGTCGGAGTTTCGGTAGTGTGCTTCGATGGGGGAGGAAATGGGAACGAATCTCGTGGTTTGCAAAAGCGTTTGTAGGCTTACTTTTTTTTAGGCCCACGAATGAATTGTAGTGGTCGTCGCGCGAATGCCTAGTCCGATATAATTTCTTGAAATTTATAGTCGGTGAGAAAATCTCTGATATCTAACTGATTGTGAAATATCGGTTTTACCGTTTGGAACTTGAGAAATTTTATACAAAAGTTGACAACTTTTCACGTGTCATCTACAAAAACGATTAGATATTTTCATAAAAGATATTTTGATTTCATAAAAGATATTTTGATTTCATAAAAGATATTTTGATTTCATAAAAGATGTTTTCATTTCATAATATATATTTTTCCATAAAAATAACGATTAAGGAGAGATGGTCTTGGTCGAGGATTTAGAAGCTATGAACATTCCTTCGACCGTAGAAGACCTACATTATAGGCCTGGATCGATGATTGCATGTAAGTTGACAAATTTCATGATTTATTCATTCCCAAATTGTCAAACGCGTTTTTCTCAAAACCACGTTTTTCAAATCATTACCCAAAATTTCTCGAATACGAATGAACCGATTGCCTTGAGGTTTTTTGTGGTTATTCTATACACTATTATCTAGTCCTCGTCATAGGAATTTTTTTCTTCCGTTACTTAGTTTTTGTTTTATAGGCAAAATAATAACTAATTTTTGGCCCAAAAATCATTATTTATGTTCAAAGGTCCGCCATTTTCTCATAAATCGATATTTTCAAAATCGGCTATGACAAGTACTAGATTATAGTATCTAATTTAATAATATTTTTAGTTTATTTTTCAGATGGTTTTTGAAGAAACGCCAGTGGGTACCGTATACGCAGATTTGTTTACGACGCTCCAAGGATGATACAATATGCTTGTATATTTTTTATATTTTTAATTAAAGAAAATTAAACATTTTGTTCATGTATATACTTTTTGATAATTAAAACCCATTCCGAAATTTCAAATAGTTTTCCTTGAAAAAATTCACAAAAATGACCTTTTTCCGGCTTCTAGGTGTATATCTCCCCTTAAAAAAACTGCTGACAGACGACTAGAATCCAGATTATATGAATTTCATAAAATATATTTTCATTTCATAAAAGATATTTTCATAAAAATAACCATTAAAAAAATGTTAAAAGATGACTAGTATCCAGATGATATGAACAAAAAACAGAATTATTGACCGTTTTGGTTTCCAAACCAAATTACGAAAAGGAGCACATGTTCACCAAGATTCGCTGAGTGAAGCAGATTGCCAGACAGGAGAGTAATGTTTACTATATGAGTGTGGGACATGGACAATTCTTTGAAAGAAAAGGTTTTCGGTGGTCCCCTCTGATTTCCTTCAATTTTATATACGTCATTTTTCACCGATATTTCAAAAATACGATTTTTTTTGTATCGGTGGGAAACGGGTCCGAAGGGGTGAAATTGACCCCCGAAGTTGGACACCTCCAGTGTAATTTTGTCAATTTTCCATATTTCTAATCGAGATATTGAAATTAATAGCAATTCGAGAATAATGATTATAGTAAATAAACAAAAATGGAATTTTTAAAATTCCGACGAGGCAAATTGATAAAAATATATGAGGATAAAAGTTGAAATATTTGTATAACTTGAAAAGTATCCTTCATTCTTTTATGAACCCAACTGCATTGGAAAATGCTCCAAAGGGAGGAGGTGCTGAGTTTTTACATTTTTGGGAAAATCTTTTCTAACGGTGAAAACGCCCCTTTGTACCTGCTTTTTTGCCGCTAACCGAAAATACGTGTCATTTAAATTTCTCTAAAGAATTAACATATCACAAGTCAAAAGAAATTGGAGAGAGACGCAGGGTCTCAAACTGTCCCTGTCAGTCAAAAGTTGAACGCTCAATGCTCCCATGTCTGCACACTTTACCATTTGCTGTGAGAAAACATTTTTACGCTATTTGGGGCGAGACCTACTCGGACATTTTTTTATTCCGCTGTTTTTATTTCGCCGATGAGGGATTTTTAAGGGCTTAGCGTCGAAGAATAAAAATCATACGGTATTGTGAAGCTATGTGCACGTCATCAACGCAGCTCGGATCCGCGTTCGTATGGCTGGTATATCGCGCGAACAATCGATTATTTCCATTATGTTGAGAAGATGAGAGAGGTATTACGAAACGAAGGGGAAAATACATATACAGGGTGTTAGGAAGGTCGCTGCAAAGCCTTAAGGGGGTGTTAGGTCACCTCGTTAGGAACATATCTAACCCAGGTTACCTTAGTCCAAAGCCTACGGATTTCGAGTTATCATGATGAGTATGATTTTTGGAAAATTTCCCAAAACCAAAATTAAGTACTAACTCGTTTATTTCTTACGTTAACGCTATTAAAAAAAATCGCATTAACATACGAGGTGTTTTTATTTTTTGACAAGTTTTTAATTATTCAACACGTCCCATTTAGTTAGTCGTGTGGACACAGATGATTGTATGGGTGTTTGTCGATTGAATACACATTAAGCTAAGACGCAAATAAGTTTTTAGTTACCAATTATTGTTTGTTTGAAGATTATGAACGAGTTAGTGCGTAATTTTGGGAAATTTTCGAAATATCATACTTATCATGACAACTCGAAATTCTTAGACTTTGGACTAAGGTAACCTAGGTTACATATGTTCCTATCACCCCCTTAATGCTTTGCATCGACCTTCCTAACACCCTGTATATTCGACGCGATGGTTGTAGACACGCGATCGTTGCGCGGCTTTGGCAATCTCTCGTTTTAAGCTGGCCTAGGCCACTTCGATAGGTGATCGTTTAGTCACGCGCTGAATTGCGCGGCGACTACCGAGCAGTTTTAATGAGCGTCCGATGGTAATGCAGCCAAAACTCTGGATAATACAGCCGCCCTATATCGCGTATTTTCCCACAGTTTCCCTATGCCCTCGTGGAAATGCACTGCAGTGCTGCACCGAAAACAGCAGCTGTCAGCCCTGGGGAAGTTTGTTTGGAAATAACGAAGTGAGAAGTAGTCCAGTAGGAGACGAAAACCCAGCACTTTGTAGCGTACAGCATGAATTTTTGACTGGAGATAGATAGTCGCATACTGAAAGTAACCCCAATAAAATGTTGCCTCTCGACTCGCTCCAACCCTAAGAAATAGGGGTTGAAAACGTAAAAATCGCCGTATCTCGATAATTACTAGCCCGATCAAAAGAAGTTTCAAACAAAAGTTGTTTGGAACAATAAAATACGTATAAAGTTATCTGATGTCCAATCCCCTATCTTTGAAAATACACGAGATGCAGTCACATCTCTTCAGGGATTTGTTGGGGACTCTGCACATAGGGAGTGCTCATTGTGATCCAATTGGATTTTGCACTGTTCCCTGATGAAGGACGTTTGAGAATTCTTACCACGTTCAAATGGACAATGAGTGAAAAGTAAGCGAAAAAACTCGGCTTGTCGAAACGCAACCTGCACGCTTTGTTAGCGTGCATGGGAGACTGGGACTGGTTGTGATATTTTTATCACATTTACCTACTACATGTCGTCTTTGGAATGATCAGATATTTTTATATGTTTTTCATATAAAGAAATTAATAAGCTTTCAATACATGTACACGATTGAATTGTGAGTTGGATGCAACTATTACCAATTAATGTTTTAAATAAAGATGACGGTGTAACTCTTCGCACCGCACCACGGATCAGTTGTTACACTACGGAAGAATAAGATGTGACAAGAAACAGGCTCGGTAAGCGGTCTTTTATTTCGAGAATGATCGTCAGAATAATTATTTTTTAAATAAAAAATACGTAGGCGTTAAATAGTCTTTAAATATCTAGCTTACTAGGGAAAAGATAGAGAATTGTAACTTCAACACAAACTATAATTCGTTTACTTTTCAAAACAATAATAAAAATCAACTCAAAGTAATAAAACATCAAGTAAACCACAAAGTAATTAATCGGAATAATCACTATCGCATCTAGTGCACACGTAAAACGTGGTATTTCTCTAGAGACACATTTCACGTGGGACCACTTTTTGCAATTAGTGCACTGGACCCATTCTTCACCTTGATTGAATGGACCACAACAGACGAGGAAAAAATATTCCTTGCCTTCCTCATCTTTGGAATCGATCCGAATCTTTCTTTTTTCAGCCTTTCTTCTTATTTTTCCTTTTCTTGTGACATACCACTGCCTGTGTCTGATATCTGTAACTTTTAGCCCCATTACCAAAATGGACCATTCTAAATTTTAGGTTATCTCAGCCACAAAATCTTGACATAAGCCTATAAAGAACACTTCTATGCATGCCGTGGCCCGACTTTAATACTGTAATAATAATAGCGGCATATATAGACCAAAATGACTAAATATGAAAAAAGTTACAAATCTGCATTCATTGTGCAACAACTTCCAGTCCCAGTTTCCCTACGTGTGCTGTGATATTACTTCAAAGTGCAGTGAAATGAATTACAAACGATAATTACAGTCGATTTTCAGTGATGTGATTCAAATCGATTTTGAAGATATACTTTTTCAAGCGATTTATACTTGTTTTAAGATAAGAATTACACTTTTTCGAGATCCATTCATTTTGTAGATCTACATATTTTTTAAAGAAAATTCAACGTACACTGAGAGAAATGTATGGTGTTCTCAAGCATACTTTAACTATATTTTATTTTTTCCTGAGGGGACAATAATACTTTATAGCCATAGTTAATGCCAAAAGTATAGTACTGCTTATTGATATTTTAGCAGTTGCAAGAATTATGCATATATGTTAACCGCAACCACCAATCTTACAAACATACGTTTATTCTTTAATGCTATACAATATAGTAGGGTTTCATAAAATGGATATTCCCTGATAAAATGCAAAATTGACTTCCCCAAGATTCTAATAGTAAACTGATGTGTGTGTGTGTGTGTGTGTGTGTGTGTGTGTGTGTGTGTGTGTGTGTGTGTGTGTGTGTGTGTGTGTGTGTGTGTGTGTGTGTTGATTAGAAATGTTGCCTATAATTTCCGACAATGTTTATAGTGATTTGTACCATATTATAAGATACGACCTGCTAAATGCATAATTATCTGACGATTTTTTAGGCAAATTTTTGGAAAGTGAAAAATTTGCCTAAAAAATCGTCAGATAATTCTTAATAACAAATGAACTATGCAATATAAAAAAAATCCTACGTACTTCCATCGACAATGTATTTTTCAAGATATATTCTACATTTCAAGTGAATCGGTTGAAAATTGTCTGAATTATGTTTCCGGCCAACTTAAAAAATGCAGTTTTGAGATCAACGTTGCGCGGCCGCCAATTTGGAATTAATCGCTTCAAAAAAATTATTGTATACAGTCACTGATGTGTATGATAAACACACTTTTTTGTAATCTCGATTTCTCTCGTAGTTTTTCTGAAGAAAAAATCCCCAAAAAGCCTACTTTTTCGGCCTCTAGAGTGGCCTAAGGCCTTAAGCTGCGGTTGCTCGAACTGCAAATGATTTACGTCTTCGCTATAAGTAAACTTTACTATAATTTTTTTCGAAGTTACTTTTCATAAGGTCTTCCAACAAATTATACTCGAAAAACGTTAATGGTAACCACATAAATTATACAAATTTGCGAAGAACGGTAGAAGTTTGACTGAAAAAAACCTAACGTACGGTATACAACATTAGCATTTGTACGCCGATTTTGTTATAGCACTGAATTAACCATATCTATATTGTCGAGCCTTTTACAATACTGAATCATCATTGCGGGGATAATAGATAGTCAAACACGCCATTCAAATAGCACGTTTAGGTATACTTTTTGCTTATAGTCGTGTTAACCTTATTTTGATTGCGGTATCAATAAACTATAACGGATTTTACTATCCCCTCTTTTACCATGGGCGTTTGTCGTAAATACTATGGACTTTTTTCTCAGTGCACAGAATGCGATGGGATGCATCAAGAGTCGTATCGGATGCTGGTCGATAATGTGGGAATCCTTTAGGATGAAAATTGGATTAGTACATTCCAATAGGGAATCCCGATAATAATGCAATGTACGAGCCTGACGTTTTAGTATAGGGATAAGTATGGGAATCCAATTGACTCCCTATGACATTGTTTGCGCACGGGGGGGGGGGGGGGGGGGTAAATAGGGCAGGTGTTCGTAGATGTCTGAGAGAGCATACAAGAAACATTGGGGACCCATCAGGCACTCAAACAAACTCAAACAAAAATATCTGTATGACAGTTCGGTCAATTTAGTTTGTCGGCTTTTGAGTATTAAGGGGTCTTCTCACTTTAGACGCTAACAAACGCCTACCCATGCAGAAATTTTTTGGGGACCCCCCAGATCCTACCAGATCCCTATGGGGATTTGATAGGGACGCCCCAAGTAAGGAGTCCACACTGGAATCCAAATAGATTTGTTGGAGATTCCCCAGGTTCTACCAGATCCTTATGGGGATTTGATATGGACACCCCAGGTAGGGAGACCACATTGGAATCCAAATGGATCCTGGGCTGTTTCCAGATTAACGTGGTTTGAGAATTTTTTACTAGAAATTATATAAAATAAGATTTCGCGACGCTCTGTAAAAAAATATTCTTTGATGGTCCCGTGCACAGATTTGCTTAGGAGTTTCAAGATGCACCAACGTGTTTCTAGGAATTTGTTAGGATATCGAATAATACAATATATAATTATATTCTTTAGTAACTTCTTTACTTTAGTGCTTACCCATATTGTATATTTATAGTTTGTTATGGGCTAGCATTTTTTATACGAATAAAAAAGCTTGTTATAAATTTTAATATGCACACTTTTTGAATTTTTAATACTTGTGCGCATAAAAATTTGTTTTGGACGTGACAGCAATCGGGTTACGATTGCGTCTGCGGTTTATCGCTGTAGGTGTGGAGTTTTGTTAGAGCGGCTTAAATGAGGTTTTAAAAGAAAATTAAATGTAAGTATGAAATCATATTTTTATAAACATGATATCTATTACACATTCGCTTAAGTTTGTAGCCCGTAACATCAATTTCCACCCGACCCGGTGGATTTTTCATCGGGATCCAATAGGGATTCCCCATCGGGATCTAACAGGGATTCCTTGTCGGGAGCCAATAGGAATTCCCTATCGGGATCCAATAAGGATTCAGAAAATCGCTTCCGACAAAAGAAAGACGTTGGGCGATAGAACATAAGCGGCGCAGGGTACATATATATTCGTGTCGTCGTTGAAAAGCGCGCGACGACCGAGTTACTGCGCAATCGCGATCGTAAAATTTATTTACTCCAAACACGCATTAATGTTTGTTACATTCCAATGATGCAAGCATCAACCTTATTAAAGTGTTTAAATTTTATATAATATGAAAAGTATTCAAAGAATATCCCGCCCATAACTGCACAAGTATTTTTGCTTAATAATAGTATAAAAAGTGTATAAAAACTACGTTACAGCATAAGAAGTATTTAAAGTATTTTTAAAAAGTTCATAAAGTATAAAAAGTACTCGAAGATATAGATATAAGATATAAGTATTCGAAGAATACTATACAAAGCATTATAAATATTCAGTATGGGTAAACAATTTAAAAAAAACAAAATAAGTATATTGTGGTATTCGATATGTACTCCTTTGTAAACAATAAATTGATCTCTTTAGTATATCGATGCTTTTATTTTTTGTAGCATTTTGGGCTTACAGAATGCGATATGATCGATCAAGCATCGTATCGGATTCCGTTCAATACTGTGGGGAAGCTTTAAGATTCTTACATTGGATTCCGATGGGAAATACCTATTGGATCCTAATAGGAAATCCCTATGGAATCCCTATGGAATCCCGATAGGAATCCCTACTGGATCCCGATGGGAATCCCTTTTGGATCCCGATGGGAATCCCTTTTGGATCCCGATGGGGAGTCCCTCTTGGAGTCCAATGTACGAGCGTGACGTTTCCTGATAGGGATCCAATGGGGTGTCCCGTTGGATCCCTATCAGGGAGTAGGGAGAAGTAGGGGAATCCTATAGGATTCCAAACACAATTTCTACCTGGGTATTGTCATGAATTTTTTTGGTAGGTTTATAAATATTATAGATATTGGTATAAAAGTTGTTACACTTAAAAAATACACTTTTGAAAGACATTAAAAAAAAAATATGTTTTTATGTAACCCAAACAAACTTTAAACGCGTTTTTCTCGAAACAACGTTTTTCGACGGCACGTTGATAAAATCTTCGAAACTACTGAACCGATCCTTGTAAAATTTTAACCACATATTCTTTACTCCAACCGGTTAGCCACACAGCTACTCGACCGACACGATGAAACAAGGCGACTGAAGCGCCATAAGCCCCTAGACCTCCCGCACCGATACCAATAATCAACCAACATAAAAAAATTAAAAAAAAAAATTAAAATAGCCATCGCAACACGCAGGCACGTTACTGGACGCTCCTGCGTTTTCCCCACCATAAAATAATGTATACATCACAATTACTTATTGTCAAGTATGTAAAATTACAGATTGTAATTTTTATAAAAAATAAAAATAAAATATTCTTTACAACTATGGCTATAGCGCATATCAAGGATTTTAAACATTTTGATATCTACTTATTTTGCCAAAAACGGTGAAAAAACAGGTTTTTTTTTCGTTTTTTCGAAAAATTTCTGCCATTTTGTTATTTTTGCACACATCAAAAATCGTAAACGGAGAAAAATCCAGCCTCAAATTCTAACACTGGTGGCCAGAATTCTAATATTCAGTGCTAAAAAAGTATAGCACACGGAAAAAAAGAAACAGCGAAAATCACAGCATAAACCGCATGAAAAACAGGGTGCCATACTTCATTGTACAGTAAAACAGAGTAATGTAAATCCTATCCTGCAAAAATGACGAATTTTCCTGTACACACTGAGATTTTTACAGTTACACTGGCTTATTTACAGTTCGGTATTGTGAATACATCAGTGTCTTCAGTAAAAATATTCAACTGTAAAATTTACATGAGATCACTGATTTTTATACTGTACGAAAACTGCAAGGGTTACAGTGTGAATTCTATTGAGTACAAATTGATTCATTAAATTGTACAGTGTGGCACGGTAGTTTCACTCTTCTTTCGACAGTTCGTGACGTAATCTGTGCACTCTGAGATTTTTACCGTTACACTGATTTATTTACAGTTTAGTATTGTGAATAAATCAGTGATTTCAGTAAAAATATTCAACTGTAAAATTTACATAAGATCACTGATTTTTATACTGTACGCAAACTGCAAGGGTTACACTGTACATTGTATTGAGTACAGAGTGATTCATTAAATTTCACAGTGTGGTACGGTAGTTTTACTCTTCTTTCGACCGTTCGTGACGTTATCTGTGCACTCTGAGATTTTTACAGTTACACTGGTTTATTTGCAGTTTGATATTGTGAATACATCAGTGATTTCAGTAAAAAAATTCAACTGTAAAATTTAAATGCGATCACTGTTTTTTATACTGTCTGCACATGAGGCACGAGGCCAGGACACAAAGGATTGCCAGTTAGTAGTGCGTGGTTGATGGGACGCGGACATCGAAATTTGTGCGACAGAATTCAAGAAATTATAAAGAAAGAGAGCATTTTTTTAATAAAGGCACGTTCTTGTCTAATTAGGACTTGTATCGCGCGTGGGGTGAGGCACGTGGCCAGGACACAAAGGATTGCCAGTTATTAGTGCGTGGTCGATAGGATGTGAACGTTGAAATTTGTGCAACATAATTGAAGAAATTATAAAAAAGAGAGAATTATTTACAAAATTCTTGATATATATTACATTGCTTACAATATACATTGTAAGCAAAGGTTTCGTCGAATTTTTTTACTTCATTTTTATAATCAAATTTACAGTGTGACGTTGTGAACGGTATTCACTGGTTAGGACTTGTCTCGAGCGTGGCGCGACGACACAAAGGACTGGCAATTCTTTCAACGCTTCAATTGTTCTTTCAGCGCTATCTAATGTTATTTTTACCCCTAATTTTGTATAATATACGAGTTGTGGCACTATTAAATTACGGGGTTCATCAAGTTTGAATTACAGGATTAAAACAAGAACGTTTCCTGTGTTCACATTGTAAAAAGCAACGGTTCAAAAGTGAAACTATATCTGTTGCTAACCAGTTTCTAGAACAGAGTACTTCACTGTTAAAACACCTACATAAACTCTGTCGATATAACTGGCGCATTCAGTGTACATAATACAGATTAACCAACTGTCAAATTACAAGTTTTGTTAAATTTATATTACAGTGTTGAACTGTCAAAATTTACTTTTGACTACTCTGTATTTTGGACTGTGTGTTCCAGTAAAAGATATAGTAGAGCGGTTCGAGTCCAAAGAGGACAGTATAGGAGCTGTAATAATTTACTTTGAGCACACTGTATTTTGAGCACTGTGTTTCAGGTAATATCGCTGTGCAATCGCTCGAGTCCAATGCGAACTGTGAAGCCCCTGTATTTTGTACTATTTCTTTTTTTCCGTGCAGTTAACTGCCAGTTCGGAATTCTAAGACTTGTTATAGAAGTATAAAAATGATCCTCACATCGTATAGTAAAAATGATGCGTTTATATTACATTTGAAACTATTCTCGCATAGGCGCGAGTCCTATATGCTGTATAGTAAAAATAATGCGTGCATATTACATTTGAAACTATTCTCGCATAGGCGCGAGTCCTATATGCTGAGTCCTATATGCTATATTTTCATATGGATTTTACTATACGTATAGCATGAATCTTCGTGTATGTATAGATTTCACTATACGCATAACACAAATCTTCGGCGTATAGCGAAAAAAATATTACGAAGTTATAAGTAAAATGTGACTCTTTGTACCGTACTTTTTGTAGAATACTGAAAACTAGTTGTTCCAATCACGAGAGCAAAATATTTTTTGAATACTACGAAAAATCACAATATGCCGAATAAAGTGTATTATTTGTATCAGTATACGTGCCATGTCGTAGGTTAAAATTTAAATTTCTTCATTATTACTATACCATAATTACAATTTTTATCTTCCATTCAATACTTTTTGACATTTAATGATATTTTTTTAGAAGCATAGTATTAATTCTAAACTTCGAGGCCCTCGTTTTCACCGTGTACGATATGCGCTATAGCCATTAGCATACTGAAGTTAAAACCGTTTGATTTTTTTGTTCCGATGATCCGAGATTTCATCAACAGACCTACAATTTTTTAGGACATATTTTAACTACCATTTTCGTCTATAAATAAAGACTTGAATAAATAAATAAATAAATTTAATGTATTTCGAAAATGTATTTATTAAGGGTAACAACTTTTGAATCGATATCTATAATATAAACCGATAAAAAAAATGGATAAAAACACCCTTTTTAGCATCTAAAGTGAGAAGACCCTTTAATACCACCTTGCATTTATTATACGCACTGATCGACAAACGTATCTTCACGGCTCGTCATGACGATAGACAAATACATGCAAAAGTGCATATGCGCATGTGCGATTTCATTTATGTGGTACACACGCGCGGAGCGAAAAATTTGAATAATACATTCTTTCGCATATGGATAATAATTGTCTCTGTATGCAAAAATCGCGATGAATATTCTTGGCAACTTTGTTGCGGACATCGCGCGCTCAGATGGCGTAGCGTCCGCACGAGGCGGAGCTCTCTGTACATGCGTGATTTGTCGCCAAATGGAAAAGACGTGAGCGCGCCGTGGCAGGTGACAAGCGCATTACGCCGACGTGAGGGAACAATATAAAAGGCTCGCTCGGTTGCTCGTAACTTCGGACCGGATGTTCCGTCTACCTTTACAAATTCGATAATCGAAGGTTAATTCGAATTTTCGTCAGATAATTTGATCAATGCCCTCGTTACGCATAATTGAATAATGTATTTCTTTCGGAAAATGTGGAATGAGAAAATGATTATTTTATATCGTAATGGCGGGAAGTCTGCCGTGCATGAGGAAATTTTGAATAAATCTATTTTTGCTCAATGAACATTGTATGATTTTTTCTGAAAAGTACATAATGCCCGAATTATTATATTAATTGTGGGTAAAATAAAAGTAAAGATATTTATTCATTATTATTTATTACGAATTTATTTATTTATTTGATTATTCATTGTTATTGATTATTTCAGATTTAATTAAGGATAATTCAGTTCGTAGGGTTCGAAAGTTATTATTGGAATTCAAATTCAAATTTTCATCACTTAATTTGATCAATGCCCTCGTTGCGGATAATTCAATAATGTACTTCTTTCGGAAAATGTGGAATGAGAAAATTATTATTTTATATCGTGGTGCCGGGAAGTCTGCGTGCATGAGGAAATTTTGAATAAATATATTTTTCCTTAATATTGTATTTTTTCTAAAAAGTATACAGGGTATCCCATTTTAATCTTACACCTGAATTTTCTCGAAAAATATTGCTCGGACGAACTATTGTGTGGAACAAAACTTCTAGGGATTGAAGGGGGACGTTTGAAAAATTTTTATTTGAGGAGCCAAAATTCAAAATGACGGCGTTACAAAGGCTGACATGTTTTTTTCAAACGGAAACATAACTTTTTTTTATTGCCAAAAAATTTGTCAGCTGAAAACTAAAAACTTTTGTTGAAAAAATTTTTTGACAAAGTTCATAGTTTTCATAGTTAGAACATCATTTTCATGCCATCAGCCATGCAACCTCCTACGCTTTGGCTAACGCAAATGCCGGTGGTAGGGACAATTAGACTAAATGTCTCACGGCAAGCCGCTCAATGTTGTATTTTCGAATGTATGGCCACTTGAACAAAAAAAGAATCAAACTTTTTTGTTGAAAATTTTTGTTTTTTTCAACAAAAGTTTTTCAACAAAAAATTTTTTCAACAAAAGTTTTTAGTTTTCAGCTGACAAATTTTTTGGCAATTAAAAAAAGTTATGTTTCCGTTTGAAAAAAACATGTCAGCCTTTGTAACGCGGCCAGTTTGAATTTTGGCTCCTCAAATAAATTTTTTTCAAACGTCCCCCTTCAATCCCTAGAAGTTTTGTTCCACATAATATTTCGTCCGAGCAATATTTTTCGAGAAAATTCAGGTGTAAGATTAAAATGGGACACCCTGTATAATGCTCGAATTATTACATTAATTTTGGGCAAAATAAAAGTAAAGATATATATTCATTATTTATAATTATTATTTTTAATTGCGAATTTATTTATTTATTCGATTATTCATTATTATTGATTATACAAGATTTAATTGAAGATAATTAAATTCGTAGGGCCAGAAAATTATTATCGGAGTTTAAATTTTCGTTGGATTATAGTGACAGCGTAGGTATAGCTGTCAACCTTATTTCTTCAATTTATTAATATCGCGTTATGTAGAGTTTAAAAATAAATTTATTCTATATAATATACTTGGTTTTTTTGCTATACAATGTGTGATACGTAAATTGTTATTGTAATTCACGATTCTACGAAAGGGATATATAATAATTAATTTTATGATGCCAAAAACATAACATCCCTATATTGATTATGTATCGGAATTTGAATAAACGTATAGTAAATTTTGTTTGGGTTATAGGTATATACGTTGAAGGCTCGTTCAACCCTCGTTGGTCAAATGATTGGCATACGGCTATAGGCAGATATTATAATTAACTTACTCTGCATGTTGTCGAAAAAGCTTTGTAGGGGACTGCCCTTCCATAAATTGAAGCTCGATCCAAATGGATTCCATCCCTCCAAAGAGTCGTCCGTGTCATCACCGAAACTCGGCAATTCGGGCAATCGGATCACAGGACGCGATAATGAGATCGGAGGTTGACCGGGTAATACCAAAACTTGGTCGATCCGGGCTCCATCGTTTTCGGCTCTTGAGTCCGGCCGGTATCGTATGTCTGTTTTCATGAAAGACAAAACAAAGTGCGGATATTAGAAAAGAACATATTTTTGGTTTTATACGAGATCGGTTTTATTAGTAAAAAAAAACATTGAAATTGTTACAAAAGTTTGATTTTATTTTTGCCAATAATATATTTCATTTTTATGTAAAAACTATCCGATGGTATTTTCAGCTTCCACATACACTTGCTTTGTGATGAAAACGCTTTTTTTTTCTTTTCGAAATTGCCCTAGAAATACTTTCAGAAAACGCCGGTCCGATGAAATTTTTTTTCTCGTCCGTCTAAATTTCGGCTCATTTTGACATGTCCGGGACACCGCAGGGGAGAAAAACCGCAAGGTTCAGTATGAATATGTAAAGTCGAAACGAATGTTTTCATAGCACGAAGCTTTTGTGCAAAGACAATCCGAAAGAAGGTCTTGGGATTTTATCTCTTCGACCTATATTTCTAAACTTTTATTTCAGCTTTTATGCAAATATAATTTTATACAATCTAAACGAGCGCATCTTTGTGGAAATCTTCTTGCAAAATGGGACTAAAAACAATGGAATGTACTTTCTGTTTCCTACGGTCTTCTCGAAGGAGAGAAATACGCGGAGAAAAACAATTTCCCGACGAGCTGGAGAGCCAATATTGAAATTTATCGTTTGCTTAGGATTATTTGTGTCTTTAATAAAAAGAATTTTGCCGGGGATCAACGACGTGAATCGATAACGAAATATTCCATATAAGAGTAAAAAATAACAAAGGAGGACACAAAAAGTTTGAGCTGACACCGTGGGTATTTCCATTCCCTCTTTCTCTCCCTCCCCGCCCCTCTCACTCTCTCTCTCTCTCTCTGCTTCTCTCTCTCTCTCTCTCTCTCTCTCTCTCTCTCTCCCTCCCTCCCTCTCTGCCTATATCGGTTTCCGAAAATTGCGGAGAGTAATCCCTCGTTCCGTCTCCGCCCTATATGAATCTATATTCCACCCTCCCCAGTTCTCCCCATTCGATATTCCAGCCCGACAAAAGCGAGAAATCTCGCGCGATCTGGTATGACGAAATTAATCTCCCGAATGGTTGATAGTTGATTTTCCTCTGGAATCCCGTGCCCTTTCGGTGATATCTTTCTTGCCAGAAAATTATACATGCAAATTGCTTATTTCGCATGCTTTCGAATTAATTCAAGATCCCGAAAAAAAAATGTCTACAGCCCTTCGATTTGTTTCAATTTGTATTTATTGCAAAAAACAAAAAAATCGTCAAATAAAAAGAAATCAATTAATCAATTTGATAAGCACGTTCGAACGTATTTTTTTCGCTTTTTTGTATCCTTGTTGCCTCTTATGAGCCTCCAACCCTTTTTCCCCATTTTGGTCTCTTCAACATCTTCAGTTCCCAACCGGCGCAGCTAACAAGGAACATTACTTTGTCCGCTTTCGATTTTGTTGAAACTCATATATGTGATAAAGCATTGACAACTATTAGACACGCATTTTTTTAAATTTGCGGCAAAACGTTTTTAAGGGAGGGAACCACCCCTTAAAGAATGGCGTGTCGGGGGGTGGTTTTGCAGTTTCACCCACAAGCAGTCCACCGATTTGAATGAAACAAAAACCAAAATTCTTCTAATGTAAAGCGATGAAAAATCCACGGTATCAGTATTGAAAAAAATCCAAATTAAGGGGAGACACGCCTTTCTTTGAGGAGTCGTTTCCTCCCTTAAAACCGTTTTTCCGCCGATTAAAAAAAATACGTGTCTAATAGTTTTCGATGTTTCATCACGCATATGAGTTTCAACAAAATTGAAGGTGGATACTCAAGGCCTCAGGCCACTCTAAAAGCCAAAAAAAAAATATTTTGATTTTTTTCCAGCGAAACCGCAAAACAAATCGAAATTACAAAATAGGGGTTTTATTATACACGTAATTGACTACATAAAATTATTCTTTCACAGCGATCTAGTCAAAATGGCGACTTTGCAGTATTTTTTCAATGACTATAATTTTATAGGTGTTAAAATACCTTTTTAGCAAATAAAAAAAATCGGTTTTTGGATAAACTTAGAGTGGCCTAAGGCCTTGAGTGATGTTCCTCGTAAGTGGTCACCCATCCAAATGTTGACCCCCTTTTCGCATTTTCGAATTGATACTTCGAAATAAAATGCCCAGTTGTGCACATTTGGTTGTATATTGGGATGCAGATCGATCACACAGGGGACTGCATGAACGTATACCTATATTTTCGAATCTTCAGCAACCCCAGCATTTACCAGGGTATGCGATGTACGCCGTACATCGAAACCTCTTGAATTTAATTTCGTACTCGATTCGCCGGGAAAGCTCGGCGGTGCGTCATAGTTCCGCGAGACAGAGATGGAGAAAAAGAGACAAGCGAAGGAAGGAGGGAGCTGGGGAGGGAGTCATGGGGAGATTCTTTGGAATTCTTGGTGAGATACTTGAAATATTCAAGATCTTGGAAAACAAAGTTTCGCAGTCGAGCTTACCTTGCATACAGAAATATATATATATATATAGGTATGTATGGATGTTTGGATATGCATGCACGGTAGCCTGATAGTGGTGGTAAGTTGAAAAGATCGCTGCATAGACCAGGTGTTTCCTTGCGCGCGCCTACTTCGTTTCACGTACACCCCCCCCCCCCCCCCCCCACGACTCGGCGCTATGGCCACGACTCAAAAAAGAGAGAGGGAAAGACAATCGAGATAGAAGCAACTTAAGGGGTCTGCATAAGTTTGGAATGTTTGAAATATCATTTTTATAGCATAGATATATAGTCTAGGATCTTAGCTTCAATTTGCAGCAAAGATTTGGTGAAAATTCCAAAAATTGACCGAGTTATGAGGATTTCTGTCAAGTGTTAGATCGCCCAGGCTGCGATTAACCCTTTTTTTGCGTTTTTCTCGAAACTACGAAATGGGGCAAATTATATCTCAAAATATATTCGTCCGACTCGCTTCAAATTTGACAGCGCATAGCTTATATCATTTTCTATCGTATGGCCGGATGCTTTTTTGATATGTCTATCAATTTAATAACAACAAATGATAAAAGTTGTTTTCTTGTTATCGAAAATCGATATTTTTCCTCTACAGCTTACATATATGTAATTTTTTGAATTTCCGAAAAATGTTCTGTCGTACGAAATTCTTATTATCATTAATTATATTGTTTTTATGTTTTATAAAATAGACAAATTATAATCGTTGTTTTTCATTTGTCAATCGATATCACCCTGTTTGCTAGACCCACCTACACCGATTGGCGATTCAGCATCAACGGCACTATTTTCAAATAATTATAACATCATTGTTTCTCAATAATTTTCGATTATGACGAAAACTCGCACTCGGCAAGAGTCCGTATTGATTATGTGTGAGTTCCGACTTAGCCATCCCAATACTCTCACGAGGAAAAAAAATTGAAAATCGATTGATTTTTTAGGCTACAATTCATGCAGACCTACTAACTTCAGATGCTGGAAAGACAAGAGAGACTTGCGTGATGGAGAAGGGAAGTACCTATAGACATATCGTTTCACTATTCGCCTCTCCCTCTCTCTCTCTCTCTCTCCCTCTCTTGATTTTTGAATAATTTGTTTAATTTAAAACCGTTCCAAGACGTTTATTTATTTTGAAACGAAACGATGAAAACAAAATACTCGCTCACGAACAATTGGAAATATCAATAATTCGAGGGTTGAAGAATGTTTTTCTTGTTTATTCTGCAAAAGCGAGTATTTTCTGTCCTTTGGTCCCTTTTGCGAATTTATATGTTGTATATGTATAAAAGCGACCGCGCGCTCAAGACGAATATACGTAGTCGAAAATGCTCAGGTATGGGTCTGTACGTCGTTGGAGTAATTCAATTTTCATTGGCAACTCCAGGTCTCGAGCCCGTGAAATGAGAACGACAGGGAATTCCTTCAGTCTCTCTCTCTCTTTCTCTCTCTCTCTCTATCCCTCTCTCTCTCTCTCTCTTTCTCTTTCTCTTTCTCTCTCTCTCTCTCTCTCTCTCTCTCTCTCTATCCCTCTCTCTCTCTCTCTCTCTCTCGCTCTCTCTCTCTCTCCTCGTTTTTAAAAGTTCTCTCCCGCGATCTCTCCGTATCTCGTTTCTTCTTCTCGTCTTCGCTGTGTCTGGCTCAGCCTCGCTGTTACTACTGAGTGGTACGGGCATTTCTCGTTTCGTAACAGAGTGTTTCAAGCAGAGTCTCCGCTGGAGAGAGAGGGAGAGAGAGAGAGAGAGAGAGAGAGAGAGAGAGAGAGAGAGAGAGAGAGAGAGAGAGAGAGACAGAGAGAAAGCGAGAGAGAAAGAAAGCGAGATGGCGATTCTGCACTCTTGCGCTGGCGATTATCCAATTTGCATGGTTCCTCGTCAATTCTCGTTGGTTGCATGCACGTAGGCGGCAATTGAAATCAATTTGTCCCTATCACAAACGGGCCATTACAGCAGATTCGAGGGCATTCAGGAGAACGATTGCGTAAGGAGCACGCGGGCTTTAATGCAGAGGTGCAGCATTCACGTCCCGAACGCTAGCAAATTTTCCCTCGAGGTGTATTATTCCGTCTATCGCTATGTGTGTCTTCTCCCGGCGCGCTTTCTCCCTCTGGCTTTTATAAAATCTCAATTCCATACCCGTATTATCGTTCGTACGATTCATCACTATGATCGTCATCGGCGAATGGAGAAAATATATCTTTTTTTTTAATCGTCGTTATTTGTAATCAAAGCATGAATTTCTCGATTTATATTGTTCCCGTAATTTTACTGCTTCGTGTAAGCGTTTGACGCATCTGATTGTTTAGTTGCCTTATCACGATATATTGATGACAAAGAAGCATTATGGATATATGAACAATGTAATAATAAGTTTAATGATTTTATAAGTTTATAATATTTGAGTTGATAACTTTAATGATTTTAAAGGGCCCAAGTTTAGTGCCCTTTATAACACCTAGTATATGTATTTTTTTCTTTAAAAAAATTTGCCTAAAAATCGTCAGATAATTGTTAATAACAAATGAACTATGCAATATGAAAAAAAACTCACACGTACTTCCATAGACAATGTATTTTTCAAGATATATTCAACATTTCAAGTGATTCGGTTGAAAGTTGTCTGACAAGGAACAGCCCTCAGGTGTTCGCCTCCGATTTTGTTGAAACTCATAAGTATATGTGATAGAGTATCGAAAACTTTGAGACACGTATTTTTTTTTACCTGCGGAAAAAAGGATTTAAGGCGGGAAATCGCACCTCAAAGAAAGGCGCGTCGAGGGGTGATTTTGCAGTTTCACCCAGAAGCAATCAACCGATCTGAGTGAAACAAAAACAAAAATTCTTCTAATGAAAAGCAATGAAAAATCCACTATGAAAATGTTAAGAAAAAATTGAATTACGGGGTAAACTACCCCTCAATTTGCCTTTTTTCACCCCACACTTAAGAGGGTTGTATGCAAATTAATAAAACAGGTATCATTTTGAAGGGGAATTAAAATTAAAGTTGATGGGTTTTTGCGTTTTAGCGGCATAGCAAATTTAAGGGGGTAAACCACCCCTAACATAAATGTATTTATCATGGTCGTTTTTTCTGTGTTTAAAGTGTATCCGCTGATTTTAAATATTTCTATAAGCTACAATTTAATGTTTTATCATATTTTAAAATTATTACATTCGTCTTAAGGGGTAACTACCCCTCTGACGAGAAACATCATTGAAGTATCCGCTTTCGATTTCGTTGAAACTCACATATGTGGTAAAGCATTGCAAACTATTAAACATGTTTTTTTTGTATCGGAAGAAAAACGGTGTTAGGGGATGAAACCACCCCTCAAAGTTTGTCCCACAAGCAGTCCACCGATCTGAATGAAACAAAATCGAAAATTCCTCTAATATTAAGCGATGAAAAATCCACTACAAGAGTGTTGATTAGAAATATAATTGAGAGGTAAACCACCCCTCCATTTGCCGTTTTTCACCCCACGCTTAAGAGGGTTGTATGAAAATTAATAAAACAGGTATCATTTTGAAGAGGAATCAAAATTCAAGTTGATGCGTTTTTGTGTTTCAGCCGGATAGCAAATTTAAGGGGGTAAGCCACCCCTAACGTAAATTTGTTCATTTCCATTCATTTAAAAAACCCGAAGATTTTGAAAATCCTGTTACCTTTGGTTTTGGTGAATCGAACACACATTGTGAAATACCCGGTTGCAATAATTTGGCCATTATCAGATTACATGGTGCAAAAAGCCGTTGTGTTTGAAGCATTTTTTTGACGACTATCATTATTGCAGGAATTATGAGCCATGATTGTTGATAGTTATCATATGAAAAAAGTGTATGTCACAAGAAAATGATTTCATGGCATATGACTGCGATACTTTTCATAAGTACTATTAATTAAATCAGCTGATTTGAATCCCAAATGAAATATGTCAAAATATATTAAAAACATGTTCGTTAACCTACTGTAAAACCCTCAGTTTCATTAATATGTTTAATTAAATAAACGGTAAAATAATGAAAATATACATTCCTCCACAAAACTACGTCGCTGGCTAAATTATCGCTTGATCGAGGCGCATCATCTTTCCGAAATATACGAAGTGAGCCTTATAACGTATTCTGTAAATTATTATAATTAATGATATAGTAGAAGTGTGTGTTTATTCCTATGGAGATGCTTAATGGACGTGCATATTAAAATCGGAAGTGTTTCGACACGAAAATATGAGTCATGAGTAAGGGGTAGCCTCACGTCCCCACTCCCAAAGTACTGCTCCTAAAGCTCAAAACGAATATGCCTGCACATACAAACATAAAATTGATATTACCGATGAAATGAAAGCCGTTTTAACGAAATTCGTGAAACCTTTTGCGAAACTTCAACCGAAAAGTAATTAGAGAGGGTAGTAAAAACTTAAAATGTAAAAAATGTAAAAATTTAAAAACGTAATAATTTTAAAACGCGGGAGAATGTTTTGAATCTGCGGATACATGTTAAACACAGAAAACATGTCGGTGATGAACAAATTTATGTTAGGGGTTGTTTACCCCCTTGAATTTGCTGTCCCGCTGAAACGCAAAAACGCGTCAACTTCAATTTTGATTCCCCTTCAAAATGATACCTGTTTTATTAATTTTCATACAACCCTCTTAAGCGTGGGGTGAAAGACGGCAAATGGAGGGGTGGTTTACCCCTTAATTATATTTCTAATCAACACTCTTGTAGTGGATTTTTTATCGCTTAATATTAGAGGAATTTTCGATTTTGTTTCATTTAGATCGGTTGACTGCTTGTGGGACAAACTTTGAGGGGTGGTTTCATCCCCTAACACCGTTTTTCTGCCGATACAAAAAAAAACATGTTTAATAGTTTGCAATGCTTTACCACATACGTGAGTTTCAACGAAATCGAAAGCGGATAATTCAATGATATTTCTCGTCAGAGGGGTAGTTATCCCTTAAGACGAATGTAATAGTTTTGAAATATAATAAAACATTAAATTGTAGCTTATAGAAATATTTAAAATCAGCGGATACACTTTAAACACAGAAAAAACGACCATGATAAATAAATTTATGTTAGGGGTGGATTACCCCCTTAAATTTGCTATGCCGCCAAAACGCAAAAACCCGTCAACTTTAATTTTAATTTCCTCTCAAAATAATACCTGTTTTATTAATTTGCATACAACCCTCTTAAGTGTGGGGTGAAAAAAGGCAAATTGAGTTTATCCCCTAATTTAATTTTTTCTTAACATTTTCATAGTGGATTTTTCATCGCTTTTCATTAGAAGAATTTTCGTTTTTGTTTCATTCAGATCGGTGGATTGATTCTGGGTGAAACTGCAAAATCACCCCTCGACACGCCTTTCTTTGAGGGGCGATTTCCCCCCTTAAATCCGTTTTTCCGCAGATAAAAAAAATACGTGTTTCAATATTTTTGATGCTCTATCACATATATGAGTTTTAACAAAATCGGAGGCGGACACCTGAGGGATGTTCCTTGTGAGTTATGTTTCCGGCCAACTTAAAAAATGCGGTTTTGAGATAAACGCTGCACAGCCGCTATTTTGAAATTAATCGCTACAAAAAAATATTGTATACGGTCACTGATATGTATGATAAACACCCCATGCAGAAATTTTGACCGGGATACCCTATGTCCGCTCAAATCCCGATCAGGATTTGTCATGGATTCCCCAAAACCGGTATCCCGGTTAGAATCCAACTTGCATCAGTATCGGCATATGCACGACGACGATGGCATCATTTTGAAAATTTTGGCGTCACGTGTATTTTCTGTATTACTATGGAATTCCTATTTATAGATAGGAATTTCTGTCTATAGATTCCTATCTATAGATAGGAATTACATAGTAATACCGAAAATACACGTGATGCCAAAATTTTCAAAATTATGCCATCGTCGTGGTACGTATTCCGATACTGATGCAAGTTGGATTCTAACCGGGATACCGGTTTTGGGGAATAAGTCTCTGTTTATACCCACCGGCATGTCGGTGGGTATAAATATGTATTTAAGAAAAATTAAAATCAAATTCACAATGATTAGATCAAAATTTACACCAACCATGAGTTCTTACGTATTTCGAGAGAAAACATCTCGTCGAGGCAAAGAAATTTTTGCAAAAAAGTTGTGAGTTTCAAATATTACATTATAAATATGAAAAAAATCACAAAATGAGTTGTGAATTTCCTCAAGTTGAAGAAAATAAAAATCGATTTCACGACAGTTATATTAAAATTTACACCACAAGTGTAGTGTATTTTGAGAGGAAACATTGTGTTGAGGCAAAGAAATGTTCGCACAAAAAGTTATGTGCAAAAATTTCTTTGCCTCGAGGCAATGTTTTCTCTCAAAATACGTACGAACTCACTTTTGGCGCAAATTTTAATCTAATCATTTTGAATTTGATTTTAATTTGTCTTAAATACGAAAAAATTCAAAACTAATTTTGTGAATTTTTTTGTATTTATAATTTCTTATCAATACATTTGCATTCACAGATTTTGATGTGAATTTTTTTTAATTCACATCAAAATCTCGGGATGAGCGCGATCTGCCATTTGAATCTTTGGACAAATTTTTTTTTACTTATAGTTTAATGCACCAAAACTTTATAAATGTTATTTATTTTTATAATAAATTTAACACGTCATAATTCCATTTTTGACATTTTATTTCAGCCTGTATTCACCCGTGATCCTTCCCAGATTCCTCAATGATTCCATGGGGAATCTATTTAGAGTTATTAAAGGTTCCGGTTTTGGATCCCTAATGGAATCCAGTTTACGGATCTTACATTTAGTCTTCGAATCTGATCCGATATCGGACTAGATCCCGACTGGGAGCCCGGGATACAAGTCAGAATCCAGCTATCTCCCTGCCAAAATTTCTGCACGGGACCCTTTTATGTAATCTCGATTTATTTGGTAGTTTTTCTGAAAAAAAAAATCCCTAAGAAGTCTATTTTTCGGCCTCTAGAGTGGCCTAAGGCCTTAATGTACTCATTTTTCCCGCCTATACAACTGTGCACGCGGCGGAGTCCGAGGGCGCGCGGCGAAGGGCGACGGAGGGTGGAGGAAGAAAAAAAGGGAACGATAAAAATTTATATAATTATATGAATACGACAACGCAAAATATAAAGAGATTGTAACAAAATGGGATGTCGTTGACCGCAGCCACTACGAGCTCTCTCTCTCTCTCTCTCTCTCTCTCTCTCGCTCTCTCTCTCTCTCTCTCTCTCTCTCTCTCTCTCTCTCTCTCTCTCTCTCTCTCTCTCTCTATCTCTCTATCTTTATCTCTTTTGTGTTAAAACTTGCGGTAGAGAAGATACGACAAAAATTTCTGCCATTTTCGAGCTTCTTCCTCGCTCACAAGGCAGACTCCTTCTGTCTTTCTGCCTCGCTCTTTTTTCTCGCTCTCCACATTCTTTGCACGAGTTTGCTCATTGCCAGAGAGAAATACGTACGTATAATGCAACTGGGACGACAATCCAGAGTTTATGTACACGAGAGGAGGCTGCTCGGCTTGTACATCTTCCTCATTCCTCTGCTACACTCGGAGGGGAGAGGAAGAAAGAAAAAGCGCTACATATCCTTAATTAAATTGAAACCCTGTCGGGCTCACCCCGAGCAATGACAATCCTGTCTCACTAGATTTCAAATCGAATATTAAATTTACTTTGTCGCGGTAAGTATACTACGGTCTACGTGTATTGCTATGGCTGTATTATTCACCCGATTTTTTGTTTCCTTTTTCTCAACTATTCATAAGCTCCTTGCCTCAATAAGTAATGCGTAACAATCCTTGTGAAGTAGGATTACATTTTTTTTTCCTTTCTTGTGCACCGAGGAACGTAAGCTGCCACAATCTATTAAAATAAACGTCGTACGTTTTATTACAAGCGAAGTCGAATTGTTCGAAACTCATAAAATGGACGCTTTGTAAAATTTTCAAAACTATTAACCCTTTTTTTTAGAACCTAATTTTTCAATTTTACCTCACACTTCTAACCCTATAATTATCATCTTTGTTCTGATGAAATAATTTTTTACAGCTCTTGCCCGTAAGCCAAATTATAGGTCGTTTTATTGGGTGAGAAGTGTGAGGTAAATTTGAAAAAACCGTTTCTGAAGAAAAAGGATTAATTGTTTTGAAAATTCTACAAAGGGTCAAATTTATGAGTGAGAAGAGTGAAAAAATTGCGAAAATTGGAAATTTCGCAGCTCTTGAGCGACCACTAAATATTCATCGGCCGGCTAGAGCTTTCGCGAGGTTATTTTAAAATGCTAAAACGTAAAATTCGTGGGTGAGGAGTGAACGGAAAAAATCGATTTTTTAATGAAAATTTGCATTTTTGGGAGGCTTGAGCGAACTCTGAATATTTTTTGACGGCTCGCAGCTTTCGCGACCATTTTTTTTTCTTCGAACAAGATAATTGGATGGTGAGAAAAATGAAAAAGAAATAGAACTCAAAATTAGGTCACCCTACATGTATTGACGAATGTGTATATGTAGGATACATGTATTTACGGATACCAAAAAAAAAATATGAAATGAAAAAAAAATGAAAAATATACGGCTCAATTGTAGGGCTCAATTGTAGAAGCGTTTTTAGGCGCTCTGCGGAAGGACGCAGAACTTTTATTAGCACAGGGAATAAAAAATAATTTCTCCATTTACATTAGTCTTGCTAGAGAAGTACACACGATTAATGAAAATGTGGTTTTTTTCGCAAAACGGCATAATTATAAAAAACATTTTTTTTTGCTAGAAAAATCAGCTTGATTTTGTTTTAAAAAACAAGAATTCTTGATGAATCGGCAAAATCGTGTGTACTTCTTTAAATTATCTATCTAAGAAGCTACAGTTAAAATTTCAACTGAATTGACTGAAAACTTCCCGAATTAAGCGTTCTCCCGATTTCGAAAACGAGATTACGAGAAAAACGCGTATACAGTTTCAACGCTAATTTAGGAGATATATCGTTCACCCGAGGGAATTAACGCGTAACACCACTGTAAACGTAAAAAAATAAGCGATTTTTTTTTCGTGGACGGACAAGTAAGAGTATAATATATTCAAGGATGCTATTGGTCATATTTTCAAGTGAACAAAAAAAATATATATTAAAACATTACACAAAATGATGACGTTGTAGCCATTCTTGCGAGGCATGTTGAATTGAGACGCAAGTTTGAATGTGGAAAAATTTTTTAAAAACATTCTATTGTTTCACATGAGTATAGCTAAAGAAATACGTAGGGGCATTTGATAATATTAATTGTTGTGTAATTGGCAAGCATTTAAAGAAGAAACTCAATTCTCGACAGAATGACAGGAACAACAATTTGTTAATAAATAATGTTATAATTTACTCATGGAAAATTCCGTAAGTATTTCACTTCGGAATGTTATTTTGAAGATATGCTCAAAATTCGGAGTGAATAGAACGAAAATTGTTGAAGTGCGCTGCGTGCCGTTATGTAAAATTGTGTACCGAGAAAAATGGTCAACGTCACGCACACGGGCCTTTTTTTACAGGTACCAACATTTTTCCTCCTCATTCTAGATCGTTCAAACCATCTCTTAAGGCGGGATATACATTGAGACCGAAAAAAGGCAGTACTGAGGGATTTTTAAAGCTACAAAATAATTATTCTACAATTATCCAACTTTAGGTATACTTTAATAGTATATTTAAGCATACGAAACGATTTTTTAAAATTAATTCATCATCAAAATGGCGGAACTGTAGCAGAGTGTTACAGCAAGGTCGTCGTGGGAGTTGCGAATCGGCGTGCAGTCTAGCTTCTCGTAGTCTTTGATTTGCAAAAAAGTTCAAACATTTTTTCAGTTAGAACATGGATAGTTTCTATGTGACGGTAATTAAAATGAAGAAAATGCAAATTTGAGAAAATTGCACGCATTTACAAAAAAAAAAATCAACATTGCACCCAATATTTCTGTAAAATGTGGATTAAAAAAGTAGTTTTTTATTTTCAATTTCTCAAAAACAATTTTCGTCAAGTAGAAGGTACCAATATTATCAATATTTGTACCAAGTTCCAACTCAATCGGCTTAATAGTTTTTGAGTATTCCTGCACGCCAATTTCGATAATGCAGTTTTAAGAAAAACGCGTTTGAAGTTCACGCCCGCTCTGAATCAAAGCGGTGAGGCACAGCGTTGACGGGCTGTGACGTTGGAAGTTTTTCGAATTTTGCTTTGAAACTTTGGGAAAATATTCTACATATATAGTTCTATCATTTAACGGCGGGGTAAAGTTAATTCGGCGAAAAAAAGGCATGTTTTTAAGATTTTTTTTTGGCGTAACGAATAGTGTTCGTTTATTGAAAAATTTACATATAATAAAGTAACATTTGAACAACATTCTCCTAAATTTGCATTGCAAAATATTCAAAATTGAGCGAGTGAAAATTAAACCCCGGAGGCGCCTTGAAAAAAAGTTGGTTTGCGGTGTGCACCATAACTCGCAACAGAATCATTTGAAACAAAAAAATCAAAATGCATTTGTTAAAGGAGATGTTTCTCGAGGTAATGACGGGAGGATTTTTTTTTTTTCATATTTTTCGATTTTTCGTAGCACTTGGGAGCCAAAAACCCGATTTTCGCTAAAAAAAATCGGCTAATTTGTTGTTGAAAAATTAGTAATTATTTTAAAAAAAACAAAAAAGCTCTCGACAATACCTGGTGAATTATGTGAAGAAGTACTGTGCGAAATTCCAAAGCGATTGGTCCAGTAGATTTTGAGTTATCGTGTACACGGACTTCAAATATGACAAGTCTCAGAAAAACGGTTTGAAAAACGCAGAAGAGAAGAGAACGGCATGGAGCAATAGACGCTCAAATACTCATAACTTCGTCAATTTTACTCCGATCGACTTGAAATTTTAACACAATATTCTTGATATATTATGAATTCATTTAAAAATAAAAATAAATAAATAAAAATTCAAATACTTTACCCCGCCCTTAAGAGGAAATATATACCTAGATATACACCTAGACCGTAGAAGACCTACACTATGGGCCTGGTATCGATGATTCCATGTAAGTTGACAAATTTCATGATTGATTCATTCCCAAATTTCCAAACGGGTTTTTCTCGAAACCACGTTTTTCAAATCGGTACCCAAAATCTCTCGAAAACCAATGCCCCGATTGCCTTGAGGTTTTTTTTGGTTATTCTATACACCATTATCTAGTACTTGTCATAGGATTTTTTTCCGTTACTTAGTTTTTGTTTTATAAGCAAAATAATAACTAATTTTTGGCCCAAAAATCACTATTTATGTTCAAACGTCCGCCATTTTGCCATAAATCGATATTTTCAAAATCGGCCATGACAAGTACTAGATTATAGTATCTAATTTAATAATCTTTTTGGTTTCTCTTTCAGATGATTTTTTAAGAAACTCCAGTGGGTGCGGTATACGCACATTTTTTCACGACGCTCCAAGGATCATACAATATCCTTGTATATTTTTGATATTTTTAAATAAAGAAAATTAAACATATTTTTGAATATACATACTTTTAGATCATTCAAACCCCAAGCCGGAATTTCAAATAGTTTTCCTTGAAAAAATTTACAAAAATGACCTTTTTCCGGCTCCTAGGTGTATATCACGCCTTAAGTCAATGAAAAAAAAACATTTTTTTGAAAATCCAACAGTGGCCTCCCCTCTTAAAGCTCTCATTTGTATTCTCCGTATACCCACGTATACATTCTGATAGTAGGTCTTCAGTTGTTAAGTCGTTGTGTATTATTTGTATAACGACTGGACTTAACGACTCCAAATTGCTACTATCACCGTCTAGGCACTTTTGTGCGTTTCGGAGCGCTCGAAGGTGCTTCGGAAAACGAGCACAAAAACTTTTTCATTTTTCCCGCGTATAATTCCTTTTGTATGTCATTCTCGTGATGTTTACCCATCATCTAAGCCATTAACAAAGAAACGTTCAACATTTTTATTGTACTCAGATGTAAAAGTGCGAGATGAGCGCGCCTCTTCTGTTTCCAGGTGGCTTTAGTGAGAAAAACAAAGTGGTGCGGATCTCTGGATATCTGCATAAAGGGCCATTATGCGCTTGGCGTGAAGGTCCACGCACATAGTTGAACATATGTGCATACCCATGTAGGGTGATCGGTAGTGGCCAACGATTGGCCGATGCTCGACGCCAAGCTTGCCAACATTGGCACTCGAGCTTGGCCCGATCATCGACCGAGCCTTGGATGATAAGAGCGGCCCGATATTCGCAATCAATATTGGCCCTAGAATGGCTTATGAGAATCGGCCGAGCATCGCGTAGGAGTTCATTCGAGAATCGGCCAACAATAAGCCCCCTCAAGATTGCCATCATTGGCACTCGAGCTTGGCTCGATTATCGACCGAGTCTTGGCGGATAATTGTGACCCAATATAGATGACCAAAACTGGTCCTGCACTGCCAAAAAAAAAATTAATTATTTTTGTATTTTAATTCGTCATTACCTGGTCTTTCGAAATGATTAGTTCGAAGAAAATATTTCACCCATATGGGACTCGAACCTTGAACTTCCCTACTCATAGCCAAATACGCTGCCCCTATGCTACCGAGTGCTTGTAATATTTGAATCGCAGATATGGCATAAGATACTAAAAGGATTCTCATCATTATTTGTATCACATAAACTATATCAATTAGTTAATATCATTGTGATAATTAGAGAGTGCTATCGAATGACATGTTATAGAATTTTCAAACCTAACCTATATATATAGTTCCTCTCTCTCCACCTTCTCTACCCTCACAACCCGTTAATATGTGTGTTGCAATAAAGATAGACCATTAGTTCATTAGTTCAAGTTTAATTTGAATAAATAAATATATTTAAAATGAATAATTCCAATAATGGAATGCAATAGGAAAAATTTGATTTCACAAAAAATCTAGTTATTTCAAATAAAAAATAAATAAATAGACGCGGTTAGTTAATATTAATAGAATTTTTCTGTCAGTGTAGGATGGTTCATAAAAATCGGCAGAATATCACGTATGAGCTCGTTCGAGAATCGCCCAACAATGAGTGCATTTATTTGGTAGTATATTTGTTAAGAATAAAGTCCAATGGACTCGTCAAAAGTATTTATCTCGTCTCTCAATGAATTCAACGCGAAACAATGAATCGTCAATATACGAATTGCGGTTCGATCATGCGTTACTCGGCCGAACATTGGCCTCGTATCGGCAAAAACATGATTGGCGAGTCTATACTTCGGCAAACATCGACCTCGTATCGATAAGCCAATGATTAGAGAGCCTATATTTGGCCGAACATTGTCCTCGTATCGGCAAACCAATGATTGGCGAGTCTATACTTCGCCAAACATCGGCCTCATATCGATAAACCAATAATGAACAAGTCTATACTTGGCCGAACATTGGTCTCGTATTGGGAAACCAAAGATTGGCCAGTCTATACTTCGCCAAACATCGGCCTCGTATCGACAAGCCAATGATTAGCGAGTCTACGTTTGGTCGAACATTGGCCGCGTATCGGCAAACCAATGATTGGCGAGTCTATACGTCGCCAAACATCGGCCTCATATCGATAAGCCAATAATGAACAAGTCTATACTTGGCCGAAAATTGGCCTCGTATTGGCAAACCAATGATTGGCCAGTCTATACTTCGCCAAACATCGGCCTCGTATCGACAAGCCAATGATTAGCGAGTCTACGTTTGGCCGAACATTGGCCGCGTATCGGCAAACCAATGATTGGCGAGTCTATATTTGGCCGAACATTGGCCTGGTATCAGCAAACCAATGTTGGCTAGTCAATACTCAGCCGAGCATTGGCGTACAATTGGTTAATCGATCATCGTCCCGCCAACATTGGTCCAAGTATTGGCCGTTACGGTTCGATTGGCGAAACCTACATGGGTACACACGTCGATACGCGTGGAGATTTCTGACTTCATTTATATATATATATATTATATATTATATATATATGTGTGTATATATATATGTATATATATATATATATATATATATATATATATATATATATATATATATATTAGGTGTAGTATAAAGAAATCCATTATTTTTCCCTTCAATTTCATGCAAAAATCATGGATTTCTTTTTACTACATCCAATATATATACATATGAAGTATGAATATCTCTACAAGTGTGCACAAGAGAGAAACCTTCTCGCCCGTTGAACCGCGCGCGATTGAGCAGCTGAGCCTCCCGCGCTCTCAAAGGGTACAACGTTTTAGCGTTTCCATTCAAGAAGTGAGCGAGACGTAGATGTGGAGCGGGACATCAGACGACAGGAAAAGAGAGACGTAGAGAGGACGGTAGTGGGTGGAAGCAGCAGACCGACGAGCCACGGCCACCGCGCTATCTAATTATACCACTCGCTGATTGGCGGTCTCGCTCTCCCGCGCCCGCGAGCGCGAATATCTGCTCCTGGACGTCGAAGGCAATTAGAGTAATTAGGTCAGGGCATCGACATCTCCAGTGAGGTGAGCGGCTGCATACATGCAGGTACGTGTCTGTACATGGACACACACACACACACACACACACACACAAAATTGCTTATGTTCAGACGGAAATTTTGAAGTCATTCGATTTTGAGCACCACCTCAAAACAGCCATGTGCTGATGGGCAACATTATGTAGATGTAACCGGTTTAAAATTACCTTTCTGCGTCTATATGTGTGTGTGTTGTGTGTGTGTATATATATATATTTATACATATACATATACATACATACACACACACACACATATATATGTGTGTGTGTGTGTGTGTGTGTGTGTGTGTGTGTGTGTGTGTGTGTGTGTGTGTGTGTGTGTGTGTGTGTGTGTGTGTGTGTGTGTGTGTGTGTGTGTGTGTGTGTGTGTGTGTGTGTGTGTGTGTGTGTGTGTGTGTGTGTGTGTGTGTGTGTGTGTGTGTGTGTGTGTGTGTGTGTGTGTGTGTGTGTGTGTGTACTATAGTTATAGATGCAGAGGAGGTAGCCAAAATAATAGATACGCCATCAAGTGCCATCCCCATGTTATGTGATGGCGTACCTATTATTTTGAACACCATGCTTCACACACACACACACACACGCGCGCGCGCGCGCACACACGTGTGTGTGTGTGTGTGTATTTATGTACGTTAATAACCCTACACACCCACATATCTATAGACCCGGATATAACAGAGCACTCCTACAACCAAGAGCACGGTTAATCACTGCTATAATAATGGGACACGTACATCAACAAGTAGATAGGGAGACTCTCTCTCTCTCTCTCTCTCGCTCTCTCTCTCTTTGCCCGTTGATATTGGCAGGTCAGATAATGATTAATAATAAATCCACTTTTGCTCCATATCTCGACACCGTATGTCGAAATATCATCTCCGTAAAAGAGAAAGAGAACAAAGTTTCGACTGAAATATAGAGGGTATTATTGGGTTTGAAAAGTGTGGAAAAATTGACATTTGACCAGAAATCTCATTTTTGAAATCTGCGGTGGGCACAATAAATATTCTACGGATTATCGGTTAACCGTTTTGATTCTAGTTTCGCAACGGAACGTATGTCATAGATGCATAAATGTACGTGTTGTAGAATTTGTGGTTCGAGCAGAAAATTGGAAAAAATCAACGGTCATTGGGTTATTCCGAGGCATTTATTTTTATGTCATTTTTGAAAGGTGCCCATCGGGAAAGAGACTGCCGAGAGATTTTGAGTGGCTTTTTTTGTAGCGATAATTAAGTATAATTATTTAATATTGGGATTTTACGTTTGGGATTATATAACACTGTGCTACTGGTTGGAGATTATCTATTAAATGTTCCTGTTTATGCTCTTTCGGGCTTTAGTATTTTATTCCTATCCCTATAAGTCTTTATCACGGTCCTTAGCCGACCAGGAGACATCTGAAGCTTGAAGTCAGTGCGCCTCTTAGCGGTCACCCATCTAAATATTTGGCCAGGTCCCCACGGCTTTACTATTTATTCAATTATTTATTAATTTATAGTAAACTGGTAGAAAATCCATTCAGTATTAAGGGGTCTTCTCACTTTAGACGCTAAAAAAGTGTATTTTCACGAATTTTTTTGAGAGGTTTATATTATAGATATCGATATAAAAGTTGTTACACTTAATAAATATATACTTTCGAAATACATTTTTTTTAAATTACTTATAGACGTTACCATAGAGGTCAATTAAAATAGAGGTCAAAAAATGTTCTAAAAAAATGGTAGGTCTGCACTGTTGATGAAATCTCGGAGATGGATCATCCGAAACAAGAAAAATCAAATGGTTTTAGAATGAGTATGTTAATATCTATAGCGCATATTATACGATTTTTGATATATGCAGAAATAACAAAATGGCAGACATTTTTCGAAAAAAAAAAAAAAAAAAAAAAACGTGTTTTTTTCACGGTTTTTGGCAAAAAATAGTAAATATAAAAAAACCTTGATGTGCGCTATAGCTATAGTTGTAAATAATACGTGGTTAAAATTTCATAAGGATAGGTTCAGTAGTTTCGAAGATTTCATCAACAAGCCGTCGAAAAACGTTGTTTCGAGAAAAACGGGTTTAAAGTTTCTTTGGGTTACATAAATCCATAAGATATTTTTTTCCATGTATTTCGAAAGTGTATTTATTAAGGCCTTAGGCCACAGTAGCGGGTATAAAATCATGTGCGAATTTAACGATTTTTTTCGTATGAAAAAGTAATTCACTGATTAAATTAATTACACATCTATTTAGTATGAATATCAAGCTGTTAGAATTTTTTTTCGACGTACAAAATGCTAGACTACTCGAAACTTTTCGAAACAGCTTTTTTCCAATTGGCGTGAAAAATAACTTCAATAATTTTCACTCGATTTACTTCAAATTTAAAAGTTATATTCCTAATTGTATTTCGCAGTACGTACGGAATTTCTGATTAATCGAAAACTTTTCATTTTATGAGCAGTTTATGAGCAGTTATAACGAAATATTTTACTGAACATTCATTTCTTAAGTTCAAATATCTACAACTTTTGAATAAAACAATATTTTTTAAATTCCGTACGTACTTCTCTAAGTATTCTAATGTAGATTGACGAGAATTTTTGTTTTTTGCTCTAGGTATAAAATTGTGGATGCTAAATGTCACGCCGCGGAGTGCCTACAAAAAAGATAAAAAAAGAAAATATTAGTAGTCGGCCATTTTGTACATCGAAAAAAAAATATATATATATACTTTCTAACAGCTTGATATTCATACTAAATAGATGTGTAATTCATTTTATGAGTGAAACACTTTTTCATACGAGAAAAATTGTTAAATTCGCACACGATTTTATACCCATTACTGTGACCTAAGGCCTTAAGTGTAACAACTTTTATATCAATATCTATAATATTAACCTATCCGAAAAATTCATGAAAATAGTCTTTTTAGCGTCTAAAGTGAGAAGACCCCTTGATTCATTTTAAATAGTAAATTAAAGATTAAAGAGCTAATTAATAAAAACAACAAGTATTAAATAGTAAACAATAGTAAACAACTAAACGAATAAAATTTTGTGATCTGGACAATCTATCTCTGATTATCAGTTTTTTCAAGTATTGCAATAAAACTGCATGATCGAAACGGTATATGGAATTAAAAAAATTGCACTCCTGTTAATCGACAGTCAATTTTGGGTCACAGAGTCCATACGTGTATGTGGACAACATGAAACATTAGTAGGAAAATGGTATGATCGTTCACGAGGAGGCAAATGAACATTAACGGGATGGTATCGCATCTCTCTCTCTCTCTCTCTCTCTCTCTCTCTCTCTCTCTCTCTCTCTCTCTCTCTCTCTCTATGTCATTCCCCGATTTTACAATCGGGATCGAACAGCTCGCACTTTATAATCGAATTAATATTTCATTACGATCTGTAACTCAGCCGCTCACACTGAATGGTCGATCCATCAAAAAGCGTCTAGCTGTGTTCTCTCACACCAGCAGTCAACGCTATTGAATAAAACATGCCTTCATCCCTAATGCACATAAAACACCACATCAAACCAATTATCAAAATAGCATGAAACGATTCTAAACGGTAATTCCTTCTGGTGGCTATTTTCCGAATGAGTACTGAAAGAAATTACACGAGAAAATGTCTCTCTCCAACGAGGATTTACTTCATACAAAGTTCATTTTCCCTTGGAGATTAGATTGTAGGTCCTGCAATGTAAGGCTCATTTGCATAATTGTTTACGAACGCTGCCGCAGTTTTTCACGTTGGTCGAATTTTCAGACCATGTTGGACCTAAAACTACTATGATAATAAAAACTCGAGAAATGTTATGTGCTAGCTTCATTCATTATCTTATTAATATTATAAAACTGTCTGTCGATTTTTCGGATAGAATTTGAGAGGCTTGGGTTACAATATGATGTTGAGACGATGAGTTAATGTCTGAAGATTTTTATTTCGAACCTCGATGTGCGATCGAAAAATGTTTTTCGTTATAAAAGGACAGTAACGCGATAACATTCGGCATTGAAAGAAGTTCGCAAATAAATACTCAATTTTGAAGAGTTCCATCAACTTTAATTATCATCTAACCGATTTTTTTATGGTTTCCTTTTTCTAGTTGTGTGATTACACGTATGTGTTAAATTGCATGGAAAAAACATTTTTCAACTATTATTGAAAAAAGTCTTCCAGACGTAGCCAGGAGTTGGTGTCACAATATTTTTCTTCCTACGATAATTCTCCTGATGCTACTTCCGGTTTCGCCATAGTGCTTCCCTCCAGGCTCGAACTCGATCGTTTAATTTTATTATTAATAATTTTAAACTTAATAATTGTTAAGGTCCTAAACAGGACCTTACACTGGATTGATCTTGCAATGTAGCCCTTAAGGGGGAAGCTCTCTTCAAACCTAAAGAAAAGCTTATGGCCGAAAATGAACTCCACGAGGAAGCTGAGGGACTACTATATGGCGCTGGAATCATAGAGACTTGAAATTTTAAAACGCGTTTTCCTGGAAACTACTTTTTCGTGAACCTCGTACAAGAGAATTAAAAAAGTTTCTGACCAATTATTTTGAAATTTCGGATACTTCTAGATAACATAATTACGGTCTATGTGAACCTAAAGTTCCTCAGAAATCATTTCTAAAAAACTACTTTTTCATCAACTATATAACTACTAAATACTACAATGAAAATTTCATGAAAAATGTTTTTCAAATACGAAACATTTCTTGAATTTTCACTTTTCTTTAGATTTTTTAGGGTCATATAGAGTATGCGGGTTTTAGAAATCTAAAATTATTCGGCTCGGATATTTCAAATCAATGCACCGGACGCTAGGTTATACGGCGTCAAAGAACTGAGGCGGCAACCGTCTGTGAGCCAAGTTTTGTACAGCCGTAATTTTTTAATATTAACATTTTTTTCTTTCGAAGATTTAAAAATGTAATAACTTGTATACAATATTTTAATTATGTAGAGTAAGTACTTTCAACACAAAAAATGTCGAAAATTCGGATATTTTCGGCTGTTTAAAAGGATGGCCAACTTTGAGGTAGAACGAGCGCGCGCTCTTGATTTCTATAGATATCGTTCAAATTTTAAAAAGACATTGTTCATATCATTATACATGTTTGAGTGAAATTTCAGACCAGACGACTATTTAGATTGAGAGATAATGTATTTTAAAACTGCAACTTTTAACACTGCAGGGTCTGCAGTGAAATTTAGACAGAATAATTATCCGTAAAAAATATTCGTCATTCATCAATTCATCAACGGAAGTAATTTTTAATCGAACAAAGTTTTTAATTAGTTATGAATTAACCAACACTTTTATTTGTCAATGAAGATAACATAAACGATATAAAATATTCTTATTTATAAACGCAAATATTTATGTTATGATAAAAGTTTTTAACTTTAGGAACACGATAATTATTTTTTATCTCGAAATATTGAATAATACTGTTCTGCGGTGATGCCATATATCTTCTTATTATAGGGCCCAAATATTTTTTACGGATAATTATTCTGTCTTTACTGAACGTTTTTGGCAAAACTGAATAGTAAAGGCAACCCAAACTTTTTTCACTCTTTCCTTAACTAGTTTGCTATCTAAATATAATTTATTTTCAAAATGTATAAACATAATAGAATGATACGATGAATGATGTGACCTGACTTTCGGTTAATGCCAGGATCGCAAATAATGCATTACTTTTTGTAACGCATTAGCGCTTTTATTACTCATTACTTTACATTTTGTAATGTGAAATATTTTCATCACCCATTACAATGTAATGAGTAATGGACATTTTTTACAATACAAAATATAATGTAATGAGAAATAAACATTTTTTAAATTACAAAATCCAATATAATGAGTAACGGAAATTGTTTACATTACAAAATATAATGTAATGAGTAATGGATTTTTTTACATTACTGAAAGTAATGTAATGAATAATGCATCAATTTTTCATTACAAATTTCGTAACACTGGTCAATGCAGACCCTGCAGTGTTAAAAGATGCAATCTTAAAACCCATTATCTCGCAATCTAAATAGTCGACTGTTCTGCAATTCCACTCAAACAAGTATAATGATACGGACAATGTCTGGTTAAAATTTGAAAAAAATCATAGAAATCAAGAGCGCGCGCTCGTTCTACCTTAAGTGGTTACTCGTCTCATAACCTGATACACATGTAACCTTACGTAAGAATTACGCAAATCACCCTCTATGTACAAGCATCTTGACGATTGACCATAAAATATAAACTTTTTCACGCTCACAAGCCCACATGCATATACGTACAAAATGACGTATATTTTATGGATAAGCGTAAAATGATAATTAACTATGAAAACTTTGCTCATCCTTTTCGCGTGACGGCAAAATGACGGGGGACGTGACGATTACGTAAGTTTCACGAGTTTATACGCTATATTTATTGGGATTCAGCCCGCATTCTGCCATCCGCATAGCTATGTATAAAGCGCCGGATTTGTAAAGGGTGCGCGCGCGTGAGAGCGTATTCGTGCGTGTCCACAGACTCACGATCCATTAAATTCCGATTAACCTGGATAAAGTTTCGGGGCGTCGAGTACTGTAGGTGTGTTCGCCCACGTATCGTTCCCTGCATAGCCGCGATGTTCCTTCACGCCTGTGTGCTGCTGTGTGTGTGTGTGAGTGTGTGTGTGTGTGTGTTTGCGTTAAGAATCTGTGTGAGCGTGAGTATAAATACCAAAATCGTGTACACGTTACACAACGAAGACCAGAGTGAAGTAAAAAAAAAATCAGCTAGTAGACGTGTGGCTCGCACATTGGCCATTTGATTTCAGCCCGTAAGCAAGTCGGCAAAAAAACAAAGGGACGAAGAAGGGAGGCTGAAGGGGTGGACACGGACAGGAAATAATCTCGAGTTTCAGGGTAAAGTTCAGCTACGAAATTACCCGGAGGGCGGCAATTTGGATCAGCGGTTGGAATCTCTGCTTGTCATTTTGACAGATAATCCTGAGTTCATGGATCATGTTGTTGGGTATCGGCCAGTCACAGGTTTGTCCTCGCTATTTGATTCCTCGGTCGCCTGTGCGTATGAAAACCAACGATTGTGTTTTCCCTCCTCCCTTTGTTTCGGTATTCAAATATACTTGGATATTGTCAGAGTAAAACTCTTCTTTGACTTGACTTTGAGGCATCTACGTCTGACATGGAACACCTCTGTATCCGTCTTCGATCTTCTTGCAACTCATATATGCGGCGAAGCATTGAAAACTATTGGGCGCGTATTTTTTTTATCGGCGGAAAGATTGTTTTAGGGGAAGAAACCACCCCTAAAAAAAGACGAGTCATCCCTTAATTTAATTTTGTTCAGTACCTCTATACTGGATGTTTCATCGCTTTTAATTAGAAGATTTTTGATTTTTGTTTCATTCAGATACTGCTTGTACTGATTCAGGTACTGCTTGTGGGTGGAACTGCACAAATACCCCTCGACACGCCTTTTCGGGGTGGTTTTGAAAAACGTTTTTTTCTACCGATAAAAAAATACGTATCTCATAGTTTGCAATGCTTCATGACATATATGCGTTTCAATAAAATCGAAGATGGGCACTTGAGGGAAGGTTTTGCCTTGTTGGATCAAAAAATGTTCGATTTTTTACCTTTTTTTATGCAAAAAGTATTAAATATAGAATGTTGATATTTGGTATGTTGACTAAGCGGTCTTTATTGAACATTAAAATATTTTTTAACGTTTGACCAAACATGGTGGTGGGAGCGGGAGGAGCCACGTATGTCGATGCGCGGGCGATGACATTCTTCGCTTGCGGAAGTCCCGGACAGGTGATCTGAAGCAAAAAAATCAAACATATTTTTACTTTGTACAATATTGTGTATAAGTTGAACCAGAATCAAGAAGAAAAATAAAAAAATATAAAAATAGTGAGCAAAAAACTGTGAACGTTTTTGGGAAAAAAACAAACTTCCTTCCGATCGCGCACTATTTTTTTTTATTTTTCAATTTTTCTTCTTAATTCTAGGTCAACTTATACACAATATTGTACAAAGAAAAAAATATGTTTGATTTTTTTTCTTCAGATCACCTGTCCGGGAATTAGGACTTTCGCAAGTGAAGAATGTCATCGCCCGAGTACCGACATACGTGGCTCCTCCCACTCCCACCACCATGTTTTGTCAAACTTTAAAAAATATTTTGATTTTCAATAAAAACCGCTTAGTCAACATACCAAATATCAACATTCTATATTTAATACTTTTCGCATAAAAAATTGGTGAAAAATCGAACATTTTTTGACCCAACAAGGCAGATCTTTCCTATAAGCGATGTTCGTTGCAAGTCGAGATTGGAAGGAATTGATTCTTCCAAGTATATTCCTTCCAAGTTCTACGTTCCTCTCTTCTAAGTTTCTTCCAAGTTTCGGTAATATTGTGTTAGGATATTATGAAGCAATTTGAATTTGATGAGACTTTTTTGTTTTTTGCATGTTTCCGTCATGGTCCACTATGATGTGCAACCTCGAATTTTCGAATCGTTTTTGTGCCGCTATTTTCAAAGATGGGGGATTGGACCTTAGATAACTTTATACGTATTTTATTATTCCAAACAACTTTTGTTCGAAACATTTTTTGATCGGGCTATTAATTATCGAGATACGGCGATTTTTTTCAACCCCTATTGCTTAGGGTTGGGACGAGTTGAGGGGCAACATTTTATTGAGGTTACTTTCAGTATGCAACCATCTACCTTCAGTTAAAAATTCATATTGTACGCTAAAAAGTGCTAAGTTTTCGTCTCTTTTACTGGACCATCAGGCAAGCCGTTTTCGAGTCACAGCATTATAAACAATCAATGACACTGCAAATCTTTACCTAAATTTCAAACGCGTTTTGTTCGAAACGTTGTGTTCAATAAACAACGTTCACATTATCTCCAGACCGAATCGATAGGTCTTTTCCAAATACGCACACGATCTTCGTGGATCTTCGATGTTTCATCCAATCAGCTGCCAACGAACTTTAAAAAAGTGCAAAAGTTGACACAGTTGACTTATCAAAATAGGTTGAAATCGGCTTCAAGCTTCAAACAGCCGCGAATGTGCAATTTAAATTTCCACCCCTTGGTAACTTCTACATCACTGAATACGAGTTCGATGCCTATGTTAGTTCCAGACAGCCGACCAATCCAAGATGCTGAGCACCGCAGAACTCGGTACTGAAATTGGGTTTACGTTCACACCAACAAAAAATATCAAATGTTGATAAATCTTTACTTAAAAAATCACAAATATACTAGAAAACATCCCTCTTGAATAGAAAAACAAATTTCCCGCACGCGTTCATTATTTCTCGATGACTTTCCAAAATGTGTCCAGTCTTTGGCCTGTCTATGCAGAGCATTGATGCTCTTTCCTTTCTTCGGAGCTTCACGCATTCTCGGCCAACGTTGCCCCTCTTTCTTTCCGATATAACCGAGCGATCTTCCCATAATCTCTCGCGACACCGTACACCCACATGAATTTGTGGGCTATGATAGAAATCGTAATGTTCGAGTCTGTCAGCTTTGCCAGCTGGAAGCGGAAACCGTGCGCCAACTTCAACTCCTCTACCCCTCCCTTCTTCCTATGTGTACGTATACATATACATGTACAGACCCTCGTGTACAGATATATACATATTGGCGAAGGGAAGTAGAGTTTGAAAGGGCGTGGTGGCGGACGTTGGGGGGGGGGGATGAGAAACATACAGTGAATATCATCGTATTCGGAGTGCGGCCGGATGTTACGAGGAGTTTCGTCGATGCAGCATCACCACCACGACCAGCAATCGGTAGTACCAGGATAGGAACATCGGGCGGCACGTGTAACGCGCAGAACTGTCTGCGGTAACGCGCCAGCGGCATCCCCAAACCTAAACCAGCTAGTGTACGGTATATAGGTTCCAAGACCAGAACGTAGCAGAGCAGAAACGTCCCCGTCACCGGATGTGCTCGCATTATTAATTTCGTGCGGATTTGCGAAGGGTTACGAAGCTGAGGCCATATACACATAGTACTCCACGCTCTCGCAACTACCCCCCCCCACCCTCCCCCCTCTTTGGCTGTTTATATACATGTAAAGGGTGTCTCAAAATGACCTGACATTTTAAATTGCGCGCCATATTTTTTGCGGTGAACATGGAGTACTAGTGTTTGACAACTGGCATCAGGAAGTATTGAGGTTTAGCCATGGAGAATTGCACGATCGAGCAACGCATAGAAATTGTTATTTGCTGCATTGTTACTGCATAGTTATTGCAGACGAAGTTTCATGGTCGTGTTATCTCGCGCCGCGGCGATGTGAATTGGCCACCAAGATCGTGCGATTTGACGCCATTGGACTTACGAGGGGGGACCCAAAAAAAACGGGAATTTCGTCATAACTTCTTTATTTCTCAATATTTTTACACCAAATTTTGATCACCTTCAAAGTATTCGCCATTGACCACAACGTACTTCTCGAAACGATTCTTCCATTGTTCAAAACAGTTTTTAAATTCACTCATCGGGATGTCCTTTAAGCCTTCCAGCGATTTTTGTTTCACCTCCTCTACAGTGGCAAAACGCTTTCCTTTCATATTCCTTTTGAGTCTGGGGAACAAAAAGAAGTCACAGGGGGCTAGATCCGGTGAGTATGGGGGTGGACGATCAATGTCATGGCGTTTTTGGTCAAAAATTGCTTCACGGAAAGGGACAGCCGCGCGTTGTTCTCGACAATCTGCCATTACGTTTTCGCCGAAATGTAAACAGTTGTTTTACTAAAAAAAATCTTACAGCCGAACGGATGCACTCACAGCGACACAACTTTGCACACTGACGCAGGTGGCGTGACACTAACGGACATGTGGTCAAAGAATAGGTTCCCCCACTCTTCCTCCCCACCACAGCGTAATTCCCGGAACTTATGGGTTCCCCCTCGTATTTCTTTGAGCTCTTCTTAAAGGAAATGCATATGCCAATGACCCACAGGTCATTCCGAAGCTCAAGGAAGCAATTGGACGCACCATTAAGGGGCTATACCTGTGTGACACTTTCAAAAAAGACTTTTTTTTTGCCTTTTTCGACAGTTTATACTTTCAAGAATATCCTGTAAAAATGTCAAGGCCGTATCTCTCATCATTTTATCTTGCAAAAATCGATAGTTAAATCTTTAAACGCGTTTTTGTCGAAATGAGATTTTTCAAATTTGCTGACATTGTAACTCAAAGAGCAATTATCCGATTGACTTGAAATTTGAACTGAGTACTCTTGAATATATTTACTGTACAATGACGTAGGATATTTTTGATTGGATGAAAATGGACAATTTGGCATTGAAAAAAATGACCAATTTATAGGCAAGAAAACCGACTTTTTTTCATAACTACGCCATTTTGTTAGATTTTGATATTTTTTGAAAATCCTACGTCATTGTACAGGAAATACCTTATAGTTTAAGGACATTTTTCCTCTTTCGGTTTCAGCTACTCAATCGGCCGGAATCATGTCAACAGTGGAGGAACTTTTCTTTTTGGCTTCTCCGAAGGCAGCGCATAAGTCGCTTGGATCTCAATATTTTTCTGTGAAATTTTTTTTTTATATAGGTCAAATATAGCCAAATATATTCTCAATTTTCCGAAACATTTAATTGAGTACTTTCGTTCCCAAAAATTCTCAAATTCACCCAAATATTCGGCGTTCACACTGGTATAGCCCCTTAATGAAATTAGTCCGCAATTATGCCAAAATGTTATTGAAAATTTCGTCAAAAGAGCGAACGTTTGCAAACAGGGACGTGGCGGCCATTTTTCGGATAGGGTGTTCCACACATAACCTCCATGTTTATACCTTATATTAAAATAAAAATATTCGTACTTTTAAAATAAATAATACGTTTTATTAATAAATTAAAATGTCAGGTCGTTTGGAGACACCCTGTATATATGGGGAAAGGTCACTTTGAAGAACTTTGATTTCAAGGACCCTGCTCCTAATGTCCGATTATCACGATATATACCCTAATGGGAAACCCAAAGTTTTCGAAATCACCTTAAGGCAGTATTGTTTTCTAGACATTAGAAAAAATAGTTTTTTTTTTCAATTTTATTTTATCAAAAAATTAGCCGAGTTTGAGAAATTGTGAGGAGCACGCTCCCCATCGCGGGCGAGATGCAGCGACTTTAAATGCGTTTTTCTCGAAACTATGCTTTTGAAATCGGCAACCACGATATCTCGATAACCAATTAGCCGATTGAGCTCGGACTTGTAGCTCTGATTGAGCTCGGGCATCTAAATAAATATTTAGATGTCTATATAGAGGGTGGCTGGAGGGCATTTAAAACAAAAATTAAATGAAAAAATATTTTATCACGTGTTTTCGCGAATTTCAAAACCCCATAACTTATGGAATTAATGGAAAGTCTCAATCTCCCCTCGACGGAATTTCACGCAATATAATGGAATAAAAAAGTTCACGGTAAAAAAAAAATTCGCGTCGTTTTTCGGACAAGCTCTCACAGTGCATAAATGCCAAAACTTTGTTCGTGCATCCCGTCGTCGAGAAAAAAAATTATCAAAGATGCATTACAATGTTGCTGAATTGATTCACACATAAAAAACGTTTTTCAGTAGTGTTTTGTATTCGGAATTTAATTATCTTCATTCTGCTCAACTTATAATTGAATTTGGATTTTTTTCCCGAACGTTCAATTTTTTTTCGAAAATCCTACTCATTAAAAAAATACGCGATATTTTTTTTTTTCAAGCGGACTTGAAAATCCACCAAATAACATTTTTTTCTCAGTCTCAGAATCCCCGCGCCTTTAAAAAACGCATGGCCACCTTAAAACCGTCACCCTGTACATCAATGAGCGCGTATACCCAAATATACAAGTTCATACGCACGTACAGATGCATTAATACATATATAGTGAGGTAACAAGAACGCGTCACGTGTGTTCTCCAGGATTAATAGTAACCTTGGAACCGTAATTCCTCGTTGTTGTTATCGTTTTCGACGTTCTCGGTAAATCCTCGACCCTCGGACAGTACACCCGACGCGTCTCGTCTTTGCTCATTCGTAATCCGATCAAAATCTCGACCTATATATATATATATATATATATATATATATATACACCCGTTCTCTCCATACGTGGTCGCGTATCCTTGCACGTGCCCTTGCATACGTCCATTCCCGCGTACACGTACGGAGAGAAAATATGCCCGGAGAGATTCCCGGAAATTTATGTCTATCCTTGTGAATCCTCGAAAAACATGGCGAAGTATATGCGAGGCATTCGCACCCTCGGCTTCATTTGAGAACAAAGCTCGGAAGAACAGGGCGCCGAGGCAAAGCTATGTCCAAAAAGACCGTTCGGCTGGCTGACTTGAATCGCCAATGTCTCCTTACGCGCTGTACAAATGGAAAAATCTTCCGAGCATACTTTTTTTTGGACGAGTGGGTAATCGTGTCAGTATGTTGAAGAACAAGTTAGGATGGCAGGACAACAAGTCTATTCTTTATTTTTCTATTCTCAGACATGTCTCTCCTTAAATATATCTATTCTGCAGCAGGTTTAATCAGAAACATCTCCATTCCAAAATATCTCATGTCTGAAACATTTCTCTGCCGACACATTTATATTCGTAAAGATCACAATATCACAACAATACAATTCGGAAAGGGTGGAGGTCAATATGTCGAATGACTAAATATAGAACGACAAAGATTTCGAAGCGACAGAATTGTGACCTCTCAAAATAACGAAGGTTAAATTATTCGAAATTTTATCCTTTGACCGATGACGAATTCGAATAACTATTACACCAAAGGATTCGAGAGCTCATTTATTCGAAAACATCTATTCAAATAGTCTGCAGTTTGAGTCATACAAATACAGATTCGAACAATCTACGACATTCATATCTCCGAAATAGACAACAGTGAGTATCTACTATTCGCAATACCGTCTATAGCAAAAAGTTATAGATCGAGACTACAAACTTCGAATGTGTAGATCTTAGAAACGCAAATGTTCGATGGTCCGAAATGGCGAATACCTAAATGGCGAACACGGCATGGCTGCTTGACCCGACTGACCACTAACGCCATCTGCTATCTCAATTCTGAAGCGTAAGTATTGCTCGATCCCAAGTTTTCGCTATCCGGACCGTTCGCTATTTTGGCCCATCGCTATTTTAACTGATCGACTTATTGGTCCTTTGCTTTAAACAATTCGAAATTGTAAACTGTCGTAATATTTACAATTCGACGACTTGTCGTCTCGAATTGTTCAGTGTATATATACAGGCGAATCCATATTATATTAGGTGTACAACTTCCCGTGCGGAAAATTGATAGGGCATCCCTCATAAAAATAGGGGACTTTAAGGGCTTATTTGAGGCTTCCCTGATAGGGAAAGCCTCAAATAAGCCCTTGAAGGCCCTTACATGGCAATCCCCACAGGGGTTGCCACAAGAGGACCAGGTTTGGAAGCATTATAGGAAACGGACCAGTATACATAGCTTGGACTAAATCGTTTGTAGTATTTTAATTAATACACTCAGTTATTCGATAATAGGTAAAAATAGGATAAAAACGTGAGGGCAATAAAAATTATTATATATTACATTTACAAATCCTTCAAAAAATTATATATTATTCTTATTGCCTTATTCACTCATGGAGTGATGCCAGCGCGTATGTTTGAACAATCCCATTCGGTTTTTTTTTTTTACATTTTTATAGTGACTGTTTTCGCCGAATACTTTCCATATGAAAAATTATTTCGCGTTGTGATAGTTAATATCACAATGATATTAACTAATTGATATTGTTTATGTGATACAGCAAATAATTATAAGAATTAATTTGGTCTCTTATGCCATATCTGCGACGAAGATGTTACTAGGTTAGGTACTAGGTTCAATACCGATATAGGTGAAATATTTACTTCGAAAAGAATCATTCCGAAAGGCCAGGGCATGACGAATTACGATACAAAATCGTTATGGTAGACTCTCAATTAAGTGCTTAATTTCATTTTGGGTTTATGAAATATTTTATGCACTTAGTACACTTAGATTTACAGTGCACATTCTAAGCAAATAAAGATTTATTTGAATCGAATCTTTATTTATTCGATTTGAATATATTTGATATTTAAGGGGTTACCCCCACTTGCGATTTTGAAAAAATCGATTTTTTTTATTGGATTTTTTTTAAGTATAAGTATCTGAGAATATGTCCTGAAAATTTCAAGTCGATCCGAACAAAATTGACTGAGATATGAGCGTTGAAAGAGAAGAATCCGTTGTGTAAACGACTGGCTAATTGAAACTTTAAACGCGTTTTTCTCAAAATGGCATTTCTGAAGTCGGTGACCAAGATTACTCGAACCCTAATGAACCGATCTTCTTGAAATTTTGCAGGCTTATTTAATGCATAAAACTGTAGTCTTTAATCGTTCGATTTTTTTTTTCGAAAAAAATGGCCGTTTTATAGCCAAAAAACGGCCGTTTTTTTTCGTTAAAATCGAACCATTAACTTTGACTGTCCGCCATTTTGTGAAAAATGAATATTTTTAAAAATCCTTCGATTAAAGACTAGTTTATACTTATATTTGACTAAATCCTTCCGCATTTTTTTCAGATGATCCACTTCGCCGCAATGTTGGTCACCGCAAACCGTGTATATAAAAACATTATTTCATTGACGGCCGTTTGCCACTAAACAATGTAATATTTTTCAATAAAAAAATTACTTAAAGTTCTTCAAGATGTGTTCTTTAAGATGGTATATTGATCGATTAAAAAAGTTTTGTAGTTTTCTTTAAAAAAATTCATGAAAAAGGCCGTTTTGCGCTACGAGTGGGGGTAACGCCTTAAAAAGAATAGCTGAAACGAATAAAAAAGTATCTTTGAAATAAATAAGATCGTGGTAGGTCGCGAGACGAGGAAAAAACCTATCACATTTAAATAGATCCTATCTAAAGAAATTAACAAAATTTGGCAGTGTATCGTGACCTTATATAAACGGACACACATACGCAGAAACACATACATTTACACCCACGTGAGCATATCCATTGACAGGGATAACTTATGGGCGCACCATGGTTTACATGAGGCGTCGATCAGGCATCCTTGAAGGCCCTCATTATTCTGCCTTTAATGGCCCTCAGTAGCAAAGTGTGACCGGCCACTAAGGGCCCATGTGAGGCTATCCGATTAGGGCCCTATTAAAGTTAGGGAAATTCTATATGGGCCCGACCAACGCCCTAGTTCAATTTCCGCACGGGAGTTCGGTCCGTTTTCAAAAGATGGATCTAGGTGCTATTAATGGTTGACGGCAACAGCTCATTTTTGCTGTATCGTGAAGTATCAACATCTCTTAACCAAATATCGTTTACAGACCTTTGAGTTTTGCGCATCAAGTCTAATTCTTACTGTGGTGAAAATGTCGAATTTCGTCACAAATAAGCACCGTTTGCGGGAAGTGTTGATTTTCTGTTTCAATTGGAAGAAAAGTGCAACTAAAGCCCACCGAATGCTTGTGGGACCATCACGGGAGACTTCTACAGGCAACAATTGATCCGTTTAAAGCGAGCTATAGCCGAAAAACGTCCAGAATATGCGACCAGACACGAGTCCATACTCTTTCAACATGACAACGCTCGGCCTCACGTTGCTATTGTGATTGAAAACTATTTGGAAAATAGCGGGTGGGACATTCTGGCTCACCCGCCTTATAGCCCAGACCTTGCCCCTTCCGACTACCATTTGTTTCGATCGATGCAGAACGCTTTGACTGGAATACGCTTCACGTCACAACAGGGTATCAAAAATTGGCTCGATTCATTCTTGGCTTCAAAAGATGAACGCTTCTTCCGCGACGGAATTCATAAATTACCATGAAGATGGGGAAAAGTAGTGGCTAGCGATGGACAATTCTTTGATTAATGTATTAGTTCATTTTATCATTCAAATAAGCACGTATTTTAAGCAAAAAAACGGACCGAATTAAGTTGTACACCCAATATCTCTCATTATTTTGTTAAATCTGATATTTGTTTTCGCTATAAATCAACTTCGAGACTTTTGTATTCACAATTTTGATGGACTATTTTACAGACTATCATAAGATTGATCTATCTATATTGGAACGTTCAGCATTAAGCAATTCGAAATTTCGGTCCTTCTGAATATTGATCGTTCGAATTTCCGAACCCCACTCTTCTGAAATATTACTGCTCTGAAATATCTCCATTCCAAAATCTTTCGTATCCGAAACTTTTATATTGTTCAATATTTGTATTCTTCAAAATCTCATGTGACATCGAAAACATCTGTATTCCGACAATTTCATCTCACAATATCGCCCTTGCGGCACGATTACGATATCTTTGGCGCCTTTATTTGACCCTGGTTTATTGATATTTGGCCCAAAATAAGACTTTTATCAAGAGTGACAAAAATTGAAATTCGGCGTTTAAGGGGGTGAAACAGGGGGTTGAAAGTCGAAGCATTATTATGTTTGTGGTTCCCAATTTTGACCATGCAGCGTCCATATTCGATAGAAAATGCAACTTTTGTGTGTGTGGTATCGTTGGGTGGGTCTGGAGCACCTTCGATGTGTGTGTGGAATCGTTGGGTGGGTCTGGAGCACCTTCGATGGGTGTGTGGAAAGACACTCAAAAGAAACACTTTTTTGAGAATAAAAAAATCGCGATTTTGGCTTCCTTTAGAAGATACAGGACATTTTACGAATTATTCGTTATTAAGCGATTTAGCTGGGTTGCGTTAATATAGCTTTCTTCGGAATGCGCTATGTTGAGAAAATAAACAAGAACAACCCCAAACAAAGTACGACGTAACAATGTAAAACACGTGGAAAATTCGATTTACATAGAAAATCGGAAAAATACACTTTTTCTCTTCGAAGCGCTGTATATCCAAAACTAAGGCTCAAAACGAAAAAAGTTATTCTTGTTTTTCGTATTTTTTTCGGCCATATTTCATAATCCAATGGTCAAATTTAGGCGGCAAAGATATCGTAATCTCCCCAAACAAATTTTGCTGGCTATTGTGAAAAGGCAGTTGTGGCGGGTTAAAAAAATCGATTTTTTCTTTCATTTTTGCAAAGTATACATAATTGAGAATATGTGAAAAAATGTCAAGTTAAGATATTGAAAATTGACCAAGTTACAGACGATTTTGCGAGAGCAGGTAGCGCAACGATTTACGTAATACCAAAACGTTCAATTGCGTTTTTCTCGAAACAACTTTTCTCGACCTGGCCGGAATCCTAACTCTAGTTATAACTGCCCGAGTTTCAATTTCAAAAAACCAAAAACTCCGTAATTTTAGTACCTATCACTGTCCGTAGCCGTTGTTCTTTAGATTTTTAGCATTTTCAAAACCCCCAGATATAAATAAAAAATTCGCCAAAAGAACACTTTTTTGAGCTGCCGCCATTTTGTGAAATGTTTTTTTTTCGAAAAACGGCTACGCACAATAAGAACTACATCGAGATAGATTATAAAACTTTTGTTTTTATTTTTGTTGTTCAACGATCAGACCGTTTTTCATTCAGAGGCTCAATTATACCTCAATAACGTTAATTTTTCATTTTTTCAAATAACAAATTTACAGAAAATATTCAATGTAAGCTTCAAAACATACCGTTTTTTCCGGATTCAAATTAATAATCTAGAGGACACATTTTTTTCGGAAAAACGACCATTTTCTGTCCATCACAGCATTGTCCTCCCTTGAAAAAAGTCTAGGGGCCTAACGTCCTGTTCATCACGCTGTTTATTTTTAGTCTGTATTCTATGATAAATCGTTTTTTTTTCAATAAGTAAGTAAGTATTTTTTAAATAACTTTTGCATAAGTTTTTTCGTCAATAAATCGTTTTATGGCTCCCGGAGTGTCATTCACAGTCACCCTCTGCTAATTGCACTGCTGGGTAGCATTTGCACGAAGGCGCAGGAAACTATGGGAAACTAGTACCGATAGAGACGCCTAAATTGTCACAGACTTTCAGGTGTGTTAAAATTGGAAGCTCGGTAAAACTGTCCACCGCTTGGTAGTTAGCGCCCAAGCTGTCGCACGGCTAAACTTTCACCCATCCGAGTATTGACTCGGGGGAACGGTGCTTGACAAGGGGGATCGTCGAAGTCAGATACCGTCCCTCACTCTCACTGGTAATTTATGTTGTTTTAACACTTCTCCGTCACGTGAAAAGCTCCGACCATTTTAATATGGACCGTATTATCCAACGAGGGGCATTGTGTCTCGCAATCAATGTTTGTTGTAACACTCCTTTCGTTCTGTACCAACTGTGTAATTCAATTTTAGCGTTGCATTTTTTCGTCGCTGTAGAATTTTTACAAAGCCATTTTAATTATTTATTCGGAATGTAACTCGCGGCGACTCGCTCCGCTCATTGGGAGACTGCATTATTATAAGCGGTGAATGTCAAAAACAGCTGTTTGTGACAGAGCCACCGGAACAATTGGTTATTAATTATAAAGTGCCCACAAGGCTGAAATTTTGCTCAATGGAAAATTTTACGACTGTCATCACATCGAAATTAGAATATTTTTACCACGTTTTTATTAACGAGCTTTCTTTGTTGTCTGTTTGTATGTTCGGTACGAATTTTGCAATCGATTTTAAACTAACTGCCGGATGAGGTGGGGACTTGAAACTTTGAATATAGCTCGGATCTGGATGACAGACAAATAAACAGACAGGCAAGTCTGTCACGGAGAGAGAAAAAGAGAAAAAAAATAAATAAAGAATTAAAAAATATAGTTTGGTGAGAGTAACATTTTTTAAATAATAATAATAATATTAATAGTGAATAGTGCATTAGTGGCAATTTCTACGGTGGTCAAGGAGACCTCCCCTCCCCCAACACAAGTGACGCCTAGAGAAGAAGCAATTTTTCACACACACACACAAGACTAAAAAGCAGAAAATAAAATTATTCAAATAAAGAAAGAATTTTTAAAACACGTTTTTTAAAACGGAATAAAAAGTATCATGTAATTTCTCCTAGCCCTATGCAGATTTATAACTCAATACAGATTCCTAACCTTATACAGATTGTCCTGAAAATTTATGATTGTGAATTTTGAATAGCTATGAAAATGCTTGTAAGATCCAAAACGAAAAACGTGGGGCACATGCAATAGATAATTGATGCATGAATAGTTCACCTAAGTAACTAACGATTTTATTGCACTGCAAATGATACGAACTGTTGGGTGAATTTTCTCAATGACAGCTACTCCCTACACTCCTACATCTATTGCATGCACCTCACGTTTTTCGTTTTAAATCTTACACGTATTTTCATAGCTAATAAAAATTCACAATCACAAATTTTCAGGACAATTTGTATGGGGTTAGGAATCTGTATTGGGTTTTAAATCTGTATGGGGCTAGGAGAAATTATTTTATACTTTTTAATCCGTTGTAAAAACGTTGTTTAAAAATTCTTATTTTATTTAAATAATTTATTCGGTAAGACGAAGCGAAGAAAGATCCATAAGAAGCAAATCAGTCGAAATGACAAGATTATAGAAATCTACTACGGAATGCTATTAATATTCTGCTTTCATGCACTACACGACTCTCATACACTATTGAACAAAATCAAAGCAGTCGAAAAAATCGAAAATATTTTGGCGATGTTCTTTAGCCATAACCAAGTGAAAAATGGTCATAGGATAATGAAAAAAAAAACATTTTGATGCTTGAATTTTCGAGTTTGGGGTTTTTGTCTTAGTTTTTTTTTTTCATTGGCCGTTACTGAGAAATGATAAGAGAAACTGCGAAAGCATTTTTTTTAAATATTGTGTTAACTCCCAACAAGATCGTGGACGTGGATACAATTTTCTTCCAGAAACTTTCAGATTGATCCTTCCTCGTTAATTTGATCGGTTGGAGAGCTCTGTATAATTTTTCGCTGAGTTAGCAGCTGTGGGAGCAAAAATGACACTTTTGACTGTGATGACCGATTACTCATGAACTAACGATCGTACAGGAAATGAAAGGACGGTTTTACAAACTTCAAAGTATTCTCTATCCCCCTAAAAAACGACGAAATTTTACACTTTCTAAAAATTTGCCTAAAAAATCGTCAGATAATTGTTAATAAAAAATGAACTATGGAATATAAAAAAAAATCCTACGTTCAACATTTCAAGTAAATCGGTTGAAAATTGTCTGATTATGTTTCCGGCCAACTTAAAAAATGCACTTTTGAACTAAACGCTGTACAGCCGCCATTTTGAAATTAATCGCATAAAAAAATTATTATATACAGTCACTGATATGTATGATAAACACCTTTTTTTGTAATCTCGATTTATTTTGTAGTTTTTCTGAAAAAAATCCCTAAAAAATCTATTTTTTCGGCTTCTACACTGAGAAAAAAAATCGTTGGTGTTATTGAATGAAATTTCGTTGATTCAATTGTAAAATTGTTGGTGTAAATAATCGGATTTATTAGTCAAAACAAAACGCTATTAACTTCAATAACATGGTAAAAATGGATTTTTTTTTCATTCAAAAGATATATTGTTAGCCGAGAACAATATATTATTGAAACCATCTTAAAACTATCGCGAACAAATTATATAGTTTTGAATGCAACTTCTGCAACGAACGAAAAAAGCGTTTCAATTCATGACATGAAAATTGTTAATTCGAGGACACAAGAAAAATTGAATTTCGCTCGTTGGATTAAAATAAAATTTCTATTGAGTAAATATGTTATTGTATTGTTTTCACCATATCCGATATTGATTTTTACGTACATTATTCGTTAAAACATTAATATTTTATTTTAACTGAAAAATATTAAGCAAATGTCTGAATTGTTTAAAAAATTATGCGAAAGTAAAATTTGTTTCTTACACATTTGGTTGAAAAAATTCAAGCAAATCCTGGCCGAGCGCCACCGAAATTTTAGGTGTGAGGAAACCCGTAGTTCTCGGAGTAACCGCTAGAAGCCGTACGCGCGTTCCTTTCCCGTAAGCGTAGCGCGAAGCGAAAATCTACTTAAGGGCGGGGTAAAGTATTTGAATTTTTTTTATTTTTTTTTATTTTTAAATGAATGCATAATATATCAAGAATATTGTGGTAAAATTTAAAGTCGATCGGAATAAAATTGACGAAGTTATGAGTATTTGAGCGTCTATTCCCGAGCAGAAATCTAATCAGGCTGCCTGAGGATCCATCAGGCCCGGATCAGGGATCAATAAGGAGCCCTGATCAGGCACGCCTGATTTGAGCCAGACAGGGGCCTGAGCAGGGATCAATAAGGCGCCCTGACCAGGCACGCCTGATTTGCGCTAGACAAGGGCCTAAGCAGGGATCAATTAGGCGCCCTGATCAGGCACGCCTGATTTGCGCCGGATAGGAGCCTGATCAGGCATTAATAAGGCGCCCTGATCAGGCACGCCTGATTTGCGCCGGATAGGAGCCTTATCAGGCATCAATAAGGCGCCCTGATCAGGCACGCATGATTTGCGCCGGATAGGAGCCTTATCAGGCATCGATAAGGCACCCTAATCAGGCACGCTTGATTTGCGCCGGATAGAAGCCTTATCTCGCATGAAGCCCGTCACTCCGTAACCTTTCCTCTCTAGGACTAGACAGCGCCTCTGTCGGCGAAGCCTCACGAAATATTTTGACAGCTGCACACGCAGGCACGCGAAATATATGAAAACAATGGTTATCGACCGAAAGTGCGTGTCGTCAATTTTTTTTTCAAAATCTTTTTTATTATAAATAAATATTTATGTTAATTTTTTTGTATTATTGTTATATGGAATCAAAACTTTTGTATATAATACGGGCAGCCAGTCCCGTATTATATACGTAGAAGAAAGCGCAACAGCCACGCCGTAGCTACATCGACACATCTCGTTCGGTTCATCAATTTCTCCCGAAGAAAGGCAAGCCCTTCAATAAAGTGCAGTGCATACAAAATCTCAGGTAAAGTATATTTGCGATTATACTGTGGATTATCTACACATGAACAGTGATAATATATAAAATACGACTTGATGGGCGAAGACTATGCGGCGTAGCTTAACCTCACTTTGTCACTTTCGCACCATTTGTATATATATAGTGTGATATATTTCGTATCAAGAAAAAATGTTCAACAGTACAAACATACGTATATGTACATAAATGTACTCATACATACGTGTAAGGACCAGATGACGAGAAATAATTGCGCAAATTGCATTTTATACCGTCGAACATTTTTTTCTCAATAATATATATACAACACTATATATATACAAATGATGCGAGAACGACGAAAAGAGATTGAGCTACGCCACTACGAGGTACACCATTTTTAAATAATTATTAATTATTTAATTATCTCAAGAGGATATATCAGTCGAAGCCTATATCGCTCACTTTTCCCTGGTCGAATATATCTATACTTATGATAAATATAGATATACCCGACGGAGGAGCGGTGGCGCTCCCTAGTTCCGACTGATTTATGCTCTTAATGTAAAGATGTGATTTTTCTATGTATATTTACTAATTTTTCTATGTATTCAAAATATTTCAGATGCAATCTTGACAAAGTATGATGGTACTCCCCACGCAGGTTCTATCAAAGAGAAACAAATTTCGGATGGGCTAGCGGCGGTCATAAACAGTGCGAAAGATTGGAACGGTCATCGCCAAAACCGGAACAAAAACTAAACGATCAAGTCAAATAAAATAAAAACTTAAACTTTAAAAAAATGTTTTCATATTTTTAATAACGTTAGTAAACTTGATAACGTGTAACTGCGATAATAATTTAATAAATGTTTATCTATTGTTAAACAAAAAATTAATCAAATGATTGAGCCAGATGACACGGATGTCTCAGGCTGGATGAGGCACTTGATCCGAGCCAGATATAGTGCCTAATCCGAGCCTGGTAAGGTGCCTGATCCGGGCCAGATATATTGCCTGATCCGAGCCGGATACGGAGCCTGACCCGGGTCTGATAAAATGCCTGATCCGGGCCAGATAAGTTGCTTGATCCGGGCCTGATCAGAGCCTGATAAGGTGCCTGATCCGGACCTGAATAAGCAAAAGCGTTACATCCCTGATCAGGGCCGGACTAAATTTGCCTGACCCGGCCCGGATTTGCTATTGTGGCAGCCTGATCCGTTCCGGATTTCACCCTGAACAAATTTCTGCTCGGGTTGCTCCATGCCGGGTTTTATACCTGGGCGGCAGCTGCGCGGCGCGCTATTGTATTTTTCGACCCCGAATAAATTTCTTGATAAAAGGGCCTGTTCCGGTCGAGTTATGTATATTCGAGGCATGGTGTATATTAGTATACACATTAGTCTGTACATCAGTTGACCGCTGTATGCCGTGCTGAGCAGTAGCAAGTCACACAACAGTTTGAGTCCGGTGAGCAACAGTTTGAGTCCGTTTTCGTTCGTGTTCACGCGCACGACAGTAAAGAAGAAAGAGTTTTGCGTAGACAAACGCAAAAAGATGCTCTCGATCATCTTGATGGAAGCCTTTTGCTCTACGGACCAGGCATCGACGACTTTGAGTGAGTATAAGAAAATTATCGAGTTTTATTTTGAATTTCTAAAAATTCAAAGATAATTGAAAAATCTGAATAAATTCATACGTATTCAGAAAAATGAACGCATCACGAAAAAAAATTGGGTTGCGGGGAAATTTGTTGACTAATTTGTTTTTTAAATCATTTTGTTAATACCATTTTGGAATTATTATTATGCAAAATTAATCTTTTGAGTACCTTTAATATGCATGAATTTTCTCAGATTTTTATGCAATCGAGAAGTGTTCTCAAACTTATGTGCAATGAGCGCTAAGCGACCAAACTCTTCTGCGTTTTTCAAACCGTTTTTCTGAGACTTGTCATATTTGAAGTCCGTGTGCACGATAATTCAAAATCTGCTGGATTAATCGCTTTGAAATTTTGCACAGTACTTCTTCACATAATTCACCAGGTATTGTCGAGAGCTTTTTTGTTTTTTTAAAATAATTACTAATTTTTCAACAACAAATTAGCCGATTTTTTTAGCGAAAATCGGGTTTTTGGCTCCCAAGTGCTACGAAAAATCGAAAAATCGAACAAATAAAAAAATCCTCTCGTCATTACCTCGAGAAACATCTCCTTTAACAAATGCATTTTGATTTTTTTGTTTCAGATGATTCTGTTGCGAGTTTTGGTGCACACCGCAAACCAACTTTTTTTTCGAGGCGCCTCCGGGGTTTAATTTTCACTCGCTCAATTTTGAATATTTTGCAATGCAAATGTAGGAGAATGTTGTTCAAATGTTACTTTATTATATGTAAATTTTTCAATAAACGAACACTATTCGTTACGCCAAAAAAAAAATCTTAAAAACATGCCTTTTTTCCCCGAAATAACTTTACCCCGCCCTTAAAAATCGCCGAAAATTGGCGGAAAGTTGTTGGATCCTCCCATACGTTAGAGTAGTGTATTTTTCCAGACGAGTTATCCGCGCAGCGTTTTCCGCTACTGAACTTTCAGATGTTCCATTATTTGCAAAATCACCGTGATTAGTGCCTTCAGTGCTTGGATCGTGCTTATTTTTCTCCCTCTCTCTCGCTCTCCCTGTATCTGTCTGAGATGGTCCTATCTCCTTTTAGAAAGCTCGTCAGAGTGTGCGTCGATTGAGTTGTGAAAAGCTTGTCGAGAGGAACGGCGCGAGTATGAGCTGGTGGATAGTTGAAGAGTGCGGTGCGGGGATGGGGAGGAAAAGTCGAGGGGGTGGAATGAAAGAGAGGGACGGCGATAGCTTTTTCCTGTACGAAGGTACGCACGGAGAGAGGAAATCGTACATTCTCGTGTACGCCATTGCAGTGTCGGCTGGTTCGTATATGCCGGTGGCGAATATATAGTCGTCAAGGAGCCCTTTACCTTGAATATATAGCATTATGAAACTTTGTACGCAAATATAAGTACAGCCGCTCGCTCACGTATCTCAGCGTTGTATGCCTGCGTGGTAAAGAGTGGAGCGAGGGAAGCTGGGCTTTGAGAGGGAAGGGGGTTGATTACATAGAGGGTAGCACACGGCTCACTATCCAGGCTAGTATGTACTTGATGTCAAAGGCGTAATAACTCGGCGGTACTTGTCCGCGAAATATACCTATGTGTGCGCTATGTGGGACGGAGCGGAAGGAGAGAAGAGAAAAAGGGCGCCTTTCTCGGTACGTGACGACTTATCGCGCCTCTCCGCACTCTCGCGTCTACTTTCATCGAGCCCTGATAATCCAAAGGGCGTAAATCGTTGCGCTCGAGGGGCTAGACTGAAGCGACCTCACAAAAATTCGGTGGAAATTTTGACATTTCTTGTAAAAAAGATACTGTGCTGGTTCTGCTACTGTCCCATACACACACATATATTTCTATCTATACAAGGTGGCGCGAAAAGGATAATCTACATGCCACGTATTCGTATCACCCCCACGTACGTTTTACGATCTTTTTTAGTTTATGAGAAAATACATTTTCAAATTTTTCGTGCATGTACTTTCCTCGCGATTTTTTTAAACTTGCGCTATCGTTATGAAATGCACTGTTGAGCAACAAATAAATGGCCAACTGAACACTAGAGTAAAAGCCTTAAATTTGAATTAAAAGTGTAAACAAAAACAAATTTGAGAGGATCAGTTACTAAAGTTAAGATGATAAAAAAAATTCTTACACTAGTCTAAATGACTCCCAATTGCTTTTAAAAATTTCAAGCGGAAAGTACATACACTGCAACCTCTATTATCGGGACCTCCACAGATGCAACATCCCCCCACTTTGTGCCGAATATCGATCGGTGCAGCGCATGGTGGGAGAAGCGTAACGCGTAACGCGCGAAGTACGCTTCCAAACCTAAATTCGTCCGGTGCGGTCAGATCCCGCCTACTCTTTACCCTCTCCACGTTGCCACGTTGGTGCAGGATCCAATACGGTACTGAGCAGCAAGCACCACCACCCCCACACGACCCTGCGGCCACTCAAAGCTGCCCGGCGCTGTGTCGTTCTCTCGTTGAACGCAGTATAGACAACAAGAGAGTTCTTTGAGACGTACTGCTATCAGCTACCTCAGATCAACGAAAACTACTAGCGCGATTTATTTGAAGCTGTATCGTCGGAGCACGGACAGAGATTTCTGTAGAATTTAGAGAAAAATTGTCAATAGGTGGAACAGCTGTCTAGCCTGGAACATGCCGAATAGTATTCTGCTCATCTGGTTGGTCCGGAATGAAATTTAGTCGCGAATTTTATCGCCTATCGTTATGAGGAAAGATTTAATTTAATTTATATTATTTGTTGATATATTGACAACAATAACCCGATCGGTTTTTGAATCGGAAAAAAATGAATCTATCATTTTTTGTTTCGGATATCGAAGATAATACTATCAAAAGCGGTAGCCGATGCGATTTTATTCATGAATTAGTTTGGTTTTTTTTTTATTGGTTCGGACCAATGAATGGTCCGAACCGGTGGCATTACGTTCCTGCTGAGGTCCTTGTGGACTTCGGAAGGGATTAATGCCATCCCTTTCAGTTTTACCCCTCACTTGCTTTTTCACAGTTTTCAGTTGCTCAGAGACTTTCCAGAGTGTTGCCCTCTACCGCTCTTTCCCAATACAGTCGCAAATGCAGGAGGGCACAGGGAAACTGGAAAATCAGCGTCGACACAGACGGCTATAATTCACTGCGTTTCAGCTACCGTCGCTTTCATGCCTGGCAACGACCTCTTCCCATTTCCACGAGAGTATTGCAGCCACGTAATTGGTGCACGTTACGTCAAAATTGTGGGCATGGTTGTTGGTATACCGGGGCAGCGTGAGAAAAATGAGAGGCCAAGCTGAAAGGAAAGATGGAATAGAGATAGATGCACAGAATCGGGAATGAGGAGAGATGGGAACCGAGTTAACGATAGGGGCAGGGAGTTGGTTGCCAAATATGCTTTTCATTATACGAAAAACACGATTGGCGAAAGGAGCGAGGCAGCGATGCGATCGTATAAGTCAACAGAGCAAGGCAAAAAAGAGTGAGTCGTAGTATCGCCTTTTCACGAGGGCACCGAAAAACTGTGGAAAAACGTGCTGATACAGGTGGCTGTATTTTTTCCGAGTTTCGACTGGAGCGTCTTGCTCAGTAGTCGGTACGCGAGCTAGTGCGCGGCTTAGTGGTCACTTATCCGAACATTGTCTCCAGCAAATGCTGCCCATTGGCATGTACAATTGTCCACATTTCTTATTGACAAAATCACCAAGGACAAAGTCCACCAACACTAGACCGAACATTTTGCTACGGAGCAGGAATCAAAATTGCATATGCCGATGAATCAAATTAGACAAGGCAACATTTCTGCGCAATCTTGTACACAACGATAGCGTGTACAACCTTGATTCTTCATGAGGTAGCTTCGGCAAAGAAAAAAGAGAATACGGAGGAGAATATTATTCCAAGGCCGATTAGACGCGTTAATTACTTTTTATTACAACCAGATTGCTAATTCGATGTATGATGCTCGTGACTCGAGAGTATGCAATGACGATGAGAAGTCTCTGTGAATAGTTGCTTTATTGTATCAGGGGAATTTAATCTGGTCTTAGTTCAGGTGCTTACGCTGTTGATACATAATGCATGAGCGTCAGTTGATTGTAAGTTGATCCTTTCGAGGTTTTATTTTTATTCGCATGTGCTCTATTGGCAAAGGGTTTTTTTTATATGGCAATGAACATGAAGACTTTTGTTACATTACCACCAGACTTTCCGCTTATTTTCGTGTCTGGGGTTTTTTCAATGTACACTGAGAAAAAAAAATCACTGATCCAATGTCATTGGTGTTATTGAATGAAATTTCGTTGATTCAATTGTAAAATTGTTGGTGTAAATAATCAGATTCATTAGTCCAAACAAAAAGCTATTGACTTTGGTAACATGATAAAATTGAAAGTTTTTTTGTCATTCAAAAGATATATTGTTAGCCGAGAACAATATATGATTGAAACTATCTAAAAAATTATCGCGAACAAATTATATAGTTTTGAATGTATTTTCTGCAACGAACGAAAAAAGCGTTTCAATTCATGACATGAATATTGTTGATACGAGTACACAAGAAAAATTGAATTTCGCTCGTTTGATTCCGATAAAATTTCTATTGAGTGAATATGTTATTTTATTTTCTTCACCATATCCGATATTGATTTCCAAGTACATTATTCGTTAAAATATTAATATTTCATTTTGACTGAAAAATATTAAGCAAATGTCTGAATCGGTTAAAAAAATATGCGAAAATAAAATTTCTTGCGCATTTGGTTGAAAAAATTCAACCAAATCATCGCCGAGCGCCACCGATATTATAGATGTGAGGAAACCCGTAGTTCTCGGAGTAACCGCTAGAAGCCGCACGCGCGCTCGCTTCTCGTAAGCGTAGCGCGAACCGAAAATCTACTTAAACGCCGGAGAAACTCTAAAAAGTATCGCTTCTCGGGTTGTGGCTAAGATCAAAGTGCAGTATCTGTTCATATCAGTTGAATATCGGATATTCTCTCCATGGATATTCCATTGGATATCTGATATTCTCTCCACTATTATCGTAGGTGATCATTCTAATGCTTACTTTTTATTTAAGATTTGAAACAAATTGAAAAACTTACGTCCTATGGCATATTCGTTTCGATGCAGTAAAGAAATAATTAATTCTATTGATTAGATTTTTGTACTAATTAAAAAACGTTGCAGCAACCGCTTAATTATTTCATCCATACATCTACGGATTGTATATAGAATGATTTCAATAGAATATCATTTTATTTGAAGGATAATGTAGATATTCAGAGAACAGAAGAGCTTTTTCAAATAAAATAATATGTTATTTAAATCAATCACATTTTCCAATATTTTATAGTATTATAAGAATCTCATATATCGGTGGCACTCTGCAGCAGCACATTTATTTGGATCAACCAATATGTTTTTATGATTCAATTGGTTTTTTTTCCTCAGTGTATCGAATAGCCTCACCGGACATTATAGTCCCAAGACCGTGACCCTATACGTGTCACTTCACTATTCCAAAGATCACTAGACATCATCTAACTCATTACCTCTACTAAATGGTAGTGAATCAAAAGAATGTAACAAAACAAACTCTCAACTGCATTACGATCGAAAACTCATTGTCATCAGAAGTGCCTTTCGCTCGCCAATCCGTTTAGTTCAAGTCTTTTCATACATTGCTGAGTTTGAGGACAAGTTGAATGAAGTTTGGCTCCCAAAAACACCTGTTACAAACAGCTTATCCAACTGGAAATTTGTTCATTTCCGTTGCTGAACAATCACTCGCAACTGACTCAAAATGTAACATTTGCTCTTACTAAATAATTTAAAAAATGTTGATTATCAGAGGTTTTGTTTGAATCAACCTCTGATCCGTGTGCATATGTTCCGCCTTCGATTATTCGATGCCTTCGATTATTCGTATACCTTTACGTCGTATAGAATCGAACGGACCGTATCGCGCGAGGATGCGATGGCAAGTGCTGGAAACGAAATAAAAAGACCCAACACGATCAGACCAATGAGTCATTCGTTATGAAGCTTGATGCCTCTGGTAGCGAAGCCTCCACGTACGCTGTGTATGCGGAGAGCTCTTCAACCGGAAGTTCATGGATTTGCAAGCTAATCAACCTCCTCGTTCCAGCTAGCGTATGTGTGTGTGTGTGTATTTCTATATGTACTGGTCGATGTACGCCCCGCTCGCTTTCTTGTTCCGCAAACCTAACCTTCATTACAAGCCAATTGACTCATGTAGCAGCAGCGGTTCGTCATCAGCGGTGAATCAATCTACGACACACGGACCAATGGAGCTGTCGCGTGTGCCACGTACCCATATGTCCACCAAACATTCCACCTGAGCCTAGCCTCAATTTTCTTCTTTCTGTACTATTCGGTCATAATTATTTCCATTTTTATTCGACGTTGCAAATCGTAATCCATTCCTAATTTTTTCGGCTAAGAATCTTTTCATAAGTTTACAATGCCATCATTTTCTTTGCTTGTCCTTTGATGTCTATCTTTTCTTGATGACAGTCCTTTCTTGACAATAATTTGTTGATCTTCGAGGATGATGTCCATATTCCTCTTCTACATATTCTACATCTTCATTTTTCTAGCTGACTTTTCCTATGTTGGGGGTATATTCAACCCTCAAACTTCCATTATTATTCGTGTGCACTTGGCTAGCTCATTCTCACCGTTAGGCTTGTTGTCTATATACTGTGATGTCGTGTGCACTTGGCTAGCTCATTCTCACTGTTATGCTTGTTGTCCATATGCTGTGATGTCGTATGCACTTCGCTAGCTTATTCTCACTGTTAGGCTTGTTGTCTATATGCTGTGATGTCGTGTGCACTTGGCTAGCTCATTCTCACTGTTATGCTTGTTATCTATGTGCTTTGATTATGCTTTATTGTCTTATGCTTTGATGTTTGTCTTTTCTTGATGACAGTCCTTTCTTGACAATAATTGGTTGGTCTTCGAGGGCGAGCTCCATATTCCTCTTCTACATCTTTAACAACTACATTTTCCTAGCTCTGCTGACTTCCTATGTTGGGGATCGATTCAACCCTCAAACGTTCCATTATTGTTCCTGTGCACTTGGCTGGCTCATTCTCGCTGTTATGCTTGTGGAATCCTTTCATACGCAGTTGACAGTCGTAAGAATTCTTTGTAATTTGTTTGGGTTGGCTTGCATTTTATCTTCTTCCCTGTTACATTCGTTGACTTTTAGATCATATACCATACCGAGGCAACGTAGGAGAGAACGAAGAGCCACGTTTTGGAGGGAACTTTGAATAGTTTTATTAGTCATTCCGGTTATACTTTCGCCCCTGATGGAAACATAACCGGGACTCAGGCTGAGGGCCACTAGAAGAGAGCAGAACTCTTAGAGTGATGATCCCTGTCATCATCGGCACGCCTGATACTGTAGCCCAACATTTCCGTTTAGCGAATGAGCAAAAGAGAGACAGGTATGGGGGGGGGGGGGGGGGGGGGTGTTCTCCGTTGCCTGTTTTGGATAGAGGTCCAATTACATCGTACATTTTTATTTATCATTACATTTTATTTTATTATTGTGACTTTGTTGTATCATTTAGTCACTGTTATAATATTTTTTTCAGCAGCATTCTCTCTTATGATCATTAGTGATTGTTTTAAAATAATTTTGTACGTGAATTAATGTAACAATTTTGTTACAATTATCACAATTTTATCCATCCCAATACTTTTTTAAATTGATTTTCCATTGTACTCAGTCATTTTCATTCTATTTCTATAAGATACCACCAAGCCATAATAAAGCTCATCGAATCTGATCTCATCTCTTCCTCGCTAACTTACACCTCCTCACCCCTTTTCTCAGCAGTCTCTTTGGTAAATTTCTTAAACAGCATATTATTAAGGAGACCATCGCCAGCCTCCAAAGAAGAGCAATATCTTTTCATTAATTAACTTCTTCACTATTGAAAGTATTTTCGATCATTTTCATTCAACCCTTGGTACGAGCGCACGAATAAAAAAGTTCCCGAAAAATTTGCAAAAAGTGCCCATTTCGGCTGTACAGTCGATCAAGTCAATGGACATTTTTTTTTCGACAGACTGAACTTTTGGAACCATAATGTTTAAAAATACAAATAAATTGCTCTCATCCCGCATAGTGAAATGTGCAAGACCATAGCAATTCAAATACGGTGGGGTGGTTTTTGGAGTAGTGTCGGAATGGGATACATGCAATTTTTCGTTCTCTCTCTCTATCTCCCTCTCTCTCTCCACTTCTATCCCATCGCCTCGCTACTTCGTCTGGTGTATTACTCGAAAATAGTATCGATCTGGTTGCGGTGGGTTTCGCCGGTGCAAGCGTGAAACTTGTTAACGTGTCACACAGTGCCGAGAGCGCCCTAGCCACTGCCAGGAGCACCACTACCACCGTCACCATTCACCAATATACCGAGTGTACTGGCGTGGAGCATCTCGTGGCAACGCCGACATTGCTGGCTGCTGGTGCTAGGTGCGCTTCTCTGATGTCGCTGAAACTCCCGGTGGGCCTTAAGAGTGTGCTGTTGCTGCTACTGTCCCACACACACACACACACACATATATATATCTATTTATACAGGGTGGCGCGAAAAGTGACGTCCAAAAGGATAATCTACATGCCAGCTATCCGAATGACCCCCACGTACGTTTCACGATCTTTTTTAGTTTCTAAGAAGAAATATTTTCTAATTTCCCGTGCATGTACTTTCCTCGCGATTTTTGTTAACCTGCGTTATCGTTATAAAATACACTGTCGAGCAATAAATAAATTGCCAACTGAACACTAACGTAAAAGCCTTAAATTTTGATTAAAAGTAAAAAAAATAAATTTGAGAGGATCGGTTACTAAAGTTCACATGATAAAAAAATTCTTACACTAGTCTAAATGACTCCCAATTGCTTTTAAAAATTCAAAGCGGAAACTACATACACTGCGACCTCTATTATCGGGACCTCCGCAGATGCAACATCCCCTCACTTTGTGCCGAACATCGATCGGTGCAGCGCATGGTGGGAGAAGCGCCAGGCCCTAGCGTAACGCTCGAAGTACGCTCCCAAACGTAAATTCGTACGGTACGGTCAGATCCCGCCTACTCTTTACCCTCTCCACGCTGCCACGTTGGTGCAGGATCCAATACGGTACTGCGCAGCGAGCACCACCACCCCCACTCGACCCTACGGCCGCTCAAAGCTGCGCGGCGCTGTGTCGTTCTTTCGTTGAACGCAGTATAGACAATAAAAGAGTTCTTTGACAGGTACTGCGATCAGCTGTGTCAGCTGCGCCGAGTCGGCTTGAGTACATGCTGCGCAACCTCTATTCTTGCAAAGTATGATGCGGAGTCGATCCCACAAATTGTGTGTACCCAAAAGAGAAACAAAATTTAAACCTTTTCTACAGGAAAACTGGAAGGAAAATGAAAAAATGCTTTTTTCTCGATAACTAAAGAATATTGTGGAGTATACATCGAGGTCATTTGGATAGGTATTGATACGAATCTATATTCTCTTCTTAGACGTCACTTTTCGGGCCACCCTGTATATATACATACACACACATGTATCTATGTGTACACACACACACACACACACACACACACACACACACACACACACACACACACACACACACACACACATATATATTCGTATATAGTACGTAACAGGGGAAACGATGAGACTTGGCACGTCGAAGTAGAACAACGACGAATTATACGAACTCTCCGTGTACAACGTCGATCGACTAAAAGTTTTCCAGCTCGAGTGCCCTTCTCTCTCAGGGCAAGGATACGGAGTGGCGACAGAGAAAAAGAGAGAGAAGTAGAGATTAAAGAACACTGTGGAGAAGCCGAACGTTCGCTCACTACGGTACACCGGCTTGGGGATAGGAAATAAATATATATATATATATATATATACATATATATATATATATATACATATATATATATATATATATATATATATATATATATATATATATATATATATATACACACACACATTATGTGCGATAAAGTATAGTTATATTGAGAAGTATTCAAAGGGGTTGTATATCGATAGAGGGCGGCTTTTCCTCTCTCGCTTTTCCTTCTTCGAGTAACACACAGAGCGGGGTAACCGGAAACCTATCGCTTTGGGTGGGGAAGAGAACCGCAGGAGTGCCATAAACGAAGAAGCTGGAAAACTCATTGTTAGGGCGCGGCGGGCTAGCACCGAACGAGTTATCCCAGGAGTCTTCTTCGATTTTTCATTCGATTTCATTTAATTCTCGGTATTTTTCTTTTCGAGCGCATTTCCTTCCGTTTACTTTATCCCTTGTTGCCCCCCTAATCGCTGAGATGGCAGGGTAACGGGGCGGGGTAGTGGGAGGATTTCTCCTGTGCTAAGGGTCGTTGGAGTGAGAATTGAGGGAAAAAGGACGAGAGAGAGGAGCAGGGCAACAATCGGTATTTTTCTTCAATTTACTGCTAAATACGACAATGTGGCTCGACATTGTTTTGTATGAAGTATGTATGTATACAATCGTTTAGGAATACCGTAAAAGGGAGTTAAATTGACATTAAGGGTAGCTTGGACAGTTGTTGGGGCTATTTTAACAGGGCGCCAAAATACGTTATTAATTAATTAGTAATACATTTTTTTTCTATTGTTGCTCAAATTTGTTGTTCAAGTTTATTATAATGTTGATAAAGTGGATTGTAATGTTGCGCAAGTTGATTTTGATCTCAATGATAATTATAAGACTGATTAAGTGCCTATAATAGTACCCTAGGTACTTGATATTATTAAGTAAAATGTTTCCTTCATAAAGATGACAATTTGATTATAAAAAATCGTTGTTTTTTAATTTAATTCCGTGTATAATGCATAAAATATTATTATTTTTTATCAAAATGATGTCAAAGTAACCCTTAATATTTGACATAAGGTGCATTTCAACGCCTTGTCGAAGAAACGGGATTCCGGAGCTCAAGGAAGCAATTGGACGCACCATTAAAGCCTTAGGCCACAGTAACGGGTATCAAATTACGTGCGAATGTGACAATTTTTTTTCGCATGATCACGTATGAAACGTGATTCACTCATTAAATTAATTACACATCTATTTAGTAGGAATATCAAGCTGTTAGAAAAAATATTTTCTTTTGTTATCTTTTTTTTAGGCGCTCCGCGGCGTCACATTTAGCATCCACAATTTTTTACCTAGAACAAAAAACAAAAATTCTCGTCAATCTACATTAGAATACCTAGAGAAGTATGTACGGAATTAAAAATTTTTTGTTTTATTCAATAGTTGTAGGTATTTGAACTTAAGAAATGAATTTTCAGTGAAAAATTTCATTATAACTGCTCATAAACTGTTCATAAAATGAAAAGTTTTCGATTAATCAGAAATTTCGTACGTACTTCTCTGCGAAATGCAATTAGGATCATAACTTTTAAATTTGAAGTAAATCGAGTGAAAATTGTTGAAGTTATTTGTCACGCCAATTGGAAAAAAGCTGTTTCGAGAAGTTTCGAGTAATCGGCCATTTTGTACATCGAAAATATATACTACTGTGTCCAAAAAATAAGGTAACATTGTACACACAAATTCGAAAATTCTTTATTTATTTTTCCAAATCAATTTCATCCCCTTCAAAGTAATTCCCTCCCGATGCAATGCACTTATGCTAACGGATTTTCCAATCTTCGAAACACTGATTGTAGTCACTTTCCGGGATGGCCTTCAGTTCCGTCTTCGCTGCGGCTTGAATCTCCTCTATCGTATCAAAACGGTGTCCTCGGAGCGATCTTTTGAGCTTGCTGAACAGCCAGAAGTCGCACGGCGCCAGATCAGGTGAATACGGTGGTTGCGGAACGATATGGGTTGAGTTTTTGGCGCCGTGCGACTTCTGGCTGTTCAGCAAGCTCAAAAGATCGCTCCGGGGACACCGTTTTGATACGATAGAGGAGATTCAAGCCGCAGCGAAGACGGAACTGAAGGCCATCCCGGAAAGTGACTACAATCAGTGTTTCGAAGATTGGAAAATCCGTTGGCATAAGTGCATTGCATCGGGAGGGGATTACTTTGAAGGGGATGAAATTGATTTGGAAAAATAAATAAAGAATTTTCGAAATAAATACAATGTCACCTTATTTTTTGGACACAGTAGTACATATATATATATATATATATATATTTCCTAAGATCTTGATATTCATACTAAATAGATGTGTAATTAATTTTATGAGTGAATCACTTTTTTACACGAAAAAAAATTGTTAAATTCGTACATGATTTTATACCCGTTACTGTGGCCTGAGGCCTCAATGAAATTAGTCCGCAATTATGCCAAAACGTTATTGAAAATTTCGTCAAAAGAGTGAGCGTTTGCAAGCAGGGACGAGGCGGCCATTTATCGGATATTGTGTCCCACACCTAATCTCCATGCTTGTACCTTATATTAAAATAAAAATATTCGTACTTTTTAAATAAATAATACGTATTACTAATAAATGAAAATGTCAGGTCATTTTGAGCCACACTACAATTCTGATTTTTTAATACACAGCCGTTTTACTCGAGTATCTACATCAAGGTCTCACAAGGAACATCCCTCAGGTGACCCTTCGATTTTGTTGAAATTTGGATATTTTATAAAGCACCGAACAGTAAGCGATACGTATTTTTTTTTATCGGCGGAAAAGCGGCTTTAAGGGCTGAAAGGCACCCTCAAAAATGGGGATGTTTTTCGTTTTTCGTCGATAACGTTTTAACGGTACGAGATATTAAAAAATTTCAAATTGCAACAATGTTAATTTTTTTGTGCACTATACATTGGAGATGAGACGACAACGTTATCGATGAAAAACACCCCTATTTTCGAGGGTTCGTTTCACCCCTTAAAATCGTTTCTCGGCCGATCAAAAAATACGTATCGCTTACTTTTCGGTGCTTTATAACATATCCAAATTTCGACAAAATCGAAGGGTGTCATGTCACCTGACCGATGTTCCTTGTCAGAAGTATTGGTCTTCCGCTCACTGGTTGATGCGCCAGGCGGTGCACGGCTAAGCGGTCACCGCTCCGAGTATCGGCCATCCACAACGCTGCTTGATACGAATTACTACCGGAGCCTGTCATGGTACATCTTTTATTATGCTGATGCACCAATGTCTCTCGCCGAATAACGTTAAATTTCGGGACACTAAAATAACACATTTTTTTTATGCCTTTCAATACGAGTACACATTTTTCCCAAATGAAATAATTCTCAAAAAAATACTCCGGCATATTCCTCCTCAAAGCTACTTTCCTCGCATGGCAACGTGCGTGCTTCAACTGGCCTGTGTAAAAGACCGATGTTAAGTGCTAAACCAATGGAAGTGCCCTGTGGCCTAAAGTAAGTGCATATACGTCGGATTATATTCGTATACATACAGATTAATGCATGCACTATTAAACGGCCCTACAATGTCGTTACGTAGGATTTGTTTCAAGTTTACGGTATATACGTTGCAATATGGGTAAAACCACATCGTATATTCATCTACGGGAAATGCGCTTGCAGCTTCCAGACATATACAATCGTATAACACGCGCGATAATGGTGCCCGTGCGTTGCAGCGTTATTCTACCGCGTTGTGACGTGAAAATAACATTTTGCGAATATTGCAGGGCTTCGTTTCACCGTAGTGCACGTACGAGACCATATGCGAATTTTAATAACGAAATTACGACTAAAAGTTATACGGCTACTTGTGCGGTGGGATTCGGATGAAAGAGAAGAAAAACAAAACTACGGCTATTCGGGGATACGGTATGTAGCCTCTGAATGCATGGAAATAGAGAGATTGTTTGGGCGGTACAAACGCAAGTGTACCGGGAAAAATATGATCGACGAAATTTCGCTCAGACCTTCGTTTTTTTTCGTTAAATGGTTAATGCCCGTGAAAATAATGAGGATAATTAAAAATTTTCTTTGTTATCACGATGACAATTTATGAAAACATTATAAAGGGAGTTTATAATGTTTAATTTAATTGTATAGTCGCGAGCGATCACGACCTGTCGGATGTTCTTGTGAAAAGACGTATCGAGGCTTCGTTGCTCCGGCCGTTCTCACGGTTTTTTTTCCATTTATCGAGAACAAGGCATTCAGTATTTTATTGAGCAAGAGAGAGAGAGAGAGAGAGAGAGAGAGAGAGAGAGAGAGAGAGAGAGAGAGAGAGAGAGAGAGAGAGAGAGAGGTAGCGTATTTTTATCATGTAAGAAAGTAAGGGATTCCTCCTCAATCATTTACCCGCCGCAAGCTGATAATTTTGACAGCTATGTATGTATATACAGGGTGTCCCTCTTATCTCTGCTGCCTGAAGTAACTCGGTAATTATCGACGCCGAAAAAAAACTGTCCCAGACAAAAGTTGTACGGTGTGAAGGGGGCCATCAAATGCGACCAATTTTTTATTGATTCCGGTGGAGGCGCGACGCACAGTAAAGGTCACGTCCACTTTTTAAAAATGGAATGGTACATTTTTTAAACCATCTTGTGGAGCACCTCAAGCCGCATAAAAAACATTAGGGGGTCAAAGTCGTTCAAGGTCATTCAAGATCGGTATCGATCAGTACCAAATATTTGGTAGTGATCCGAGATATTTAGATTTGTATTTAATTTTAATAGGTATTCGAAATGACCTTGTACGACTTTGGCACCGCTCCATGTTTTTTATGCGGCTTGAGGTTCTCCACAAGATGGTTGAAAAAAGTACCATTCCATTAGAAAAAGTGGAGGTGACCTTCACTGTGCGTCAGCGCCTCCACCGAAATAAAAAGAAACTGGTCGCATTTGAGGGCCCCCTTCACACCATACAACTTTTGGCTGGAACATTTTTTTTGTGACGTCGATAATTACCGAGTTATTTCTGGTGGCAGAAATAAGAGGGACACCCTGTATATAGGATATTTTGTACATATATATATATATAGAGATTTTTTTAGAACATTATGTTGTGATGTAAATTGAACTTAGAAAATCTTAATATAATGTTCTGTTAGTAGTTAAATTAAAAACAAATTAAAGCACTAGTTGTAAAATTAGTTGTATCTATATATATATATTCACACACAGATATATATAGATACACATACATTGCTGTCAAAATTGTCAGCTCGCAGCGGGTAAATTATTGACGAGGAATCCCTTACTTTCTTTTAAAACTTTCAAAAAGGTTATAAAAGTACGCCAAGTAATAAAAAGTCCCCTCAAAAACATTGTTGTTTGTTTTACCTCATAAAAAATTATGGTTCGCCTTAAAACGAATTATTCTTTGTTTTAATTCAATCATTATATTTCATTGTATTCTTTCCATTGCTTGATTGTACGAAAAAAAAACAAAATAATTTATGTAAATGCAAGTGTACAAGAAATGTTACACACAAAATTGTTGAACCTTAGAAAAAATCGGGTAAAAAATTTTCATTTAAAATTTTTAAATCACATTATTGTAACAAAAAATTGATATCACTATTATAGTAAGATACAACGTATGAACCGCACAAGTACACTGGAAATGCTGTGCACGGTCTTGGGGTGCACCGTTGAGAAAAAAAAGTTCGGCGAAGGATTTCGACTTTTCAACTATTCAACTCTCAGGTTTGAAAGAATGAAATTGCTCAGTGAGGTGGTAGCGATTGGAGATAGTATTTTTTATATCGCGGTAATCTCCTCATTCTGGAAAGTAAGTTTGCATGATTTTATTTCAAGGAAGTCAAAATTCGTTTTAGTTATTAATTAAATTAAATGAAATTAAATTCTTTAATTAAATTATACACGCACTGACACACACACACACACACACACACACACACACACACACACACACACACACACACACACACACAAAGGGTAATTGGAGACCTGGGTAAAGTTTTCATGCAACATTAAAGTGAGCGAAAACGAGTCCACGATTCGTAACCCTCCAGAAAACCCTCTCTCGCCGAAAAGTCCACTTTCGTGAGAATATACATCTCCTTTCTCATCCCTTCCGTTCCTTGCCACACATTTCTTTTTTATCTCTCTTTTCTAACTTTCGTTATTTTACTTTATATTGCACTAGACCGTTCTGAGCCTGCGTGTGTGTACAGAATAAAACTGCGCCAAGTTTCTTCACCCCTCAGGAGCCAGATGACTAATTCCACCTTATAACACGCCAATATATATCCACCAACACGTTCCAGTCCATTAACAAGGAAAGGTTGCAAGGTCGATCTCTCCGATTTCGATCAAATTTGGCATGCTTGTAGAATGGGTAAAAATAGGCGACGCGTATTTTTTTTTCAATCTGCGGAACCCGTTTTTCAAGAGGTGAAACGCACCCTCGAAAATAGGTGTGTTTTTTTGTCGTTAACGTTATCGTTCTCATCTCCAATGTATATTACACAAAAAAAATAAACATTGTTGCAATTTGCATTTTTTTTCATATCTCGTACCGTTAATAACGTTATCGGCGAAAAAGAGAAAAACACCCCAATTTTCAAGGGTGCGTTTCGACCCTTAAAAATCGGGTTCCGCAGATATAAAAAAATACGTGTCGCCTGTTTTTGACCATTCTACGAGCACGCCAAATTTAATAGAAATCGGAGAGATCGACCTCGCAACCTTCGTTTTAAGAAGCCACAGTTCAAATTTCTATCTTTCATTATTTTCTTTCGTAGTGCACCAGACCGTTCTGAGCCTGCGTGTGTGCAGAATAAAACTACGCCAAGTTTCTTCACCCCTCAGGTGCCAGATGACCAATTCCACCTTATAACACCCTCATATACAGAGTGTCCCTCTTATCTCTGCCACCCGAAATAACTTGGTAATTATCGACGTCACAAAAAAATGTTCCAGCCAAAAGTCGTACGGTGTGAAGGGGGCCATCAAATGCGACCAATTTTTTTTTTATTTCGGTGGAGGCGCTGATGTACAGTGAAGGTGACCTCCACTTTTTAAAATGGAATGGTACATTTTAATTCAACCGTCTTGTGGAGGACCTCAAGCCGCATAAATAAACATTTGGGGGTCAAAGTCGTTCAAGGTCATTCAAGGTCATCTATTAAAGTGAAATAAAATGAAATCTAATAAAGTGAAGAAAAAAAACATTAAGGGGTCAAACTCTTTCAAGGTCATTCAAGGTCATTCAAGGTCATCTATTAAAATGAAATACAAATCCAAATAACTCGTTAAATAACACATTTAAATATCTTGGATCACTACCAAAAATTTGGTAGTGATCCAAGATATTTAGACTCCTATTTCATTTTAATACATGACCTTGAATGTCCTTGAACGACTTTGACCCTCAAATGTTTTTTATGCAGCGTGAGTTGCTCCAAAAGATGGTTGAAAAAAAAATGTACCATTCTATTTAAAAAAGTGGAGGCGACCTTCACTGTGCGTCAGCGCCTCTAGCGAAAAAAAAATTGGTCGCATTTGACGGCCCCCTTCACACCGTACAACTTTTGTCTGGAATATTTTTTTGTGACGTTGATGATTACCGAGTTATTTCGGGTGGCAGAGACAAGAGGGACACCCTGTATATCCACCAGCACGTTCCAGTCGACTAAGCATGAGATAAAAAAGCTCTTGGTGGAAGTATAGCTGGCTCAACGTTTTTTCTCCCTGTCTTTTCGTTTTTTTTTCTTCATTAATGTCACTCTAATTATGACGATATCTCATAACATCGCAAACTTGTTTGCCGGTAGTTGGATGTACCCTAGTATGTACTAGTTTACCCTTGCACGCATGTAACGTGTGTTCAAGCTCGAAGATCTTCTGAAAAATGTCCATTGCCACTTTGATAAACCCATTAATGTACGTTTGCCGTATAATGGCTGCCCCTTAAGGTACGTTTGCGATAATAGTCGAATAATGTTCCGTGAAATAATGCCGAAGCCGTGCATTGTTTGTGCTCATTTGTTCCGGGTGAAAACCAACTTTGCCTCTTCGTAAAGTCTCGTGCAAACCCAAACAATTTGATCGCGGCCAGATATTAACTTCGCAAAACAGTCATGTACGGGTTAATGTCTCGATTATACCGAATGCACTTGGGGGAAATATTTTCCACCAGTATAGATATTAAAACGCCACCATAAATACTAAGGACCCTGTATACTTCATGTATTTTATTATTTCCTGAGTTCCAAAGCTTATCCTAGGGATTTCTTTGCATCCACGGCAGTCTTAAGGGGTTATGCCTAGTTGTAAAAGACGGAAAATCACTTTTTTCAGAACCAATATATTTCGACAGTATATCATTTTATAAATGTTCCCTGAACATTTCAAGGTGACTGAATCAAAATTCACGCCCGTCGGAACGCTCCCAGCCTCGTTCGAAACTTTAAGGGGCTATTCTACTGTAATGGCTAAAAAAAATTAACTATTTTTAATAATTTTTTTTCGAAAACTGTTGCATGTATCGGTACATACTTTTTTTTTGCTTAAAGGTACACTTTTACAGAATAGATAATATTTTTTGTTGCAGATGTATATTTATTTAAACATTTGTAATCGTGTTGAGGCAGGGAAAAAAGTACGTTGTTGGCGTTGGAGAATTACGCTCCCCAGGTAATCGGAAACAAAAAATTGAAAAAGATTCTAAATCTGTATGAGTGTCGCTATCGCGCGAACTAGGATTATGATTTTGTATTGCAAGATAACAAAATGGCGTCGTTTTTTGCAAAAGTGTTCGAAAAACACGTTTTTTTCGACATAATTCGGGCGAAAGTGTGAGGTAAAATTAATATTTTGTAATAATCCTTGTTGGGGTAATAGCCATATATATGCTGAATATGCAGTAATTTTTTTTGCCTGATTGGTTAAGGGGTTAGGCCACAGTAACTGGTTTAAAAAAATGTGCGAATTTAACAATTTTTTTGGTGTGAAAAAGTGGTTCACTCATAAAATTAATTACACAACTATTTAGTGTGAATATAAAGCTGTTAGAAAAAAAAATACTTTTTTTTCGATTTTCGATTTTTAGGCGCTCCGCGGCGTGACATTTAGCATCCACAATTTTTTACCTAGAATAAAAAACAAAAATTTTCGTCAGTCTACAATGGAATATCTAGAGAAGTACGTACGGAATTGAAAAATATTGTTTTATTCAAAAGTTGTAGGTATTTGAACTTGAGAAATGAATTTTCAGTGAAAAATTTCGTTATAACTGCTCATAAACTGCTCATAAAATGAAGAGTTTTCGATTAATCAGAAATTCCATACGTACTTCTCTGCGAAATGCAATTAGGAACATAACTTTTAAATTTTAAGTAAGTCGAGTGAAAATTGTTGAAGTTATTTGTCACGCCAATTGGAAAAAAGCTGTTTGGAGAAGTTTCGAGTAGTCGGCCATTTTGTACATCGAAAAAAAAATATATATATATATTTTCTAACAGCTTGATATTCATACTAAATAGATGTGTACTTAATTTTATGAGTGAATCACTTTTTCATACAAAGAAAAATTGTTGAATTCGCACGTGATTTTATGAATAGACTTGAAAAATGCAAAAAATATAAATTCGATTTTTTCATCTCGTCACAGTAGAATAGCCCCTTGAATGTCTTTTCTCGAAAGTACGTTTTCGAAGTAGGTGAGCGAAATATCTAAAAAACTACTGCATCGATGTTTTTGAAATTTTTATAGCTTTTTTGTGTGAAAATTTAGTATTTGATTGAAGTATTTTTTTTAGCGATGTAGGGTAGAGTGGCCTTATTTTGGCACCCGACCAATTATTGACACTTCTCCCCTACATACACTGTGGTCCTTAAAGTGCCAATAATTGGACACCTTACCCTACTTTCGATTTGATGAACGAAAAATGCCAATTTTTTCCTAAAAAATCAATACTTACATTGAACGGGCGCCATTTTTTAAAATTTGATATTTCGGAAATTCTTTCGATTAATCATAGAATAAACGAATATACTAACTAAATCTGTTTGATTTTTTAATATTAGATAACCTATTTCAGAAGGTCATTGCTCACCGCAAAAGACGTTTTCGAGAGGTGCTTCCTAAACATCGGCTATAAATCAGTTGTAAGTAATTATTTTTACACAAGAAAATTACACAGTATTCTTCAGATTACACTTATTCGAATACCTAATTTTTGTAGAAATTTATTGTCACGGTTATCTAAAAAAAAATCCCAAAAATGAGGTGCTTCCTACTGGTACAATTAGGCATAACCCGTTAACCCCTCAACTGCACACTGGGTCGTTTTGGCCCCAGTTTCTTCTTCGTGCAAGTACGTATTTTTCAACGCATCTCCCGCTTGGAACGAATGTTGGGCACTTTGTTTTTCTTGAAAAATAATGTTTGGACCATGAAACAAGGATCGTTGACTACAAAAAAAAAACGTCTCTACAAAAAAAAGTGCATGATTACCGACGTACAACGATCTGAGAAACGTCTGGGGTCCGACCGACCCCACATGCAGTCAGAACCCGTACCTGTATAAACGACGGCCCCATATTCTTCTGATTCTCTGATGTACGTACGTTCTACTCAAGTATCTACACCAAGGTCTCACAAGGAACATCCCTCAGGTGACACCCTTCGATTTTGTTGAAATTTGGATATGTTATAAAGCACCGAAAAGTAAGCGATACGTATTTTTTTTTATCGGCGGAAAAACGGTTTTAAGGGGTGAAACCACCCCTCGAAAAAAGACATCTCTAGGGGTAATTAATAGCTTCACACACAAGGAGTCCACCGATTTTAATGAAACAAAAACGAAAATTCTTCTAATCCGAATCAATGAAAAATCCACTATAGTGACATTGCAAAAAAATAAGGGGTGAACCACCCCTATATTAAGCGGTGGTTTCACCCCTTAAAGTCGTTTTTCCGCCAATAAAAAAAAATACGTATCACTTACTTTTCGGTGCTTTGCAACATATCCAAATTTCAACAAAATCGAAGGGTGTCACCTGAGGGATGTTCCTTGTCAGAAGTATTATCCCCCTCTTGCTGGTTGATGCGCCAACCGATTCACGGCTAAGCAGTCGCCGCTCCGAGTATCGGTCTGAGCGAGTAGTGGAGCCAAACCCCGGCCCAACCACCAGCATCGGTGGATGCTATATGTATATTTTGGAGAAGGGATGTTTGCGATTCACAACGTTCGAAACGTTCATTAAAACTGTTATTAGCAGCCACTCGCTGCCGATTAGATTTATGCAAATAATTAAACACCGAAAATGAACCAGATAGTGCATACACATGATCGCGATCATTGCAAAATACATCTACTGCAGCCCACCTTCCGATACCTTCACCGCTTCGTTATTTGATCGAGAAGCTTCATACGCGCTGCCAGCCTTCATATGTTTGGCCTACCGTGAATATGTATTATAAATCCACATTTTCGTTCGCTCATGTACCGTCGTAATTGTACAAGCATATATACATGTTACGAACAAATATATTTGTATACAAGCCGTGTTCGAATGCGTACATCATGCGGAGGGTACGTGTGCCGTTGTAATGTCCGGTACGCCGGAAGTAGTATACCGTGTGTAATGCTTGATACCATGGAAATGGAAGTGGAAAGCAGCGAGAAAATGTTAACGGTAGGGAGAAAAGTTCTCCTCAGGCATATGCGGCTGCATGAATGTCGTTTGTATGTACGCGCGCGACGCCCGCAACTACTTTTAATTTGTACCCGTGGTGCGCCCGAAAAATAAAATAAAAAATAATATAAAAATGAAGTAAAAAAACATTACAATGGCGGCAGAAGGTTGCGGGGAGAGAGATAACATCGTGAAACACGCGGAAAGATGATGACGCCCCCTCGTATCGTGCACACCCTTATGTATAAATGGAGGTGCGAGAGTGCAGCGCATATTATGTAGCAGGGCAAATTCCAGCAAATTTGTATATATATATATATATATATATATATATATATATATATATATATATATATATATATATATATATATATATATATATATATATACACATACATACATACATACATACATACATACATACATACATACATACATACACACACACACACATATATATATATATATGCGTGCGTGTACAGGGTGTCCAGTTATGAATGGATAATCCTGCAACTATCGATAGATTAGGTCATGTCCTACTATATGCTGGAATTTCAGTTTAGTAAAAGTCCCACGGTTTTCAAGATAAAAATCACCTGCTTTTGGTTTTTCGCATGCCATTCCTACGAATGATAATTTTTTCACTCGGTTATTAAAAAAATACTCTTGGTTATTTGTTCTATCTGAAAAAGTCTTCTTTTTAACCTCAAATGTTAAAAGGCTATACCAATGTGACACTTTAAAAAAATTTGAAATAAAAAATGATCACTATACCAGTGTGGGACTTTCAAAAAATCGATTTTTTTTGCCTTTCTTCTTTTTCGGCTAGACCAGTGTGACACTTGAAAAAAATCGATTTTTTTGCCTTTTTCGACAGTTTATACTTCCAAGAATATCATTATCATTTACATCATTTATATCAATATCATTTTATCTTGCAAAAATCGATAGTTAAATTTTTAAACGCGTTTTTCTCGAAATAAGATTTTTCAAATTTGCTGACATTGTAACTCAAAGAGCAATTATCCGATTGACTTGAAATTTGAACTGAGTACTCTTGAATATATTTACTCTACAATGACGTGGGATATTTTTGATCGGATGAAAATTGGAGATTTGGCATTGAAAAAACGACAATTTTATAGGCAAGAAAACAGACTTTTTTCATAACTACGCCATATTGTTAGATTTTGATATTTTTCGAAAATCCTACGTCATTGTACAGGAAATACCTTCCAGTTTAATGACATTTTTTTCCTTTTTCGGTTTTAGCTACTCAATCGGCCGGAATGATGTCAGCAGTGGAGGAACCTTTTTTCGGCGCCTCCGAAGGCAGCGCATAAGTCGCTTGGATTTCAATATTTTTCTATGAAAAAAATTATGTAATATAGGTCAAATATAGCCAAATATATTCTTAATTTTCTGAAACATTTAATTGAGTACTTTTCTTCCGAAAAATTTCTGAAAATTATCCGAATTTTCAGCGTACACACTGGTATAGCCCCTTAAGGAAACTAAGAAAAAAAATCTTATGCAGAATTTTCATGCAAAACAATTCGAGCATCTGACTATGATAGCCTGCGGTGTGAAAAACACCGAAAGAACTCGCACCCACATGCACAGGCACACTTACACTAGGGATGTTGAAGACTACCTCGTGGTACATTCTGAAAAGCGCTAAAATAGTAAAAAATCGTTTTCTAACCTAAAAAGTTATGAATGTTATCCAAAAACTTTTCCTACAAAAGTTGTTAGTTTTGGCCTCACAAATCTTTTGGTGAAGAAAATTGATGATCCCATTTAAAGAAACATGTCAGCCATCTCAACGTCACCATTATGAATTTTGGACGAAAAAAGATTTTTTTTAACGTCCCCTTAGAAGTATCACGTCACCTTCTGCCGTCCACCCTCAACAGTCCACCCGCATGCTCCGATGGGTGCCAGCTAACATTTTTCACCAGGCTCTACCTACCGGCATGACATGGGGGATGGGTGCAACCACGTTCATCCCGACCAAATGTCACAAACAGAAATATAAAACAAAACAAAAAACAATACACCAACACCGCGGACTACAAATAGAAAGGGTCGGTTTTTGGAGGTCGCGGAAGCAACGAAACCGCAACTGAGTGGACGAGCGGGCGCCAACGATCGCGGCAATGTATTGCCGCTGAGGCTGCAGATTGTGGTAGAGAGGTTCCTGATCTTGGGTCGGGTGGATATAGAGTAACGAACTGATACCGATAGAGAAACGGAACCGAAAGCGCGATCCGATTGTTTTGTAATGGTATTGCGGGAACACCACGGGAACTACGAAGTTTCAAAATTGAAACAAACGAAATGCGAGAACTCACCGGAAGTGCACTGGTAATCTAGGGGCGTAAATCTAGGGAGCGCGAGAACTAAGCCGGTTTGCGTCAATGGCAACTCGAGGTATAGTTCTGCTCCGACATTTTTTCGTAAAATTGAAATCCTAAAGGACCGTTCCAGTGTGAATTTTTTTCCAAATGTTTTTGCATTTTCCGAAAATCGACTTTTATAAACATGCTGTTGAATTTTGGTCGCTAAATTCGAATGATCCGGGTCACTACAGCCTTCTTAAAATTTTAAACGAAGAGCTTTCAAGCTATCCACAAATGTTGCCACATGATTCTTCACGCCACACCTTTACGTCGTAGGCAAGCGTTTTTTTTTGTTTGAGAATTTAACTTTTGTTCAGCGAAAAAGTGTCGAAAAAGGCCAAATTTGACACTTACTTTTAAAATGGCCACCATTTTGTTAGTTTGTATCGAATAAACAAAACTTTCGTACGCCTCTACAGTTTTTCATACTGATTAATAATCTTTTTGGTTTTTTTCTTTCAGACAATTTTTGGAGGTGGAGGACTTTCCACCGTTGGCCGCTATTTTTTTAGGTATCATTTTGAAGTGACCAAACATTATATAAAAAAAAACTAATATATCAAAACATTTTTTTATGTATCACATAAGTCATTTGAATAAAGGGAAAAAAAATCGGACTGATTATCGAATATATTTTTTTTAATTGTGAAAATCAGCATTTTTCGAGCCAATCAGACTTGAATAGTCCCTTAACGTCAAATCCGTTGGCCGGTAAGTCCTGCCCTCTCCCGTGCAGAAATTTGTTGGGGGGTCCCCAGATGCTACTACGTGACAGGGACGCCGCCCGTAAGGAGTGCACATTGGAATCCAAGTGCAATCCACGCTAATTCCTCATTGACGTCGTTTAAAGGTTTTTTTTTATTCGACATTCCTAACCGGTATTTGTAGGATTTCCTAAAAAAACATCCTTTCGTGATCCCGGGCACAAGTTTGTTGGGGAGTCCCAAAATGCACCCACATCTCTATGGGGATTTGTAAGGGCCAGCGCACATGGGGAGTCCTCATTGGGATGCAATTGGATTCTGCACTGTTCCCCGATGAACGCCATTTGAGAATTCTTACCACGTTCGAATTGAAAATGTGTGAAGAGTCACGAGAAAAAACCCGGCGTGTTGAAATATAACCTGTACGCTCAGTGAGCATGTACGTGTAGGGTGATACGTCCAAGTGCAGTGGAATAAATAACAAACGATGATTACCGTGGTATTTCGGTGATGTGAGCCAACTCGATTTTTAAGATATACACTACCGGTCAAAAGTTTTCGGGGATTCCAGATAATTGCAAAAGTTTCGATCATTGGATAATTGCTAAATAATGTTAGAATAATATAATTCATTTCATTTCTTATTTTACGAAGATACTATATAGCTCTATATAATGAATAAAATTATTCTAATATAATTTGGCAATGATCCAAAGTGATTGAAAGTATTGCAATTATCTGAAGAATCGGAAAACTTTTGGTTGGTAGTGTATATTTTTAAGATGAAATTTGTACTTTTGTATGATCCATTCAATTTGTATAATTATATATATTGTTTAGAAAAAATTCGACGTACAGAATGCAATGGGATCCATCAATGATGGTATCGGATTCTGTTCGATAATGGGGGTATCCTTTAGGATTTAAATTGGATACGTATTATTTATTTGAAAAGTACGAATATTTTTATTTTAATGTAAGGTATAAACATGGAGGTTATGTGTGGAACACAATATCCGAAAAATGGCCGCCTCGTTCCTCTTTGCAAATGTTCAATCGTTTGATGAAATTTTCAATAACATTTTGGCATAATTGCCGACTAATTTCATGAATTTTGCGTCCAATTGCTTCCTCGAGCTCCGTAATGGTTTGTGGATCATTGGCATACAGTTTTTCTTTTAGAAAATCCCAAAGAAAGAAGTCCAATGGCGTCAAATTCAATGCGATGACCCATTGGATCCCTTTTAGGAAGTAGAGACAAGTATGGGAATCCAATTAGATCCCTATTAGGAAGTAGAGACAAGTATGGGAATCCAAATGGATTCCTATTAGGAAGTAGATACAAGTATGGGAATCCAATTGGATCTCTATTAGGAAGTAGAGGCAAGTATGGGAATTCCATTGGATCCCTATTAGGAAGTAGAGATAAGTATGGGAATCCAAATGGATTCCTATTAGGAAGTAGATACAAGTATGGGAATCGAATTGGATCCCTATTCGGAAGTAGAGACCAGTATGAGAATCCAATTAGATCCCTATTAGGAAGTAGAGGCAAGTATGGGAATCCAATTGGATCCCTATTATGAAGTAGAGACAAGTATGGGAATCCAATTGGATCCCTATTATGAAGTAGAGACAAGTATGGGGATTCAATTGCACCCCTATTAGGAAGTAGAGACAAGTATGGGAATCCAATTGGATCACGATGCTGAAGTTTGCATCGTTCGAGCGCAACGAATTTCATTTCTTTTGGCCGATTTCGCTTACAAAAGTCCTTTAACCATTTTTAAAGATATTTATTTTGCGATCCACATTATATATCTATAGTAAAAGATCGCCCATTGTAGTAAAAATATGGAAAATAAAATGTAAAACGAAACTTTCGTTGCGTTCTAACGATGCAAACTTCAACACCATATTGGATCCCTATTAGCAAGTAGAGACAAGTATGGGAATCCAATTGGATCCCTATTAGGAAGTAGATACCAGTATGGCAATCCAATTGGATCCCTATTATGAAGTAGAGACAAGTATGGAAATCCAATTGGATCCCTATTATGAAGTAGAGACAAGTATGGGAATTCAATTGCATCCCTATTAGGAAGTAGAGACAAGTATTGGAATCCAATCGGATCCCAATGACAATTTCTGCACAGCCTAACGCGAATCGCCTCTTTACGTTATCGGTATCTTATCGGGTATATTTCCGATTAACTTTAATATATTCTAATGGTAACTTTTGGAGATCGCCCAAGATCACATTCCCTGTTGCATAGCGAAAAAAGGACAAACAACCGTGATCTGAAATCAAGACCGAGGAGTTCATCTGCCCTCCCTCTGTATACAGAAGCTCGGCCCGTTCACCTGCATAATGCACTTTACCATTGGGGCGCCAGTATTGCACCGGGACCTCCGTCGAGCGCTCTCCTTTGTTGGGCAGCTCGTTGCTTTGAGCCACACTCCCCTTCACAGATTACAACCCTCGAAACCTCAACTAAAACCCAATTTAATCGAAATCTCGATATCGGTAACGCGCAATCCTCAGCCATAGCTGAGGCGTCGATCGAAAATCGATGGTCTGACTTAGAAATTCTGCCAAAAATCGTTAAATAATCGTAGCTCGACGAGTCAAGCGGCATTTCACGGAGAAAACGATTGGGAAGAGAATGCGCGGAGAAAAGAGTGCCAAATCGAAACGAAAAATAAATTCGTGGCTATTGAAGGTATTTATTTTTGGCCGAGATGCGAAAAACATTTGGGTTTTGAATATATTTTTTTTAAGTTCGTATCAACATATGTTTACCTAATGTTTACATAATGGGGATTCACGATTAATTTCCTCCAAAACTCTGTTACATTAAAAATCGTCGAAAATGTATGAAATGTCCCCCCTGTTTGGCTGTCCGCCAACAATGTAAAAACACGTAAACATGAATGTTATCCCCCCTTCAAGGTGTTACCCGTGCCCTTCAGTTTAATTCACCCCTTTCAAACGTAGGCTAAGGGAAAGAAAAACAAAAAGGTGGTGCAATCCTTAATCTGCTTTTCAGGGTACCCATAGCGGCTTTTTCATAGTTTTTCTTTGCAAGAAAATTTCATTTTCGCTTCACTAAAATCTCTTGACTGCTTGCGGGTGTGACTGCAAAATCAACCCTTGCCATGCTTCGCTCTAAGGGGTGTCTACACCCCTTCAAACCGTTTCGCCGCCGATAAAAACCCTGTCTAATAGTTTTTAAAGTTCTGCCACATACATGAGTTTCAACAAAATCGAAAGCGGACGCCAAAGTGATGTTGATGGTTAGTATTAGGTTGGCACATAAGTAACGAGCTATATGCGCTATAGCATAGGTCCAGGCGAATCGCTCGTTACTTATGTGCCAACCTAATACGTACGTGTATCTTTTGAATACAAAGTTGGAGCCCTTCCGGTCTCCTCTAGTCTTCTTCTCTTTCTTTCGTGTCTCTGTCCGGAAGATCGCGTCGTGCATCGCAAAGGAGACAATCGTTCGCGTTTACATCGTCCCTCGGGATGAATCTGATATCGATTCTACTTCGGATTGAATCGTTTTATACACCTATAAGTATACACGTAGGCGTATACGCGCGAGGACGACATTCTCCTGGTATCTCACGCTCGCGAATGGTCTCTAGGCTCTTCCACTACAACGCAGCAGCAATCGCTTATAATTACTCTTCGTCGGAGAGAAAGAGTTGGAGAAGGAGTATCTAACGGCCAGCCAGGTCCGATCCAAGTTTATGGCTTCTCGACCAGACGTAATTGGATTGTCTTCCGGACGACCAACCGCTTCCATAATTCTTACGACGGGGCGAGGCAGAAACTGTAGGAAAATCTGGGAACGAACCCACAGTCTCTCTCTCTTACACCTTTTGGTAGCTGTTCGTAAATTCTCGCGATATTTCACACTCAGTCCTTCACTTTCTCTCTCTCTCTCTCTCTCTCTCTCTCTCTCTCTCTTTCTCTCTCTCTCTGTCTGTCGTAAACTTTGTCTCACCATCAGTCACCTCTTCACCGGGACAATCATCTGAAGGATAGGAGCGAGGATGAAGGGTGGGAGGGAAAGAAAGAGAGAGAGAGAGAGAGAGAGAGAGAGAGAGATAGAGAGAGAGAGAGAGAGAGAGAGAGAGGGAGGGAGAGAGAGAGAGATGGTAGGGAAATATGAAATGCAATATGGTAGCTACATCCAAAATTGCATATGTTCTTTGCTCTTTGGACTGACATCATGCTCTTTGAGCTTCAGCAAAACTTGACTGTTCACCATTATGTTCCTGCGCCTTGCCCCTCCGTGTTTTCGACAAAGAAACGTATGCGCATTCATAAATGGAGCTCTCTTCGGCACTGAATGAACCACGCTCCAATAAACCAAATTACTGTGGATTACTGAATGAAAGTGGAATCTGCAAATTCATCTTCCTCGTAGAATTCTTATGATTGTCAGCCAGGAGCTATCGCTAAACGATGAACGCACCATAGCTTGAACGCGTTCGAATAAGATTATGAAATGAATGAAGGAACGAATGAGCGAGTCAACTAGATCAAATATGTCTCCAATGTCTCTTCGCGCACCATTGTGGACTTTTGCGATCCGAAGGACGCCTCTAGGCTGAAGTTTAAAAAATAATGTGTGCTCTTTACCCTCGGGAGACATATTTATTAAGTTCTAATAAATTGGCACATTAGAACATAATTGATTGGAAATTAATAAATGTTTGCTCGAATGGAGACAGTTTTGATGTGATTTTAACTACAGCATTTATTCGGCGTCACTAAATATGTTTTTTTACGTGCCGATTTTTTACATCAATTAAAAGCCATATTTAAAATAGAACATTTGAATAAATATTTCCTCAAATCAAATAAATACTACTTCCCAATCACGGAAACCTCTTATTTCGCGACTATGGTCGTGTTCGTTGGGTCTCGTTATTTTGATACAAACAAGGGCGCATGCGCATAATGATGCGCAACGCGCAACTGCGCAATGAAAGATACACGCGAGTTGTACGTTTTGCGCATGACTCGGTTCATTGCGCAGTTGCGTGTTGCGCATCATTATGCTCATGCGCACTTGTTCATATCAAAATAATGAGACCCAACGAACACGACCTATGATACTAATGGGCGCATGCGCACTTTGTCCTTCAACGCGACGGGCCCGACAGCAGGCCGCTCGTCAGATGTAGCTCACGCATACGCTCACCATGTAGCATCTTCCTGTGCCAATGCCTTTGGCACGAGTGTCAGTGTGGCGTTTCGGAAGTGAGAAACTCGAGGGTGAGGAATGATTTAAGTGTAAGTAAGAATATAAAGTGAGAAAAAAACGTTCAAGTGAGAAAATAATGACGGACGGAGTGACACAATTTCTCGAAAAAAAACCAGCTAGGGGATTATGAAGAATCGTATAAGATGTTAAGAAAAACTCTATTTGTCGGATATAAAACACCTATTACTTCTAACTTATATATCATATTAGATTTTAAGAAAAATTCTTAGTAAATCTTAAACATAAACTTGAATAACAAATTGTCTAAGCTGTTAATACAATCGTAGTAGGCCGACGTACGAATACGAAAACTTATTCTCCGGGAGACAAACTTCTTTGTCCTTATTAAATTTTTTTTCTGAATGTACGTTCCATGTGTTTAAACTCTAATTGTCAATTTCCAATAATGTTCATGAATTTACGATAAATCGAATTTGAAGTTCTCATATCAAATTCCGGCTCAACAGCGTGGCGTTAAACGTTAATTCGAATAGTCTCGAATGAAAACCCCTCTAGTTATTCGCATTTCGCAATGACTCTCTGCGATTTTCATTACAGAATGGACCTTCATCGAGCTTCGACCCTTTGTTTGTAAATTTAATAAGAGCTACTCCGGAATTCCTTAGGCTAATCCAAAACGGAGTAGGGACAAGATGATAACTATAAAATATAAAATAAAATATATGAGAAAAAACTATAAAATATATGAGTCAGTCAACTTTAATTATTCTTTAAACTAATCAACATTTATTAATCTTGTAATTTTGGAAGCAAAAAAATCTGTCTTTCTGATCGTTACCATAAAATATATATTTTTAATTAAACTTTAATTTTTCCCATCTTACCCTGTATGTGGGGCAAAATGAACGAACGCTGGGAAAATGCTGGGGCACGAATTATTGGCATCTTTCGCATATAAAAGTGGTTTCATTCTCAATACCAGCAATTTGATAAGCCAATCGTCGAAGTTCTGAATAATCTTCGACTGAATAATAATCTTCTGAATAATCTTGATCTCGATCTTCTGAATAATCTGAATAATATTCTGAAAATAATCTGAAAAATCTTCTGAATAATCTAATTCTGAAAAATCGTCTGAAAAATCTTCGGAATAATCGTCTAAGTTCTGAATAAAATAAAGGTCTGAATAATCTGAATAATCTTGCTTCCATATCATTTTGACCATTTTTAAGTTCTTTTTCTTTTCCTGGTAGAAACACCGGTTGAAGAAGAACCAAAGGCTTTACTAGTTTCATTTCACCCTTTCTAACGTAAATAGTGGTACATTGTAAAATATTGCGGCTTTGCGATAGCTTATATTCATCTCGCCCCATTAAACGGTTAACGAATTAACAAAAAATCACGCAATAATCTTTAAAGTTTCTGACAAACCGTTCTTTATTATATTAATAATGAGTACTTTCATTGTGTTTACCTACTTGTCTCTAATCAATATTAGCAACTCAAATGAACTGAAACGATGGTAAACTTTACCAAAAATAAGATCGTTTTCTCAAAAAATGGATATTGTTTTCTCACTCGAGACGCGTGCTTCCGCCACAGTTGATACTTTCACACTCATTCACCTCCCCGCCGGCCCACCAAACTCCAACGGCAGCACTGTGCTCGCACAGACTGTTTAGTAGCTAGGCTTGGGATTCATCTCCCCGAGTAGAAATTTCTTAGGGTTAGCCTGACCAGGATCAGGCCCCGATCGGGGTGTGATACGGGTAACACCTATTACAGACATGCTAATCCGGCCCCAATCGGGCCGGAAGTATTTCGGCCCTAAATCAGGCTATACTAAGATGGTCCTACTAAGGTCGTCCCTGATAATATTCTACTAAGGCTTTCCCCGATAGGGCCCTACCAAGGCTTGCCCTGATAGGCCCTACTATGGCTTTCCCTGATGAGGCCGTAAATAGGCTTGCCCTATAACTGCCTCAGCAGTCGATAGATGCACATAACCTCTTATTTTTCACATGGAAACTTTGATTTTACAGCATCATAGCTTCGGAGTTTCGATGCAATCCTGAATTCTATTTAAAAAGAGGTGCTATGGACTGTCACGACCAAAAAAGTTATGCAACTCGGATGCGTGGTAGAAGATTTCGGCATCTGTGTAAGACGAGGAGAGAGAGAGAGGAATTATATATATATATATATATATATATATATATATATATATATAAAGTTAACTTTCAAAATCTTAATTAAAGATTTTTAATAAGACCCAAACAAACAAACTCCATCACAACTCTATTTTGATAAAGAGTTGTGATGGAGCCCACCTATTTTGATAAAGAGCCCACCTAAAATGATAAAGAGTTTTTCATAGTATAAACTTCAAAAATACACCCCTTTTCTTTTTTCAATCTTCGCTTTCATTAAGAATTGAAAGCGACAGATTGTACGGCAGATGCCGTATATTGATTTTTATCAATATACGGCATCTGCCGTATATTGATCGATACGGCAGATGCCGTATCGATCATCTGCCGTTATATCGATACGGCAGATGATCGATGCCGTATCGATATAACAAGATACGGCATCGATCTTGTTATATCGATGCCGTATAACAAGTTTTCGGCATCTTTGTAAGACGAGGAGAGAGAGGAATTATATACATATATATATATATATATATATATATATAAAGTTAACTTTCAAAAATCTATAGCATGCTATTCGATAAACCTCTTTAATTGTCACACACACACACACACACATATATATATATGATCAAAAATCTATAGCATGTTATTCGATGAACCTCCTTAATTGTCACAATGATAATAAATAATTGATATACTTTATGTGATACAACAAATAATCATAGGAATTCATTTGGTCTCTTATGCCATATCTGGGATCAAGATTTTACAAGCAAGCTTTACGTGCGAAGCTTTGGGTAGGTAGGTACGAGGTTCGATTTCCATATAGGCGAAATATTTTCTTCGAACAAAAACATCTCAGCAGGCCAGGGAATGACGAATTATGATACAAAATCATTGTCGTGGAACTCTAAATTGAGTGGTTCATTCCATGTTGGATTTTTGAAGTATTATATGCAATTTCTTTCTGACCAGGCAACCTGATAGGCACCTGATCAGGCAAGCAAGCCAGGCCCATATGTGACACAACGTTACATTTCGTAGTAGGGCCCTTTCAGGCTGCCTCATTTAGTGCCCTACCGGGGCAGTCGGGCAACCTGATCGGGCCCTGATTTGGGCCCCATCAAAATTTCTACGCGGGTTACCACGCGAATTCGTCTTGCCCCAAGCTCCCCTACTTCGTACGCCCGCGTATATCAACCAGGAGCGCCGGGAGGCCAGACTATTGAAGCCGGAATCAATGCCCATCACTCGAAAACATCACTTTGAAGTCATGATGAGAGGCATTCGGTGGTTGACAATTCCCGTGGAATGGGAGCTATACACAGCATCAGCATGACTTCGTGCCACCATCCGCCCAGCCGTGCACTCTCATTGTACGTAATTGAGATTGCTCGCTGATGGGTTTTTTGTTGTTTGTTTGTTTTTTTCATATGGCATTGACTCTGCCAAAAACTTTGGTATACGCACGCAATACGTGAGTCGTTGACGTTTGTAAAGCACAGTGTGCTCTCTCTCTCTCTCTCTCTCTCTCTCTCTCTCTCTCTCTCTCTCTCTCTCTCTCTCTCTCTCTCTTCGCTGCAGTCTATAGCCAATATTTTTCCCCAGTGTCCTTTCACTTTCGTTACGAAGTGTTTGACGTGGCTAGTCCGAGAAAAAGCGAGCGTGTGTCGCAAAAAAAAACATTCGAAAAATAAACTGGTCCACGGCGACATGGATAAAAAGTAGTCGGTGATATCTTTCAGTGAGCGGTGAATGAAAATGTGTACGTCTGTCTATATACATACGGGTATAAAAGTCCGCATGTGCCCCACAGCACAGTACTTTTCGCATAATCCAATCAACGAATAATAAAATTTCATTGTTTGCCCCCTTTATTTTATTGACAGCATCCCTCGGGGGGCAGGGCAGGGGTCTGTCAATCAAATGAAATTCGTCGCTGCCGTAGGCTATAACGGACAACTCGGCAAGAAGCGACGACGCGGGGAGGGAGAGTAGGAAGTTGCGGAAATACGCTCTACGTCGCTTCGTACTTCATTAAGATAGAACGAGCGCGCGCACTTGATTTCTATAGATTTTGTTCAAATTTTAACCAGTCATTGTTCATATCATTATGCATGTTGGAGTCAATTTTCACAATAGTCGACTGTTTAGATTTGGAGATGATGAGTTTTAAAATTGCAACTTTTAACACTGCAGGGTCTGCATTGACCGAAAGCCAGGTCACATAATTCGTCGTGCCTTTCTATTGTGTTTATAAATATTGAAAAAGAATTCTGTTTAGATAGCAAACGAGTTAGGGAAAGAGTGAAAAAAGTTTGGATTGCGTTTCAAGTAAATCTTCTAACCAGATTTTTTATTTCCCACACAAATTTTGCCACCCCTTTTTCTCCCCTCAGGAGTTGAATTTCTAAAAACGCTGAAATACGTGTTTCGTGAATTGTGCCAAGAAGCACGAATACCAAGTTTCAAGTAAACCCGACTAGATTTTTTTTAAATTTTCATACAAACTTTGCCACCCCTTTTCTCCTCTTAAGGGTTGAATTTTGCGAAAACTCAGAAATACGTGTTTCATTAATTGTGTCACAGGTCATTAATACCAATTTTCAAGAAAATTGGACCATCAAAATATTATTTCCCACGCAAACTTTGCCTCGCCCCTTTCGCCCCTTTGATGTTGAATTTCGAAAAATGCCTTCTTAAACGACGCCTCCAATATAAAACCAACAATCTCTCCATATATCACGTTTCTGCCTTTAGTCGTTTAGGCTGGGCGATGATGAGTCAGTCAGTTGGGACTTTGTCTTTTATATTTGCAGATTTTCTATATTTAAAAAAAATGCAAAAATGAGTTGTTTTCGACTGCTACGACTAGACATAACCCGTTAATATAAGAATACAGAGAGGTCTGCAATGATAATAATAATAAAAAGAATAATAAGAATAATAGCGCGGAAGAGAGAACATTTGGGCTAAGGAGTATACGAAATTGGAGTATTACCAGGAACATTGTAACGGTCACGAAGGAGCGACTGAGCCCTCCGTGTTCGCGCCTCGAAAGGGAGTTTTTCGAGGCCCTTTTCCTCTTCTTCCATCCCCAGTTCAAGGGCCACTTCATTCTGATAATAAAAATAAGATTATGAAAAGCTTGGGGGTAATAACACGGTCGAACGAAAAAGCGTATTTCCCTATATTTTGTACCTCGTGTCTCCATCCCGTATAACAAACCACCTCCGGATACTCTGACTATTTTTTTTGTCTCTTTTCATGCCAGGGACATTCGATGCGAATTTCACGCTTGTACAGCTACGCGACATTAACTCGCCACGTCCATAATACGTATCACGGATAAATATCAGAAATGTCGAAAAATGTCGAAAAAAAAACCGAGCGAGGAATGTTAATATTGTCGCAGGGGATGAAAAGGTCGAACATTTGTTTCCCGAGGCATTCCTAAAAAGTAACACAACAGGGGTACTTATTGCTTTTCGGTGTACATCAACCGGATGCCGCGCCACCTTCCTGAATTTTTCATCAATTTTTTTTACCAATATATGAAGAACTTTCCGCTGACTTGTCTGTCAATTTTTTTTTTCTCCATTTACCCCTGATGAGTTTTGTGTTCACGAAACAGGCAATCCGGATTTGTCACACTTATTATTCCGCAACAACCAGAAAAACTCGAAATATTCACGTGAATTTCGTCTGCGCATAACATATCGAGCTACGAATGCAGAAAATATTCAATCTCACGGGAACATGACACGCAATGAAATTTGCGAAATTTTTAATGACGTTTAAGCTTTTTATGGCGAAAGTGATTTTATTGGTACTATTCGAGCATCGTAATGACTTAGCGGATTCACGAAGAAAAATTCAGCAGAACGTTTCAACCCTGTATTTCTATAGTAATTTTATTGTTTGCACAATAAACTATTTTTTCCTACATCGCATGGCGTGCGGTAGCGTGAATTAAATTTTTTCAAAAAAACCATTTTTTATTTTTATTATCTAATAGTACAATATGTCTAGAACATTCTCCCGAAGTTTTAAGGGGCCAGTCCACTTGGAAAATTTCAAAAAATCGAAAGCAAGCAAGACTTGAAGAAATCGACGATAATGAGCAATCAGAAGGGATTTTGTACGGTGCGGGAATTGCCGATTGAGTTTAGGTAAGAGTTTTTCGTAGTATAAACTTCAAACGCGTTTTTCTCGAAACAACGTTTTCAAAATCTAGCTCCATCGTATCTCTAAAACTAATAAACCGATTCTCGTTAAATTTGAACCACACATTGTATACATGATTCGCAATAAGATGACCCTCGATGGTTTTAAAATTTTGATTTTTACTCTTTTTTTGCGAAAACTGCGAAAAAACGCGTTTTTTTTTACTTTTTTCGTTTTTCATCTGCCATTTTTTAATTTTTTGATAAAACTTTATATACGAGGGTCATTTTGTAGCTGGTGTCACACTGAATCTAATGAACTTCGATTTTTTTTTGTTTCAGTCAAGCCGTTGCCGAGTTATGATGGAGCCCACCTATTTTTGAGGCGTTGCGTTAAACTATAGTTTTTGTACTTAAAAATGAATAAAAATGAATTAAATTTTTAAAAAATGTATTTCAAGACTTTAGTTATCAAGCCCAAGAACTTTTATATTCATATCTTTTTTAAAATCCGCAAAAAAAACCGCGAAAATAGCCTTTTGTCGTGGCTCCAAAGTGGACTGGCCCGTTAAGTCAATGGGAGTAAAAGTCTAGGAGAGAGCTTTTGGGAATTCCCCCCGTTGGGATAGACCGGCCGGAAGCGATGCAGGTATATATCGCATTTTTCTCAAAACTCTATTTTTGAAGTTGGTGGACACGATTTCTCAAAAACTACTGCACCGATCTTACTGAAATTTTGCACACTTCTTCAAAATAGCATTGACTAGTAATTGAATGAAAGTTTTTTTCGATTACATCTAATTTTACAAGGCTATACGTAATATAAATTGTAACAAAAATTGAACTATTTTGCGTACAACTCTGCCAAAAATTCAAATTTCAATTTTTTCAAAAATCCCTCGTTCAATCACGTGCTATACTTCTCTACTAACAGAAAACAATTGGGCGTTTAATTTCAGATAAAGCTATCATGAGTTATCCTGATCATCGTGAGGTCTCTGGAAACCAGGTCCCACTGGCTGAATTTTCCAAATTTTCTGATATAATTTCTTTTAAATATTGTTGAAATATTATTTTTTATGTGTTTAACATTTTGAATAAAATAATTTATATATTATATATTTTTTTTAATAGAGAAAATCTGCTTTTTCGGCTTCGACCCATGCAACCCGTTAAAAAAGCATTTTTATTTGTTTCGGAAACGGTGTCCGAACATGAAAAAAATCTGAAGAATTAGTGACCAATATTGACGCTGAAACACCGAAAATGAAGTCGAACGTAGGGTGGCTGATTCACCGAGCGAGAGTTTATATAATATATTTATTCATAATATATAATATAAAGTTTGTTATATATATATAAACTATATATATATATCGGTCGCGAAGAACACTTTATTTAAAAAAATAAGTATTAATGATTCCAAATTGAGTATCAGCTATTTAATTAAGTATAAAGTAATACAATTTAAATAGTGAGAAGTGAAATATAGTGGGAACGTAATAAGGTGGAAGCCTCGTACAGTGAAACTTACGATAAGACATTTTTTTTAATTAATAAAATTTAAGTATTAAGCATTAAGCGAACACTCAATTAAGAAAAGTTATTAATTAAGAACACTCCACTTCAAAAGTTATATTATTCCTTATGCATGATCAATTTTTTTTAAATCAAGTTACTGATTAAGAAAACCCCATTAAAAAAACTTAGGTTAATTAAGAATAGTCAATTAAAACAAATTAAGTTACCAATTAAGAATACTTAATTAAAAAAAATTAAGTTGTCATCTAAGATTACCCAATTAGAAAAAACTTATTACTTAAAAATACTCAATTTAAAAAATTAAGTTATCAATTATGAATACCTATATTTTTTGAATCAAGCATTCGCAACACATCATCGAAACAGCATCCGAAATCAAACTAATGTACATAAACTAGATTGCTTCAAGTATCGAGTCATTCCATAAATACTCCATTTTTTTATACTTTTACTTTTCAAAGTTAAGATAAAAAAATCCCTTCTCAATCCAAAATATACTTTCCTTCATTTACTCCAATGCTCTGCCATATTTTTGGTAGCCGTTCAAGGCCCAAAATTCACTTGTCCGCAACGAAAAAAGTAACTGAAAAAACCGTATGATTTATGGAATAACAACCCAATACGTCGAGTAGACCGGGCGTATCCTTTCCACCGCCTTTATTTTTCCCCGTCCTCGAAACTTCTATTCGGTTAGAATGAAGCGATCAAGAACTCACGCACGAGCTCGCACACATTCCCTATCGATTTTACCCACACGTATGCTTGGCTCGAAATGCCGTAAAATTGCCGATATACAGGCTATATCGGGATCATTTGCGGACTTTGACAGGATGAATGAATATGTGGCGTATAGAGGAAGGTGTTTAACTCCAGAATCGAACGGCACACGCGTCCATGTATATTCAATCTGTCGGTGGTCTTTGCCTCATGTGGGTAGGAAGGCTAGTGTATGAGCAGTAAATTACCTTATAGACACGTCTGCCGATAACTGATCGACTCGATACAATCGTTATAAATGGCGACTGACGGAGAAACACCCCAGTCCATACCGTTGTCCAGAGAGAGAAAGAGAGTGAGGTCGACTTCTCGAAGTTGACGTCACTGTCAACTTGCTCGCAATGGGACAAACGAAATTGCTCCGTACACCGGCAATGTTCCGCGGCCAATTCAGACTAGTTAAACTTTATCAAATGAGTTATGCGAGAAAGGGCGAGCACGCGTAGAGCGGGCACAATTTCAATCGTTTCATCTGGTCTGGGCAAAACGACGTGTAGCACAGAATGCTTCCAGTAAAGGGAAATGTCCATCTAAGTTGAATCGATGCAGTTACTTTAGTAAAATGTATTCCGAAACTTTTTATCAAAGAAACAAGAACTCCACTCAAGTCAAGTACAATTAAGGCTTTAGGTCACAGTAACGGGTATAAAATCATGTGCGAATTTAACAATTTTTTTTTTCGTATGAAAAAGTGATTCACTCATAAAATTAATTACGCATGTATTTAGTATGAATATCAAGCAGTTAAAAAAATATATATTGTTTTTTCGAGGTACAAAATGGCCGACTACTCGAAACTTCTCGAAACAGCTTTTTTCCAATTGGCGTGACAAGTAACTTCAACAATTTTCACTCGATTTACTTCAAATTTAAAAGTTATGTTCCTAATTGCATTTCGCAGAGAAGTACGCACGGAATTTCTGATTAATCGAAAACTTTTCATTTTATGAGCAGTTTATGAGCAGTTGTAACGAAATTTTTCACTGAAAATTCATTTTTTAAGTTCAAATACGTACAACTTTTGAATAAAACGATATTTTTTAAATCCCGTACGTACTTATCGAGGTATTCTAATGTAGATTGGCGAGAATTTTTGTTTTTTGTTTTAGGTACAAAATTGCGGATGCTAAATGTCACGCCGCGGAGCGCCTAAAAAAAGATAACAAAAGAAAATATTAGTAGTCAGCCATTTTGTACATCGAAAAAAAATATATATATATTTTCTAACAGCTTGATATTCATACTAATTAGGTGTGTGTTAATTTTATGAGTGAATCACTTTTGAATGCGAAAAAAAATTGTTAAATTCGCACATGATTAGAAAGAATGAAAGGAGGCTTGCCAGTGTTCCTTCGCTGCCCATGTTCCTTACGGGGTATGCATAACCTTGAAGTTAAAAAACACATCGATTTTCAATATTTTTTTTTCGTCTGTGGAGTACCTTTTTTTATCTGTGTTCCTGTTGGGCGGTGTATCTCCGACTACATTCTATACAATGACTTCAAAGAATTCACAAAGTTCGTTTAAATGTTAATAAAAATGATATACAATTTATAAGTGATTTTATTTGAATGGTTCGTAAAAAAAAAATCCCCAAAAAAGCATTAAAAAACGGCCTTCACACTAGACGATCCCGATAAGGAGGCTGGAGCATTGGCCACAATCCTTAATTAAATTTTAAACAAATGTATATCGTTGTCTAGAATATACTGCGTTTTTACGATTTTTTTGACATTTTTCCACCGCGTAAAAGCAGAGATAAAAAATAGTTTGATGTATGTAATTTTACGTGCGGTTAGAAGGCCGAGGCGTTAGCGTGATTGGTGATGTAATTTTTGTTAGCTATCCAGCACCAAGATAAACCATTTATAACAACGGATTGACGCAAACCAAGCCTTTGTGGACATTTAGAAAAAAAATCCTATCTCGCCCATCGTAAACCATACATATTCAATATTGAACCATCAAGGTTTGACGAAAGATTACGAATATTGGCTGGCGAATGAAGAGCATTGCTGCCAACCTCAATGTCCACAATGTTGCCGTATTTCGGCAACACTTAATATAATTAATTGTAATAATAAATAATCTCGTGACTTAAATATAAATAGACATGATTATAAATTGCTCCAAAATTCCTTCTGATTTGTATAAAACATTCGCTGACGCAGCTTTTTTTTCATAATAGCCATCGATAATGTTATACTTTTTCAAGCTGGTAGTAACACAAAAGTTTTTCTTATTTACGTAAATAAAAATTACAAAATTGCATTATTTTTCCCTTTATTTATACATAACTAATTTAACTTTAGTTATACAATGCTAATTTTTCATACAATGCATTGTATGAAAAATTAGTATCTACAGAATAAATATATACCTCGTATGCAATATTGTTTAGGTTCATTGACGAAAAATTTTCATAAACTGTCATTTGACTCAACTGCCCATACACCACTGTCGAATCGCTCATTAGAGTATTGGCTCAAGTATCGAGTCTAATAAATTCGCGACAAAATCTAAAAAACGAAAAATTACTGGAGATTCTGCTGTGTCCCAGGGTGTCAGACGGATAATAAAAGTGAATTGTCGTTCCATAAGCCACCCAAAGATAAAGTCTTTAAAAACAGTGGTTGTTGACTCTGAAAATGATTCTTTTTAGGCCATCAAGGCGAGTTTGTAGACACTCCACACGATTTTTTCTTTCCAAGTTTGTATCTCTATAAATAATAAATCGAGCAATATTAAAAGTTCTTTCTGTCATATACAATGTAGAAATATAATTTCAGACGTCCCGTGTAAAAAGTATGCTCTGAAAAATAAAACCGACCACTTCTCGAAACCTGCGAGTGGCTCTCATAACCTCAAAAACATGTAAATCCAGAGCTTACAGAGCTGAAAAAAGCAGAAAATAAACTATTCACTGCAGTAGCATCTTAGCAATCTACCATCGAGGTAAATTCAATAACCAGCTTGCAGGAAATCAAGAACCGAGTATTTGTTTACGTTTGAGGTGACACTTTGACCGGCCATGTTGAAATATCGCTGCGCCACCTCTCGGACGTGAAAATCGCAAATCGTGAATGACTGCTGCAGTCACACACATCCATCCACTACTGTCCGATTGTAATTATATAATATTTTGATGGTGAAGAACCTCCCAAATCATCGGACAGGCTGTTTTGAACAGGTAAAAATTAAAGCCCCATGTCACGCGCTCGAAACTTCCGACGCGACGTCGCGGCGCTAGTACAGAACTCGTAGTTTTTGGCTTCGAGCCGGCGCTTGCTATCGCTAGATGGCACAGCACTGGTGTACCACAGGGCCTCAATGCTTCGCGCTAAGCTGAAGATTCGAGGCCCAATTGACAAAGATTGCTGGCGTGTGTGTGCATTCGCCATGGCAAGCACGTGCACGGGCGACCTTATCGCAGACTTGGCGTAACGAACATGCTGCATATGTTATATCTAGGCAAAGACATATACCAAGTCTCAAGCGGTCGCAGTATGTTTCGAAACCCGACAGCGTATATCATCTGCTTTACACGCATTCCGCTAATACCAATCGCCCAATCATCGTTCTAGGAAAAAATCTACAGATATTGCACAGAGTGCAACTATTTCATGGCATTGAAAATGTAATGAGACTTTTTGCGTTTTAAAACACATGTAAACAATATGAGTTGGTTGTTATTATTTTTCAAAAAATATTGATACGTTAAGGGGTTACATATAATTAAAATTTTCGAAAAGTCGATAAATTTTTTCGTAATGTACATATATTTAAGTACACACTCGGAAAATTTCTTGTCAATCCGGCGAATATTCTCGAAGGTACACGCACGATTGTAATGACGTGTCAGAGCGTTCGAAAGTGCTTTTGAAACGTTAAGGCCTTAGGCCGCAGTAACGGGTAATCATGTGCGAATTTAACAATTTTTTTTTCGTATGAAAAAGTGATTCACTCGTAAAATTAATTACACATCTATTTAGTATGAATATCAAGCTGTTAGAAAATATATATATATATTTTTTTCGATGTACAAAATGGCCGACCACTAATTTTTTCTTTTGTTATCTTTTTTTTAGGCGCTCCGCGGCGTGACATTTAGCATCCACAATTTTTGACAAAACAAAGAACAAAAAACAAAAATTCTCGTCAATCTACATTAGAATACCTAGAGAATTACGTAAAGAAATTAAAAAACATTGTTTTATTCAAAAGTTGTCGGTCTTTGAACTTAAGAAATAAATGTTCAGTGAAAAATTTCGTTATAACTGCTCATAAAATGAAAAGTTTTCGATTAATCAGAAATTCCGTACGTACTCCTCTGCGAAATGCAATTAGGAACATAACTTTTAAATTTGAAGTAAATCGAGTGAAAATTGTTGAAGTTATTTGTCACGCCAATTGGAAAAAAGCCGTTTCGAGAACTTTCGAGTAGTTGACCATTTTGTACATCGAAAAAAAAAATATATTACTTTTCTAACAGCTTGATATTCATACTAAATACATGTGTAATTAATTTTATAAGTGAATCACTTTTTTATGCGAAAAAAATGTTAAATTCGCACATGATTTTATACCCGTTACGGTGGCCTAAGGCCTTAAGTGCGTTTTTCTCAAAACTGTATTTTTAAGGTGGGTGAGCAAGATTTCTGGGAAACGGCTGAGCCGATCAGTCTCAAATTTTAACACAATCTTTTCAAGTATATTTTTTACTCATTCATCGAAGGTTTTTTCTCACCGATAAATATTTTACATTTTAATAATAATTCAAGGCCTACATTTTTGTCAAATCTCGATTTTTTTTGAGCAGCCGACATTTTACCAGAAATTATTATTTTGCTTATTCCTTCGATCAATTACAATATAATCCATTATATTAACGAAATATTTTTGGTTTTTTCATTTTAGATGATCCAGTCCAGAGATATCGTGCTCACCGCAAGATGCCTTTTTTTAGAGGTGCTCCCGGAGATCGGCTATAGCAGCTTTCAAAATAATTATATTTACAAATAAAAAATGTTAAAATCCAGTTAAAAGTTACCATTATATGTGTACAAATGTTTACGTTAATAGATTTGAAGGTCTTCTTAAGAAAAATTCTTGAAAAATCGATCTTTTTGGGCCTCCTGACTGTATATTAAGGTGATGTAATTTTGACATTAATAACAAGACTAACATTGGGTGGGGAGAGGGCATTTTTCAACTGATCACAGGCATTTAGCGTGTCGCAGCTCCCCCCACTCTACTACCCACATCGGCAGTGGAGTGGGGGTAGCATTAGTTTCGCGTGACATTCAGCTAACTCGGACCCCTGTACCCAGCCTACCTCAAGAAACCTACACCGTTTTAAAAGCATTTTCAATGCTAAAAATCAATAAAGTAAATGAATTTATTCACGTCGGGATATGTAATACGTCTACAGCCGTTCATTTTTTTTTATCGTCGCGACGGAATTACCGAATCATCGAATGGTCTAGCGATCGACATTGTTGGAAACTCGGTCTACGGAGAAGCGGTGAAAATTAACGTTTATCGTAAATTGTTGAATAGGCTTGTCTCGGTTTCTCTCCGTGGCGACGATCAGCGTCGAAAATTCGATTACGTTTGAATCTTCGAGCAAATAGGATCGCTGGGTACTCGATATTTTATAATTTTATTAAATTGTTCAAACAAACAAGCTCGACCTACATTAACCTTTTTGAGCATACGCGTCTCCGCTAAATTCGATTTGGGCTGAATTCTCTAGTGGAATTGTACAATTGACGTTTATTGTTCAATGGGTTAGGCTCCTGTGGCGACCCGAAAATAGGAGTTATTTGAAAAATTTAATTCTGAAGGTATAAGTAAGATGATTGAACTATCGTTTGGGCATTTGTTTGTATGTACAGTAAAAAAGGGGTATAAGGGGCTCATCAATATATTTGATTTTGACTACCCTGTTGATTGAAACGAAACAAAAACGTGTTTTGTTTTAACCCTTTGATTGCACACTAGGTCGTTTTGGATAGAGTTCCGAAAAGGACATACTTCCGATTAATTTGGAATTTTTTGTACCCGTGTATTTTTACACGCTGATTACGAATATGATGGTAAAAATACCCACAAATTCGATTTTCAAGGTAAAAGCTCACGAAAACTGATGTTTAAAAGATTTTCTGTTTTATTGTAATAAATGTTGATGTTGGAGAAAAATGTGTCGTATAAAAGTTGTAGCCTATAAAAAGATTGATCTTTTATGTTCTATAAAAGTTTTCTGTAAAACGAATCTGTTTCGAGAAAAATGGGATAATGCTCCAAGAAGTACATTTTCTTAAATTTCATTAGTTTCGATATTATCTACTTACGCACTTTACCGCGGGAAGGTTGCAGTGTGATTTGTAACACTATACGCATACCTAAATAACAAACAACACACAACAAACAAATCCAAACACACGACACAACAAACCCAATCAACACACAACAAATGCAGACACATTTCAACCTTCCCGCGGTAAAGTGTGTAAGTATTATATTGAAACTAATGGAGTTTAACAAAATTTACTTATTGGAGTATTATCCTATTTTTCTCGAAACAGATAATTTTAGACAAAAACTGTATGAAACATAAAAGATCAATCTTTTTATCGGCTACAACTTTTGCGAAAAACATTTTTCTCTAAGATCAACATTAGTATATTGAAACTAATGGAGTTTAACAAAATTTACTTATTGAAGTATCATCCTATTTTTCTCCAAACAGGATACTTTTAGACAAAAACTGTATGGAACATAAAAGATCAATCTTTTTATCGGCTACAACTTTTGCGAAAAACATTTTTCTCTAAGGTCAACATTAGTATATTGAAACTAATGGAGTTTAACAAAATTTACTTATTGAAGTATCATCCTATTTTTCTCGAAACAGGAGACTTTTAGACAAAAACTGTATGGAACATAAAAGATCAATCTTTTCATCAGCTACAACTTTTGCGGAAAACATTTTTCTCTAAGATCAACATTTATTAAAATACAATATAAAAACGTTTAAATAATCAGTTTTTGTGAGTTTTGATCTTGAAAATCAATTTTGCTGGTATTTTCATTATCATATTCGTAATCAGCGAGTCAAAATACAAGGGTACACGAATTTTCATATTAATCGGAGGTATCTCCTTTTCGGAACTACACCCGGCGTTTTGACCCCCATTTCTTTTTCGTGCAAGTACGTATCTTTCAACGCATCTTCCACTTTAAACGATTGTTTGGGAACTAAATTTTTGTTTACCCAAAAAGTAAATTTTGGGCCATAAAATAAGGAGCATAAATTACAATAAAACGTCTCAACGAAAAAAAAAAGCATTTTTACCGAAATACAACGATCTGAAAAACGTCTGGGGTCCGATAGACCCCACATGCAGTCAGAGGATCGTGGCGCAAGTGTGCAGTCGAATGATTAAAATAGATTATATTGGCTCAGACTTGAACGAGCTTTGTTTTTTTGTCATGTTTCAAGCAACAAATATTTTTCATTATTTTTTTAGATTTTTGTGGAAAAATGACAACTATTCTCAATAACTAATGAAAAAAATGGCAAAAGAAAAACATCGGTCAAGACTAAACTACTTTTACGCTGTATTCAGCGGTGGTACACATAAGTGTACCAAATTTCAAGTCAATCCGTTCATTAGATGTCGAGGAATTGTATGCACCGTTTCAAAACTATAGTTACGAAAAAAAACGCGTTTAAAATGTTATTAGCAGTTCTATCATTGCAATCATGAGTTTACCTTCAATGTGCGATTACTGCACCATACATGGGATCTTCCTATTCAATTTGAGTTGCCTCAAGTGACGAACGAGTGTTCGTCATTTTCACAATAGCCTAACCTCACGAACAAGTAGGCTCGAGCTATCTCGCCCCAACATGGCTCAGTTTCAAGAGCCCCGCCGAGGATTTAATTCCCAATGAAGATCGCTAGAGGCTCGCTCTAACAGCGAGCGATAATATTTAGCAATTATTGCAGCTCACAATAATATTTCGCCAGGCCGAACGAAGAAACGTCAAAAGTTTATAAAATATATATTTCCAAATAAAATTCATTTCCGTGAAGTATACCGCGTTGAATGATTGGCATTGAAGGCACGTGAGATCAAGAGTGGAGAATCAGGTGTTGGAAATACGGTACTGTTGATTTTTTTTTCTTTCCTTCGACGCACTAGGGTATTAATCCGATTACAGGTGACAGAAGGGAGGGTTGTCAAACAGGGCCCTATACCTTCTTACATCAGCGATTGATGTCGTGTCTGAATGGAATTTGTCGTGAGTAAGTGAATTCAGTGACAATGGTTGATTTCACAAGAACGAGGGGAAGCCGAGAGCGCTCAAGCCCTCCAATACGTCGTATTATCCGATGTGACGAAGGGTGTCAAAACTCGTTTGCACCATGTAACAATTTGTCATTCTCTCAGAGAGAGGGAGGGAGGGAGCTCTCTCTCTCTCTCTCTCCCCTTAACGTTGGCAACACAAAACCAAAGATCGTATAATCCGTGATTTCTCGCCCCGCTGGTTCACGAATACGCGAAACCATGGAACAATTGACGAATTGCGACCCTTGCACTTAGGACGAATATCGACAGACACAGAGGTACATTAGCGAAAATGTCCTGGAGGCACATCGAACGATCGAAGAATGCGCCAGTGTGCGTTCCATTCCTTTCGACCCCCGTCGCTTAATAGGCGTACATACATACATGCATGCGCATACGATAGACGGTGCATACGCTCGTAATCGTTCAGAATTGCGGTAGCTATCAACCAGTCGAATGAATGGGACGAATCGATGGGCAGATCAGTCAGGGTAATGACATACCAGAGGGAATCGGTGGAATTCGCGTTTCTCAATTCTGCTCAATCAACACAGCCTCGTCACATCGACCGAATGACGTATTTCAATGTCTCCTCGTCTCACACCTCGTCAATGTCGACCTGTCGTTTTCAAGTATCCGCGAAATTTATCCTCTTGACTTCAATCACACGCGACCCTTCTTACACCTACATGGCGATGCACCATCCAAGACACGTAGCGTCACTCGTTCTTGCTTGCTCGTAGAGGAAGCCTTGTCTTTGTGAATTATCATTTTAGAATCAATGAAAGTGTGCTTAGAAGGGGAGAATGCCAATCGGGGTTCCCACTTAAGGCCTTAGGCCACGGTAACGGGTACAAAATCATGAACGAATTTAACAATTTTGTTTCATGAAAAAGTGATTCACTCATAAAATTAATTACACATCTATTTAGTATGAATATCAAGCTGTTAGAAAATATATATATATTTTTTTCGATGTACAAAAAATTGTGGATGCTAAATGCCACGCCGCGGAGCGCCTAAAAAAAGTTAACAAAAGAAAATTTTAGTCAGCCATTGCTGACTAAAATTTTCTTTTGTTAACTTTTTTTAGGCGCTCCGCGGCGTGGCATTTAGCATCCACAATTTTTTAAATCTAAAACAAAAAACAATAATTCTCGTCAATCTACATTAGAATACCTAGAGAAGTACGTACGGAATATAAAAAATATTGTTTTATTGAAAAGTTGTAGGTATTTGAACTTAAGAAATTAATTTTCAGTGAAAAATTTCGTTATAACTGCTCATAAAATATAAAGTTTTCGATTAATCGGAAATTCCGTACGTGCTTCTCTGCGAAATGGAATTAGGAACATAACTTTTGAATTTGAAGGAAATCAAGGGAAAATTGTTGAAGTTATTTGTCACGCCAATTGGAAAAAAGCTGTTTCGAGAAGTTTCGAGTCGGCCATATTGTACATCGAGAAAAATATATATATATATTTTCTAACAGCTTGATATTCATACTAAATAGATGTGTAATTAATTTTATGAGTGAATCATTTTTTCATATGAAAAAAATGGTTAAATTCGCATATGATTTTATACCCGTTACTGTAGCCTAAGGCCTTAACGTTCCGAAACTATTTCGCCTGAGTGGGCCATATGAAAGCGTAAAACGCTCTCCAAAGATTTCCGAGTAGAGCTTGAGGAATATTTTTTCAACCACTTCCAAGTCAGTCGCGCAGCACAGTGGTCAAGCGCATTGCCCGTCGACCCGCTGGCTTGGGTTCGATTCTCGCTGCTACCGTTTTTTTATTACTATTTTTTATTTCTCGCAATGTTTAACTATCTATTGTAGACCGTGCAATACCTCCGCTATTTTAAAAGATTAACGACTACAAAAATACCATGTAACAGTCAAAAGTAGTAATAAAATATACCCTAAGTAACAAAAATGGTTAAGAAACCTTTACTAAAAAAAAAAATCATGATAATCAGCAATTTTTTTTTTCATCTAAAGGTACCTAACCCCCTTTCGAAATATTTATTCTTTTTCTTTTTGTAAAATTGCCATTGTATACAAATTGGTTATCGGTTTTTTTACAGCTCAATACATTTTTTAGTCCTGTGTGGTGGTTTCCCGCAAATATCCGTGCCGATTGGTTTGGTCCCCGAGCCAAATGGTTTAGTAGTCCTTTGAATTTGGGATGGAAGTGGTGGGAGAGGGAGGCAGAGACAAAAAGATAGACAGGGAGAGAGAGAGAGAGAGAGAGAGAGAGAGAGAGAGAGAGAGAGAGAGTGCGCGGGCTCCCGGCAGTTTAGCAAAGTAGTTAGTGTTCTGAACGCATGACTTGTAAGATAGTCACCCATAATGGATGTTACAGGATCAACCACTATAGTGACTTGTATATGGCTCTCTGCGACCATACTGACTATGCTCCCGGACTCATTTGCCTATGAGTGTATTTAGCTGTAGTTCGGTCTCTCCTGCCCATTACGCTTACACATACTCGTATATATGCCTCAATATATGCAAACAAAGAAACACACACACACACACACACACACACACACACACACACCTTCTTCACAGTAATTGGATAGAGTATTCCATATAGGTACTTCATTCCTTTTTTTATAGTATTAAGGACTGCAACGAACTAAATGAAAAAAAAAAAAAAAAACGTGTACCCAGTCTATGACTCCAAATTCAATCAAAAAGGATACCTATTGGCCAGACTATGGATAACCTTACGCAACACTGAGTGACAATATCAGAAGTGGATTGCTTCAATGCCTATATCTCAGCAACGCCGCATCGAAACCAAATTTTCACGACACTTTCGTCATATAATACGAACCTGAACTCTCCACTGCCCTCATTTGCGACTCACTGTCAGTTCGTTTGGCCCATGCACGTCATCGTGTCAACGTCGGGCAAAATTCTATAAATCTGTAAATATCTGAGGTACAATACTCGGCACGTGGGAAGAACACCCGGTCCAGGTGTGCCCGACTACTGAATAACCGAAAGACGAGAAAAGTGAATAGTGGTCATACTCGTTGGCGGTGTGGCTCAGAATCGTCGAATGAGTCGTTGAGCACGCGGTGTCCTCTGGGCCGTCGTAGCGCTCACCGCACCACGAATCGTCCCCACGTGTCCACGTAGTTACGACAACGACGACGATGTATACGACGAAAGCCGGACATTTGATATCCCGTAAAATGGAGTATGTTATATAACCGCGATAGGTGGAAAGAGCCAAAGAGAGAGAGAGGGGGTGAGAGAATGAGGCCAAAGACCAGGGTGGAGGGAGCAAGAGAGATGGAAAATTTTCTTGTCGATATTCGTAGCACCCCCCCCACTCTCTCCCTCTCTCTCTTTTTCTGGACGCGTCCATGAGGAGATATAACTTCGTGTCTCGAATATCCAACAGTAATAAATCCGCGAACTCGTGTGTATTGTTGTTTTTTTTCCCTCTTTTATTCCACGCACGCAGATCGCCGCAACGTGCGAGGAAACCACAGGCGGTCCCCGAGCGACGACAACGGGTCGTTCGCTTATAAAATTCACCAGTCGTTGGGCGCGGCAGAGCGGGATCAATGGAAATTGTACAACGCAGAAAGATTGTTTTTGCCAAAACGCTGTTTGAAGCAGGCGAACATAGGTGGAGAAAAATATCGGCACTGTGGATCAAGTTTTCGTAGTCATGACGCCGAATAGGGTTGATAGGCGTCGTATGTTGGTGACGACTGGATACGTGCCATGCTGGATGGCAGGGCAGGCAAGGTGTTGCTAGACGTACCGAAGGAACTGGATGGAGAAACGGGTGGACGCGCATTGTGGTGATGCTTGTTTTTGTCGAACAGCTGCCTTTCCGTGTATCCCCCCTTTATCGGGATCTTTCGAGCAATTGCCTTCGATCGGAATATTTTCACGAAAACTTGTTGGTCCTTTGAAATGAAGGCCCGTGGGTGTTTTTTTTTTTTTTTTCAATAACCACAGGGGCACGATAAAACGATTCTCATTAAATTCAGAGCGAGTTGAGACTCCGATTAAAATTCACGAACCCATTGGCATAAAGTATCGATATTTTCCACGAAGTAATTTGCGAATGACGGAATTATTTACGGTCGCAGATATACCAGCCGCGAGGCAAGCTGATATCATCGTTATGACGTGACTCTTCATTGTTTCACTCTCCGCTAATGCACGACTTTCTTGGATTTTCTTTTCTCTCCCCCCTGCCCTCCTCCGAGGCCCCTTCTCTAGCCTCGCCGACCTCTCGCGATTCTCTCCGCCTCGTTTTTCAACTTCCCCTCATAGCATCGAAGGCCCGAACTCCGTGGACGCCAAGTTATGTGGCTGCAGTAATGATTTTATAATGGCACACTGAGTCTGCCTCGGAGATATACGTCCGGAGCCTTTTTGCTCCATTTTTCTTCGATCCGTCTCCTCCTCGTCCTCGTTCTCTTCCATCATTCGCCTCCGCTCCCTCTTTCTCCCTGTACCTCTCCCTCGCTACGAAGATTCTCTTTCACTCGGGGATAGCTCAATGGGCAGGTAACCGGCCATCGGCAGATTGAATACAAGACTGATCAAACCAGACAGCGCAAGCACAATGAGTAAGTACTTGACGCTAGACGCGGGCCACTTTTGCCAAGTTTACAATTGGATATTGCGATTCAAGAGTACGGGCAGCGACAAAGAGATTAAATTAGATTGAATGGTGTTCATTCGTATTTCAGGACGAAAATGTTCTCTGGCACACCACCCTCCTGCCTCGTGCAATCAGATAAAAGATAAACAAGGTACGAGGATGCAAAAAGAGACTGGGCACAAAAACGAAAGAAAAATGACGCTTGGTAGATTAAAATTAAATTAAGGGGGGGGGGGGGGGGTTAAATTAGATTAGGTTCATTAGTGCAACTAGGACACTAACGGCCTCTGGCACATAATCATTCGTCTTGTAATGCAGAGGAAATATACAAAGAATTCAATGAAAGACTCAATACAAAAACTAAAAAGTGACTCTGTATAACTCAAACTAAAAAAAAGGGCATAGTGCTGATTGGAAACGCAAACGAAACATCGTCATGTGATCGCCATGCAGTAAAAAACATAATACAAACAAGAGATGCTCGATACAAAGAAAAAATGACTATGTAAGCAATAGAAATACGAAATTAAAGAATGCAATTATAAAGAAAAGTGCAAGTGAAAATAATAACGCAGTTAATGAAAAAACTTAGAAGTATCGAAAGGAAAACGAAAGCTGTACATCTTCTGTGAACAGTTGCAAGATCATTGCATTGAATGTCATCTTACTGAGGCTCAAGCTATCCGATGGAAGTGCATTTAGAAGGTATGCAGCAGAAATGTTAAAAGAGTGCCTTAGATATTCTTTACGAAAATGTGGAATAGTAAAAAATTCCGGCTCTCTGTTCAATGTCATGCACCTAATTGGTCTCTCTACAATCAATAGTGCCCTAAAATATAGTGGCTTCTGCGTACAGAGAGCCTCAGCAGCTATGCAGAACATATGATACTTGCGCCTGGATTCCAGACGTAGTCACGAGAGTCTCACTCCCCGTGTGGAAATTTGAGTCGGGAAAAAGTCCTGCCCCTGATCTGCCTTCCCCAATGAACATCAGGCCATGGTCAAGCCGCCCAGAGGGATCGGGTTCGCCATGTAACGAGTCTTAGGACAGGCCCCGATCGGCCGTTACCATTTCTGGGAACTAATTGGGAACTAATTGGGAACTGGACAGGACAACGATCAAGTACTGGAAAGGTTTTTGGCGATCTACCCGAGTAAAATAGATGGTATTAGGTGGTATACTGATACCTATTATCCCTTTGCACTCGAGAGGTGACTCTCGCTCATAATTCACTATCCGAGCGAAAAAGGCGTCGAGTGAAAAGCGTTATTTCACAAATATCACAAAACCATTAGCTCCGGTGCACACTGCAAGCAGCGCACTTCTGTATGTAGTGCAACTCACAGGACGAACTTTTATCCTCGTACGATGGTACTGTGCTTACGCGAAGCGCTTCGCTTGTAGCCACCTGGCGGATTTTTGGCGAAACACATTTAGGTATTGTCTTCCCGGCCAGAACATTGAAATTTCCAACATGGCGACAAGGCGTTAAGAAACCACGAATCACCTGTTTTACTTGTTTACCTAATTAAGTAATTTGGTTATTCGTTATGCTCGAATCATTAGTTATTGTAATCCCGGTATTTATGACAAGCATTGTCATCCTTGTCGAGTATCATTGATGAAATGAATGCTTTCAATGGTGAATAGAATTACAACACATGTTTTAGTTTCGTCTTCATCAATTGTACATTTCTTTGATGAGGTGAAAAGCAAAGTAGCTTTACACAGTTCTTAAGGCCTTAGGCCACAGTAACGGTTATAAAATCACGTGCGAATTTAACAATTTTTTTCGTATGAAAAAGTGATTCTGTCAGAAAATTAATTACACATCTATATAGCATGAATATCAAGCTGTTAGATTTTTTTTTTGATGTACAAAATGGCCAACTACTCGAAACTTCTCGAAACAGCTTTTTTCCAATTGGCGTGACAAATAACTTCAACAATTTTCACTCGATTTACTTCAAATTTAAAAGTTATGTTCCTAATTGCATTTCTTAGGGAAGTACGTACGGAATTTTTGATTAATCGAAAACTTTTCATTTTATGAGCAGTTTATGAGCAGTTATAACGAAATTTTTCACTAAAAACTCATTTCTTAAGTTCAAATACCTACAACTTTTGAATAAAACAATATTTTTTAAATTCCGTACGTACTTCTCTAGGTATTCTAATCTAGATTGACGAGATTTTTTATTTTTTGTTCTCGGTAAAAAATTGTGAATGCTAAATGTCATTTTGTACATCGAAAAATAATTAATTTCATGAGTGAATCAGCACTTTTTCATACGAAAAAAATTGTTAAATTCGCACATGATTTAATCCCCGTTACTGTCGCCTAAGGCGTTAAAGACAGGGTCCACATTTCAGACATGTTAATCTTCTGGCCAGGTAGACATTACGTGAAGATGTACTTGCTCGAAATGGATCCCGGCCAGGAGATTGTAATTTCCAAACATAGAAGGTAAGCCGTAAAAAGCGATTCAGCGATCTTTCCGGTTTGTTCCATGGGAGGGCCTGGTCAGGTAAATCAGACAAGGCAAATCAGGTCAGGGCCCGACACAAAGTAGGGAATGCCCGGTCACATGTCTGCACATGCCAGCATGGCGACTACGAACAATTTTATATTAAAAATAAAGCCCACAGTCGAATTCAGAGCAACCCTCAGAATTGAGTAAGGGGAGGAAGAGTATCAGAAAAAAATGGCCAACAGAATCGACTATCGATCGTGATCTGTGATTGATACTCACATGAGACAGCGAGACTTCAGTAAAGCAACTGTATACATACATATGCGTTTGCTTATTGTACATTTACATATGTGCGTGTATACTGTACCCAGCCGTATAAACATAGTGAATCTACGTACTATCGCCAGTGGGAGGAACAATTAGGAATAACGTAAAGTCGGAAACAATTAGTCACGTGCCCTTTCCTCGCATAATTAAATCCCAATGGCTACGTATGGAGGCACAGCGTACATATATGTGCAAAGACACACACATTGGCACACATCCTCGTACCCGCGCGCGCACAATGCTATATTGTTGTAGTCCCGTTCGCCGATTGGATTTGATTTTAATTGTTTCCGGTTTCTGGTAGAACTGCCACGGCCTATGTGTGCGGTGTGCTCCCATCGATGCCTACAGGACAGTGTTGAAATATTTCGAATATAACGTAGCTAAAATTTCGCTATTGGCAAACCGAAATTGCCGCAGGCCGCAAATTTTCCATATACCTATGGGACAGTCCGCGAGTCGAGCGCAGGTATTTTTGGCCGGGGGAACTTCTCCGGCAGGTTTGTTAAAAATGAAAGGCTCAAACGATGGTTTTGCATGTACGAGTGAAAATGAAGAAAAAGGATCAATTGTTTGAAGAGATCTGGATATTTTTTGGAGTGCATAGGTTCGGTCCCACACGGAAATAAAATATATGTAAAAATATATTTTTCGATATATTAAAAATGGAGGTAAACTATATTTCAGATATATATTATCCATCTTAGATATATATTAGATATATGCAATATATACGGGAAATGCATTAAAAATATATTCGCGATATCAAAGTTTTCGGCCAAAATAGATCTTCAGAATGTATTTAAAAATATGTATGTTGGATAGGCGGTTACGTATATTCAAAATATATTGAAAATATACTTACAATGTACTCAAATTACCCTCAAAATAAACTACGAATGTATTTTAACTGTATTCGACTTGTATTTGAAATATACTTTAAATGTATTTAAACTACATCTAAAATATATATGATGTATGTTCATAGTCCGTTTAAAATTTACTTGAAATATGTTCATACTACAATTCAAATATTATTGAAATATATTCAACGTGTATTTAAGATATACTTGAAATATATTTAAACTATACTTGAAATATTCTTAAAATTTTTGTTATGACGTCATTTACATCATTGCACCCGTTTACGATATTTTTCCTTGTCATTAATTACGATAATGGTGTTTGCGATTCAAATATATTAATGGTTCAAATTTAAATTATATCAGACGCTTACACGCCGTAAGGTGGTTTCGAACCCGGGACCTCTGAGTGATGAGTTGGGATGTTCTCCGCTGAGCTAGTTCTACTTGTTAAATTAACTTTCGTATCGTCTGCATATCGTATAATACACAATGTTAGTTTATTGAGAAATGTGTGGATTTACAAGAGTAACTAACATTATCGGATCAATTACTTAAGGGCTGGGTAAAGTATTAACAATTTTTTTTCATTTTTTTTTAAAATTTTAAATGAATGCATAATATATCAAGAATATTGTGTTAAAATTTCAAGTCGATCGGAGTAAAATTGACGAAGTTATGAGTATTTGAGCGTCTATTGCTCCATGCCGTTCTCTTCTCTTCTGCGTTTTTCAAACCGTTTTTCTGAGACTTGTCATATTTGAAGTCCGTGTGCTCAAAATCTACTGGACCATTCGCTTTGAAATTTTGCACAGTACTTCTTCACATAATTCACCAGGTATCGTCGAGAGCTTTTTTGTTTTTTTTAAATAATTACTAATTTTTCAACAACAAATTAGCCGATTTTTTTAGCGAAAATCGGGTTTTTGGCTCCCAAGTGCTACGAAAAATCGAAAAATCGAAAAAAAAAATCCTCCCGTCATTACCTCGAGAAACATCTCCTTTAACAAATGCATTTTGATTTTTTTGTTTCAAATGATTCTGTTGCGAGTTATGGTGCACACCGCAAATCAACTTTTTTTCGAGGCGCCTCCGGGGTTTAAGTTTCACTCGCTCAATTTTGAATATTTTGCAATGCAAGTTTAGGAGAATGTTGTTCAAATGTTACTTTATTATATGTCAATTTTTCAATAAACGAACACTATTCGTTACGCCAACAAAAAATCTTAGAAACATGCCTTTTTTCGCCGAATTAACTTTACCCCGCCGTTAATTGCGTTCGCATAGAGAGCGATAATCGAATAGAATTACGTAACCTTCAATTTTTTTGCCCGATCATATATTCCGGCTAGTGCGGCTAGGTCTTCGCGAGATACCGACTTGAAGATGTTTTTCATTTGCAACGTCATCTGTTACTCAAGTTGCTTAACCATCCATACTTAAAATATATAAAACATACATTCAGTTTGCATGTTTGATATATTTAAGATGTATCTTAAATGGATTTATATGTATATATCGTATAGGTTTTACTCTTACCCAAAAATATAATTGGCATATCCAACTTTTCGAACCAATTATATTTAATACATGTTTTATATACTTTTCGATATATTTTTTATATATTTTATTTTCATGTGGGGTGTTTTCTGAAGTGGATGTAGGCTTCATTTAGGGGATTCATTTGTCTAGGGAATGCAGGTTTTTCGAGAGCTTGTTGGAGCTACCGAGAGGATTCTTGGTGCGTCAGTTTCTGGATACTTCACGCAAAAGACACTCTAGTCCAAGACAATAGAAGACTGGGGAAAAAAGGAACCTCATGTGACGAAGCAATGTAAGGGTCATTATTTTTGGAAACAGTACACCACTGTGACAGGTAAAGAATCGATTTTTTTCGCATTTTCTCAAAGTGTACATATACAAAAAACATTTGAAAAAAATATCACGTTCAAATATTGAAATTTGATCAAGTTATAGACGATTAAGTGAGAACGTATATTAGAACATTCAATTGCGTTTTTCCTGAATCGACATTTCTCGACCTGGCTAGGATCATAATTCTAGCTATAATTATCCGATTTTCAATTTTCAAAGACCATAATTCCTGTAATGGCAGTAGCTATTTTTGTATGTCTTTTGCAGTCTTGTTTTTTCGTTTTCAAATTTTGGATTTTTTAAGCCCCCGAATATAAGTAAAAATTTTGCCGAAATTACACTTTTTTCGAACATCTGTCGTTTAGTGACAAAATTGTATCTGAAAAAAACGATTACGTACGACCAGAACTACATTCATACAGATAATAAAACTCTTCTATTTTCATTTTCCTACCAACTATTGTCAAGCTATCGATCCGGCCGTTGGACCACGTTTTTTATACAGAGCCTCTATTGTACCTTAATAACGGTGTTAATTTTAATTTTTTTTGCACAAAGAATTACACGAAATAAGTTCAATGTATGCTTAAGGGGTTAGGCCACTCTAGAGGCCGAAAAAATAGACATTTTGAGGATTTTTTTTTCAGAAAAACCACAAAATAAATCGAGATTACATAAAAGGGTGCTCATCATACATATCAGTGACGGTATACAATAATTTTGTTGAAGCGATTGATTTCAAAATGGCGACTGTGCAGCGTTTATCTCAAAACTGCATTTGTTAAGTTGGCCAGAAACATAACTCAGACAATTTTCAACCGATTCACTCGAAATGTAGAATATATCTTGAAAAATACATTGTCTATGGAAGTACGTAGGATTTTTTTTTTATATTGGATAGTTCATTTGTTATTAACAATTATCTGACGAAATTTTTAATTTTCCACAAATTTGCCTGAAAAATTGTCAGATAATTGTTAATAACAAATGAACTATGCAATGTAAAAAATGTAAAAAATATTTTTTAATATATATTTAACATTTCAAGTGAATCGGTTGAAAATTGTCTGAGTTATGTTTCCGGCCAACTTAAACAATGGTCTTTTGAGATAAACGCTGCACAGCCGCCATTTTGAAATTAATCGCTTGCAAAAAATTATTGTATACAGTCACTGATATGTGTGATAAACACCCTTTTTGTAATCTCGATTTATTTTGTAGTTTTTCTGGGAAAAAATCTTCAAAAAGCCTATTTTTCGGCCTCTAGAGTGGCCTAAGGCGTCAATAACATACTTTTCTTTCAAAACCCAAATAAATAATCTAGTAGACTAAAAAATTGGAAAAACGACCTTTCAGCTCGTCGCAGTGTCCTCCTTTATTATACTCCATATACATATGGTGTTTTTAATTATTTATAATATTCTTAGGTATGACACTTTTACTTTCAATCCACCCGTGTCACTTCAACTTTTTTAGTTCCTGGAGAGCCCCTTCAGTGTTGCTCACAGCTACTCTTTCCTAATGCCCTACGGTATCGCATTTGTCCAAGGGAAGAGGGAAACAATGGAAAATCCGTGCCGATACAGGCTATATTTTATCGAGGTTCTGCTGTGTGACTCGGTGTTCACTCATCCAAGTGTTGGCCGAGGCCAACACTTGGATGCGAGCAGCTCGACACAGGAAGTCGCCACAGTCGGACACCCACCGCGCATCCCCTATTGTCCAGTACAACATATGTTTTATACCATTGTTTTTCCTGTAGTGCACTACAGAAAATGCAATTCTGACGTAAGAGACCACATATTCATTCGCATAACAATTATGGGTAATGTTTAGAAAATCCCCGACCTCCGATCAAGCTGAAATTTTGCACAGACTACCCTTTTAATATTTTAAGACAACCTTAAGGGGACTTTTGGCGACGCGCAATAATTTTTGGGTTTAGGTTCGTTTGGGTTTGTTTGGACAAAATGGAGAGCGCGATAACATGTACACGGTGTTTGGTGAATGGACCGACACATTTTTTGGGGGATGGGGGGGGGGTCATTTGCTACTTTTTTTACCCTTGGACCATATTTCCTAAGTGTTGCGGTATTAAAATATGACTTTTTAAAGTTTTTTTTTTTCAATTACCCGAAATTTCGCCTTTGAATCGTCATAACTTTTTTATTTATGGTCGTATAGCACGAAATAACCTTTTTTTGTACTCTGCAGTGTATGTTTATTATAAATCAATAATTATTTGATACAATTGGTTTCAAGAAAATGAGCTGCCAAAGTCTTAAAAATGCGTAATAAAAAAATTCCCAAAAGTGAAAAATGTTAACTTCTAAATTCGTTACAAAAAAAAACTAAAAGCTATTTTGAACTTGGCTCTGTTTTAAACAGTTATCCGATTTATACCCTTTCCAACGGTATTCTACATGTCAGAAATTATTTATCACGTGGTAAAAATAAAGAGAATAAGTTTTTTTTTATAATGAATTGAATTTTTTCATACATTTACACGTGTTTAAGACTGGAAGCTCAAGTGTCATTTTCTTGAAACCAATTGTATAAAGTAATGATTTATTTATAATAAACATATATTGCAGAATACGACAAAACTTATTTCGTGCCACTACAACCACAAATAAAAAAGTTGTGATGATTTAAAGGCGAAATTTGGGATAAATAAAAAAAAAACGAAAAAAATAATATCTCAATTACTGTGACACTTAGGACATAGGGTCTAAGGGTGAAAAAATAGAAAATGACCGCCAATCCCTAAAAAAAAATGAAGATAAAAAAATTAAAAATTCAATATCTCGAAAACCATTACGACCCGTGCAGGAATTTTGACCGGGATACCCTATGTCCGATCAAATCCCGATCAGGATTTGTCATGGATTCCCCAAAACCGGTATCCCGGTTAGAATCCAACTTGCATCAGTATCGGCATATGTACGACGTCGATGGCATCATTTTGAAAATTTTGGCGTCACGTGTATTTTCTGTATTACTATGGAATTCCTATCTATAGATAGGAATTTCTGTCTATAGATTCCTATCTATAAAATTCCTATCTATAGATAGGAATTACATAGTCATACCGAAAATACAAGTGATGGCAAAATTGTCAAAATTATGCCATCGTCGTCGTACATATTCCGATACTGATGCAAGTTGGATTCTAACCGGGATACCGGTTTTGGGGAATAAGTCTCTGTTTATACCCACCGACATGTCGGTGGGTATAAACATGTATTTAAGACAAATTAAAATCAAATTCACAATGATTAGATTAAAATTTACACCAACCGTGAGTTCTTACGTATTTCGAGAGAAAACATTTTGTCGTGGCAAAGAAATTTTTGCAAAAAAAGTTGTGAGTTTCAAATATTACATTATAAATATGAAAAAAATCACAAAATGAGTTGTGAATTTCCTCAAGTTGAAGAAAATAAAAATCGAATTCACGACAGTTATATTAAAATTTACACCACAAGTGTAAACGTATTTTGAGAGAAAACATTGTGTTGAGGCAAAGAAATGTTCGCACAAAAAGATATGTGCAAAAATTTGTTTGCCTCGAGGCAATGTTTTCTCTCAAAATACGTACGAACTCACTTTTGGCGCAAATTTTAATCTAATCATTTTGAATTTGACTTTAATTTGTCTTAAATACGAAAAAATTCACAACTAATTTTGTGTTTTTTTTTTGTATTTATAATTTCTTGTCAATACATTTGCATTCACAGATTTTGATGTGAATTTTTTTTAATTCACATCAAAATCTCGCGATCTGCCATTTGAATCTCTGGACAAATTTTTTTTATTGCTAGTTTAATGCACCAAAACTTTATAAATGTTATTTATTTTTATAATAAATTTAACATGTCATAATTCCATTTTTGATATTTTATTTCAACCTGTATTCATCCGTGATCCTTCCCAGATTCCTCAATGATTCCATGGGGAATCTATTTAGAGTCATTAAAGGATCCAGTTCTGGATCCCTAATGGAATCCAGTTTACGGATCTTACATTTAGTCTTCGAATCTGATCCGATATCGGACTAGATCCCGACTGGGAGCCCGGGATACAAGTCAGAATCCAGCTGTATCCCTGCCAAAATTTCTGCACGGGGAGTCGTCAAAAATCCCTTATAATATTCAAAGGAAGGTTTGTGCAAAATTTAAGCTCGTTCGGAGGTTGCGGTTTCTCCGAACCTTATCCGCAACTATGGCTGCGATAAATAAAAAAATAACTATAAATAAGATTCTACAGAGATATTTTGTCAATTGAGAAAGAAAAATCGAAAAACCATCGAATATTCGATATTTTTCCGAGTGCAGGACTTCCCATGCACACGCGTATAGATATTTATACATGTAATTTATACGCAATTATAAGAGGGAACAAAAAAGAAAAAAAATTTTGTACGTGCAAAGGCCCAACAATATTTTTCTCCCTTCATATCTCCCACACACACTGAACAGTCGTGCTTGCACTCGTAACTCGTTATTTTATTCCGTTTGCATGTACCACTGTTCACGATTTCGTTTCGTCGGTATAATAGACTCAAGCAATTTCGACCAACTGCGCCGCAACGAGAGAGAGAGACAGAGAAACAGAGAGATAGAATATACGACAATTTTCCGAATCGGAAAGCCAAAAATAGAATAATATAGATATATTCACAAGAATCCGTGTGTGCCCTGGACGTTTTTATACGTATGGGTTTAATTGAATCGAAATAAATACCCGTAATGGGGAGGAGCAAGAGACGGGAGAAAATACGTTTTTTTTTATTACATTTGACTCTTTTTTTATAATCGCCCTTCGTTATATCTTTTTCGCTTTTTTCAACGTCTCCGGTCGAAGTTGCAATGGGAATCGCGAAAACGATGATTAACTCAGTGCGAATGAGAGAAAGAGAGGAAGGGGGGTCTATGCTTGCTCATCATCAAAATTTATATACGTAAGACTTGCGCCTGACCTCTTCCATACAAATATAACGGTGGCTCTTCGACGTCGCGAAAATCATAGTGGATAAAAGTCAAGAGATTACCTAAAAATAGAAGTGCGATAATGGTGGACAGGGGACATTTCTCAGCAGTGTTTGCTCGATTTATTTGACCTGAAGTTTAACTCGAGCATTGATCCATTATTGGAAATATATTTATATGCAATTATAAGCTTGTTTGTTAATTAGTTTGGGTACGCTTCAATCTGGCGCCTGGCGATCCAACTGTACTTTGATCTGAAATTGTCAGCTTCTCAAGAGTCGGGTGAAATGTAGATAAGAAAAATCGTCAGAGGCATTCCATGGGGTGATATCTTGTTTTCCATTTTTTAAGGACTTACGTGGGTTTGAAAATTTCGAAAATCCATTTTTTTAATTCTATTATCTAATAGTACAATATATCTAGAATATTCTCCCAAAGTTTTAAGGGGTCAGTTTACTTTGAAAATTTCAAAAAATCGAAAGCAAGCAAGACTTGAAAAACACGACGATGATGAGCAATCAGAAGGGATTTTGTACGGTGCAGGAATTGCCGATTGAGTTTAGGTAAGAGCTTTTCATAGTATAAACCTCAACCGCGTTTTTCTCGAAACAACATTTTCAAAGTCTGACTCCATCGTATCTCTAAAACTAATAAACCGATTCTATTGAAATTTGAACCACATATTGTAAACATGATTCGCAACAAGATGACCCTCGATGGTTTTAAAATTTTGATTTTTACTTTTTTTTTGCGAAAAACGCGTTTTCTTTTTACTTTTTTCGTTTTTCATCTGCCTTTTTTTTTATTTTTTGGTAAAACTTTATATCCGAGGGTCGTTTTGTAGCTGGTGTCATACTGAATCTAATGGACTTTGATTTTGTTGTTTCAGACAAGCCGTTGCCGAGTTGAGATGGAGCTACCTAGCTCACCTATTTTTGAGGCGTTACGTTAAACTATAGTTTTTGTACTTAGAAATGAATAAAAATGAATTGAAATTTCTAAAAATGTATTTCAAGACATTATTTATCAAGCCCAGCATCTTTTATATTCATATCTTTTATAAAATCCTCAAAAAAAAAAATCGCGAAAATAGCCTTTTTTCGTGGCTCCAAAGTGGACTGGCCCCTTAAGTCAATCGGAGTAAAAGTCTAGAAGAGAGCCTTTGGGAATTTTCCCCTCGTTGGGAAAGACCGGCCGGGAGCGACGCAGGTATATCGCACTTTTCTCAAAACACTATTTTTTAAGTCGATGGACGCTATTTCTCAAAAACTAATGGACCGATCTTATTGAAATGTTGCACACTTCTTCGAAATAGCATTGACTAGTGATTGAACGAGGGTTTTTTTTTTTTCGATTACAACTAATATTACAAGGTTATACGTAGTGTAAATTGTACCAAATATTGAACTATTTTGCATACAACTTTGCCATAAATTCAAATTTAAGTTTTTTTAAAATTCCTCTTTTAATCACGAGCTATACGTATCTACTAACTGAAAAAATTGGTTTCTTGATTTCAGATAAAGCTGTCGTGAGTTATCCTGACCACCACGAGGACACTTTTTTAAAGGTTTCCGGAAACCAGGTCCCACCGGCTGAGTTTCCCAAATTTTTGGATGAATTTTTTTTTAAATATTGATGAAATGTTGCTCTTTTATTTGCTTAACATTTTGAGTGGAATAATTTATATATTCTGTTTTTTTAAATAGAGAAAATATGCTCATTTTAGCTTCGAAACCCACGTAACTCCTCAAATTTGTTTATTACGTGTTTACGTGGCAGTATTTCCATTACACTTAACATTAATGCGGGAAATCACTGTACAAAAAATCCATTTTTTGTACACGTCAATTTTCGCAAAGTATACAGAAACCAAGAATATATGAAAAGATGTAAGTTAAAATATTAAAAATTGACCGAGTTACAGACGATTTAGTGAGAGCAGGTAGCACAACGATTTACGTAGACTAAAACCTTCAATCGCGTTTTTCTCGAAACGACTTTTATCGAACTGGTCGGAATCATAACTCTAGCTATAATTGTCCGACTTTCAATGTTAAAAAAGCCAAATTTTCGTAATTGTAGTAGCTATTGTTGTACGTAGCTGTTTTTTTTATAATTTCGTATTTTCTAAGCCCTCGAATATATGTAAAAACTTCGTCAAAATTGCACTTTTTTTTTAACACACGCCATTTTGTGATTTTTTAATGGAACGACTAGGTACAACGAGAACTACAGTTATATACATTAAAAAAAAAACGTTTTTATTTTTATTTTTCACACCAACCATCAACGAGTTATCGATCCGGCCGTTGGACCACATTTTTCTATAGAGAGTCTCGGTTATATCTCAATAACGTAGTTAATTTTCAATTTTTAAAAATGATAATTTCCACGAAATAAGTTCAATATATGTTCAATAACATACGTTCTTTTCTCTCGAAATACCAAATAAATAACCCAGTAGGCAAAGAAATAGGAAAAACAACCTTTTTTGGCGATTTCGAAAATCGAAAAATCGATTTTTTAAATTGCATTTTCGGAATTTACAATATATGTAAGTATATTCCCTGAAAATTTCAAATCGATCCAGCGAATATTCTCGGAAATACACACATATTTGTAAGGACGCTCGGAGCGCGTCTCCGAGCGTCCGAGAAACTTCAAACGCGTTTTTCTCAAAACGGTGTTTCCAAAGTCGTTCAGCACGATTTCTCAAAAACGGCTCAACCGATCGATCTGCAATTTTAACACAACCTTGTCGGATATATTGTTCAGGTATTGATCGGAGGCATAAGATTTCCGATAATTATTTCTATTTTTTTCAACGATTTAACGAAAAAAATTTGGTCGAAAATCGTAATTGTTTTTTTCCGGAGCCACCATTTGGTCAAAAATTAAAATTTCGACTATTCCTTCGATCAATACCTGGATTCATCTATCCCCTAAAAGAATCTTTTTGTTTTTTTTTGTTTTTTGTTTTTTTCTTTTTCTTTTTCTTTTTTTTTTCTTTCTTTTTTTTTTTTTTTTTTTTCTTCATTTTAGATAACCCAAACCGGAGAGACTTTGCTCACCGCCGGACACTTTTTTTCGGGGACCAACAGGAGACTTCCTACAGGAGCGATGTTAATGAATATTTTTGAAAATGAAAAATGCCAATCTAAAGCTAAAAGATGCCACTGCACTGTCTAATACTTTTCGTTTCGCCCAAATGAAATCCTTTTCCAGAAAAAAATTCGTGATGAAACGACTTTTTTGGCCTTGCAACTGCCTATAACACCTTAATTCCGCGTCTTAATGCTCATCAATTGTTACGTTTATTTCTTATTCACGACACGATTGTTCCATTTTTCATTAATTCCATTATTACGTGTAAGTTGTTTTTCAATGTCTTCCCACCAATTGATACCAGCCAAATCCAAACAAACATTTAAAATAATCAAAAATAATGAAAAAAACATTTAAAAATATCAAACAATTCCCGGATCTATCGAGTTATCATTATTCACCGCTACTAGAAAATAAAAAATCCCGAATAAATAAATGGACAACAATAAGAAAAAAAAATATATTATCGGTCCCAAACATTTGTTCCTCTTCACTCGTTATTACTTGTCCGTCCAACGAAAACCTTGCGAGCGTTAGAATTTCCAGAGACGACGTAAATAAACAAAGCGAAATTGTAAAAAATGTCGGCAGCCGCGCAAATAAACATTTTCCCATCCGTTCAAGGTCTTTATCCGAATTAGGTACGTTTTATTTACTCTCTGGGTTTCGTCCGGAGCAGCGCAATAAAGAAACGAGTGGTTGAAGAAAATTCGCGAAAAAATTTTTCTCGTGAGATGTACAAGTGCATGCACGGCAGACGCAGCTCCCGTGATAAAACGAGCACACTTCGGACGAGTATAAGCGCGGCAAAAGATGCAAATACGCGATTCGCAAGGGAAGAGGGAAAAAAAAAGTTTCGCAAAGGAGAAAAATAAAGTGAAATTCGGGGCTGTCGTGCCTCGGTAATAACCACTTACCTGGGAAACAGTGCGCAATCGCGACCATGAGACTCGCGACGACGAAAACGCTGAAAAGTGGTCCCTTCATCGTGACACTGGCGTGATTTTTTTTTTATCTCTCGTACGTTCACTCTCTCCTTTTCCCCCTCGACGAAAAAAACTGTAACGCACTTTTTTTTATCTCTCTTACGAAAGATTCGTTGCACCGGCTAAGATGATTCTGGAATTTCGTCAAATGCGAAATACGATTGTGAAATAAAAAAATAAACAAGTATTGCTATATGGAAAGATGACCTAGGGTCATAAAGAAATCAAGGTCACTGTCTCACGATTTATATCACGTACGTACAAAGCCTCTGTGTGTGTATATGGGTATAAACTTGGGAAAATCTTGCGAACGAAAGTAGTGGCCTGTGTGGGAAGACTCGTAGGTCCGGTATACTAGACTCTCTGGGCGGCTCGCGAACACGCTAACACGGTAAAACACTGTTACGTTCTGAGTCGAAGGCTCCCACTCGAGCCTACGTTATATGTACCCTCCTGTATTGCCCCGACTGGTTTCTCGGCCAATCGGAATCACCCGAACGTATAGATATGTTACAACCACGCTGCTTCGACTTTGTACACGTCATTCTCACCGCTTACCACTTTTTCGTCTCTACTTCTGGAAAATTCTTCAGGAGAGATATACACCTAGATGGTTGAGGTGGAGGATTTAGAAGCTATGAACATTCCGTCGATCGTAAAAGACCTACACTATGGGCCTGGTATCGATGATTCCATCTAAGTTGACAAATTTCATGATTTATTCATTCCCAAATTTTCAAACGCGTTTTTCTCAAAACCACGTTTTTCAAATCGGTACCCAAAATTTCTCGAAAACCAATGAACCAATTGCCTTGAGGTTTTTCGTGGTTATTCTATACACCATTATCTAGTAATTGTCATAGGATTTTTTTCTTCCGTTATTTAGTTTTGGTTTTATAGCCAAAATAATAACTAATTTTTGGCCCAAAAATCACTATTTATGTTCAAACGTCCGCCATTTTGTCATAAATCAATATTTTCAAAATCGGTTATGACAAGTACTAGATTATAGTATCTAATGTAATAAACTTTTTGGTTTTTTTTTCAGATGATTTTTGAAGAAACGCCAGTGGATACCGTATACGTAGATTTTTTTACGACGCTCCAAGGATCATACAATATCCTTGGATATTTTTGATATTTTTAAATGAAGAAAATAAAACATATTTTTGAATGTATATACTTTTAGATAATTAAAACCCCAATTCGAAATTTCAAATAGTTTTCCTTGAAAAAATTCACAAAAATGACCTTTTTCCGCCTTCTAGGTGTATAGAAGTATAGAAGAAGTATAGAAGTATAGCAGTATAGAAGTATAGAAGTATAGAAGAAGAAGAAATCTTCCAACTATTATTTTTTTCTCGTCTTTTGAAAATTTTTAGGTCCTTGTTTTATACTTTGTCTGGAAAAGGGTGAACATTGTCTCGAATATTGCGGAGAAGAAAAGTGTTTTAGTGGTGAAATGTGAAAATAGAAAACGTGTGAAAAAATACTTCGGCTTGAAGGCTAAACAGTTGAAGTTTGTGAAAATGTAGATTTTTTGTTTTCGACGGATTCTTAAGGCGAGATATATATTTACAACGATCAAAAAATCGATTTCTTTTTTTTTTTCTTTAAGGCTTTATATAAGCGAAGAATTTGATAATTTTTCATTTTTCTGTTATTGTTGATTCCATTAGCCTGAACGGTTAGGAATATTTTAAGCTTTGCAGAATTGAAAAATTCCAAAAATTGTTAAAGTTACAGCATTTAGAGCGTATTACACATACCGCGCGGCGCGCCCGACCGCCAACTTCAAAGCCGTTTTTCCACGATTCACTTTTTTGAACCTTGTGAAAGTTCTAACTCTTGACCGAAGGTTCAGATCGCTTCGAAATTTTTGCAACATGTTCTTAGTATCATCACCTATCGTGTGAACCACAGAAACAAGAATTTCAATGACACAAAAAAATATGAAAAATAGAATACTGGCAGAAAAATGAGTAAAGAAATTTTAAGTTTCGAATTTTTATTATAATAATTTTTTTTATAATATTGTTGGTTTACACTGAAGTTGGTTTGGTTTACAATGATCAAACTAAAGTTTGATAATTGTAGAATATATTATTTCTTAGTTTAAAAAATCCCTCAACACTGCTTATTTTTTCCTGACTAAATGTATATCCCGCCTTAAGGAATCATCACAGTAACAAGGCGAAAAATAGCTGATTTTCGCGATTTTTTATGTCGAATCAACGCACTCGTAAAAAAAATAAAAAAAATTTTTGAACGTTTATTTTTGTTTCTTTTTCCATTTTTTTAACGGTTAAAAACGTCTTTTAAAATAAGGAGAAAAAACGGTGTACACGGTTATGGCCGTAAATATTATCTGAAACAAAATTTGTTTAAAGATTATCAATCAGTATAAAAGCCGCTATCTCGCTACGGAGGGTTTTCTTAAAAATCAAAATTGACAAAGTGACGGCATTTTGAATAAAAAGTGTCGAAATTAGCCTACTTTTTCAGGCGTTTTTGGTTAAAAAAATATGATGATTTAAAAAAGCATCCATAGCAAGATAAAAAATGGCGTGAAGAATATTGTGTCAGAATTTGAGACGGATATCTTGAAAACTCTTCCTTTGAGGGTGTACACCGTTTTGAAAAACGACATTTCGAGAGAAACGCGTTTACAGTTTCGAGTGCGGAATTTTCATATAAGTTGTCCACTTACGATCAATCGGCGATGCCAGGTCCATGTTTATAATCGTCTATACTATCGGATGAGGCAAAAAAATCGATTTTTTGAAAATTTCACACTGTGATGATTCCTTAAGATTTGATACTTCAAGAATAATCTCTGGAAATTTCGAGACGATCTGTTCTAAATTACGAAAGTTATGGGCGTTTGTAGGTAGGTTCCGCGAATCGGCAAACGTTAAGGGGTAATAACATCTTGTGGGAGCGAAATTAAGGGTCATTTTCTTCAATTTATTTAAGAAAAACGAATCGATATTTTTAAATTCGGTTTGCAATACATATTTATATGAGTCTTGAAGTGAGAGAATTTGGTTTTCTTAATGATTTAAAAACAAAATAGCCGCCCAGTGGTTGACGAAAGAAAAACTCTTTTTTTTGTATGCCTCCATGGGCGAAAATCTGCAGGTCACAATTTTTAATCTCGAACAAAAAACGAAAAAGATTTTGACCAGAGATGTCAAAATCTAGTGAAGTACGTAGGATTTTTGAGAAATATTGATTTTTACAAGAATGGCGTACATATAAAGGAATTTTTTTTCACGAAAAATTCGGCCTTAACCCTAAACTTGAATTGATCGAAAAAAATCTTACGTACTTCACTAGAAAAATCTATAAAATAGTTACAATTTGGAATCGATCGGTTGAAAATGGAAGGCGCTATTTTTCTGCCCGACTAAAAAAAAAGGAGTTTCATTTCATCAGCCACTGCGCCATTATTGTGTTTTCGAATGATTGAGAAAAAAAATGTTTTGTGTTCGAGACTTATATAAATATGTATTGCAAACCGAATTAAAAAATATCGGTTCGTTTTTTTTTTTACATAAATTGGAGAAAATGACTCTTCATTTCGCTTCCACAATGTGTTATTACCCCTTAAAGGCGTTTTTCTCAAAATTACTCCATAAATTGATAACCCAGATGGATAAAAAATCACTGAACCGATCAACTTCCATCCAATGAGGGATTTTTTTTTCGATGCAATGCTTTTTTATCAACGAAAATAGAGCATTTTTCACCGAAAAACGAGGCTTTCAATTTTACGAGCTACTTTTACATATCGAAAAAAAGGCTTGAGTGAAATATTTTTTTTTCGATGCATGGTTTTTTTTATTAACGAAAATATGGCGTTTTTCACCGAGTCGAACTTTTCCTTGTAACGAGCCCATTCCACAAAAATATGACAACTTCTCCGTTTTTCATTTCAATCAACTGTTTTTTTCTGGTTTTGCTGCTTTTTCTACAAAAAACAAAATTCGCGTTTTCAATATGTTATGACGTATATTTACCTCGGATACAAAAACTTAAAACAATGGCCTGTGTAAATAACACAAAATGCCTATTTAAATATCACGTTCATTTTATAGGACGCGAATAATAAAATTGCCTACCTCGGGCTGGCACATTTTTTAGTGACCTGGAGGGTTTTTCACATTGGACAAAAATATCCCAACCTTTGCATTTTCACGTATATTTTTTTCTTCGACCACTTTTTTCACAGTCATATGTTTTATCTGGACAAAACATGATCCGAGCTTGAACCATTTTTTTTCAAATATTCTCAATTTCAAAATCAGAGCTCTTTAAATCATATCCCGGGTAAGAATGCGAAAGAAAACTTTTATCAAATTATACATAATTACCATGTGTAATCATTTTTTAATTTTAAAGTAAAATTAAAAAAAAAATAACAAAAAAATTAAAATGTTAATCGATAATTAAAAAATAAAAATGTATGATTATAAAATATATATAAATAAAATATATATATAAATATATATATTTATATATTATTAATATACTATATTAATATATATTTATATATATATATATATATATATATATATATATATATATAAAATTAAAATGTATGATTAAAATGATCGTTAATTTCGGGTTTGTCGTGTTTCGAATGGTCTAGAAAATTTTATTCTTCCTCGTCGAAGGTTGACTCACCGAGTTCTGGAAACTACAAAGACGCGACAAGTGTGCAGCTCTCTGGTTCTACCGCGTGTTCCACTTTACGCCCACACTACGTGGCACAAGTGTGCTCGGTGTACTATTTCGTCATGCTACCTTCATAATAATATTATTTGTTGTACAATGTGTCAAGTCTCTAGTCGGGATGCGCGTGATACGTATATTAAACCAATTCAGAACATTTTATACCTCAAATTAAGGGGGTCTTCTCACTTTAGACGCTAAAAAAGGCTATTTTCATGAATTTTTTTATAGGTTTATATTATAGATATTGATATCAAAGTTGTTACACTTGAAAAATACACTTTCGAAATACATTTAAAAAAATATATTTATTCAAGTCACTGTTTATAGACGAAAATGGTAGTTAAAAAAATCCCCTAAAAAAATTGTAGGTATGCGCTGTTGATGAAATCTCGGAGATCATTCGAAAAAAAAAATCAAACGGTTTTAGATTCAGTATGTTAATTGCTACAGCGTATAATATACGATTTTTGATACATGCAAAAATAACAAAATAGCGGACCTTTTTCGAAAAAACAAAAAAACGTGGTTTTTTCACCGTTCTTGGCAAAAAATAGTAAATATAAAATTAAAATAAAACTTTATATGCGCTATAGCTATAGTTGTGAAGAATATGTGATTGAAAGTTCATAAGGATCGGTTGAAAAGTTTTGAAGATTTTGCTTCGAAAAACGTTGTTTCGAGAAAAACGCGTTTAACGTTTGATTGGGTTACTCAAATACGTAAAAAAAATTTTTATGTATTTCAAAAGTGTATGTATTAAGTGTAACAACTTTTATATCAATATCTATAATATAAATCTATCAAAAAAATCATGAAAATAGTATTTTTTAGCTTCTAAAGTGAGAAGACCCCTTAAGGGGAGGTACCGGAGTAAACGGTGAGAAAAACAGGTAAGCTTCGGAAATTTTGATCTCAAAAACTAATGTTTCGATTGGATGCGTTTTTTTTTATTGGAAAATATGTACATTTGAGGTATGTTTAGGATTTTTTTAAAATAAATTCGTCGACTGGAAGCGATTCAAACGCGATTATCGCGAAACACAGTTTTCAAAGTCGGTGCCAGATGTATCTCAAAAACGGCTTGTCCGATTTTGTCCAAATTTTGATACAATATTCTTCGATAGTTTTTCTCGTTCGCCACGTAGGATTTTTTTGAAATTTTCATTTTGACGGCATTGCGACCGTTTTAATTTAACATTGGTTTTTCGTTCGCAATTTCCGACGATTTTGGATTGCATACACATTGCATAAAAAAGCAATGGTTCAATGAAATGAAAAACCCCTACGTGGCGAACGAGAAAAACCATCGAAGAATATTGTATCCAAATTTGGACAAAATCGGACAAGCCGTTTTAGAGATACATCCGGCACCGGCTTTGCAAACTATGTTTCGAGATAATTGCGTTTGAATCGCTTCCAGTCAACGAATTTATTTTAAAATAAATAAAAGATAAAAATTCCCGAAGTTTACCTGTTTTTCTCGCCGTTTACTCAGCTACCTCCCCTTAAAAGGAAAATAAACTAAATGTACACTAAAAAACTAAAATGTATAAACAAATTTTTTATACATTTATATATACATGAAAAGATACCTCAATACATTGTAACTCGCTATTGTCGTTATTGTAGCAAAAAAAAATATGTAGCAACGAAAATATTGCATTTTTAGTCTGTTTTCCACCTAACGCAAGTATCGTCGTGATATCGAAATTTCCTGCATTCCCGAATAAAATGATATACGCAGCTCATGAAACGATCTCATTCCTGTCCAACGGAGTGCAGTGAGAACCAAACCCAAAGTATAATTGGTGTGTCTCATTCGTGTGTATGACACTGTTCTAGAAGGATGAGTACACGTCTCTTTACCATGCATGGATGTCTATATGTACACGTATCCTCATACATATGTATGATATTTGTACATATATATGGGGTATTTCATATAAAATCGACAGGCCAGTATGTCTTCCGATATTTCGTTCCTTTCAGTACGGAAATTGTTTTATATGAAAAAAAAGCGGAGAAAAAGTAAAAAATTTGCTTTATAGGAAAAATAAAATGAAATATTTTTTCCATGGGGAAAAAAGGCAAAGTTCTAAAAAGTGTTCATACGAAAAAAAGTAAAGAAAGACACAAATTTGAAATGAAGGGACGGTATACTGAGAGAAAAGTCCACGACATTTGAAACAACCACCCACGGTAAAAAATATTACATTAAAAGTATAATTGATTGGCAGGACGATAATAATATACCAATCACACCATATTATGATTAGCCTACCAATGAGCTACAGTTCCCCTCCTGCGAATGCACTTTTCTCTCAGCATATTCAGCGTGATCTGGAAAAATCCCAAAGATGTCTGCTCACCCTTAGATGTTCACGCTGAACAGAACATCGTAATACAAGTTGCATAAAGTCGCGTTATGAAAAAATAATTGTTTTCTCATTTCCACAACTTTGCTACCTTTTGTCTTTTTTACTCGCCACGTTTAAAAATGGGCACCTGATTCCGAAGCATCTTTGACCGGAGCTAAGCAATTAGGAAATCAAACTTTTCTCCATAACTTTTCAGGACTTTTTCAATATTCCATAAAGTGGAGATTGGTCTAAAGTTTTCGTAGCGTAATAACATTAATAACAGAGTAACATTAATAACATTAATAACAGAGCAATATTAATAACATTAATAACATTAATAACAGACTAACATTAATAACATTGATTACAGAGTAACATTGAATATTCGCTCATATGAGAGCGAATATACAATGTTGCAGAAGATATGCAAAGATAGAGCGAGACGTGGCCCAAGAAAACAAATTCAAGATGCCTGTTACGGATGAGGCTGACGAACCTGTCAATTCAGCCTGGACATAAAATCATACTCGAATTTAAGAATTTTTTGACGTGACAACGTCTTATAATTCGATGGAGCCGGCTGCACGCGCGAAAAAGCATGACTCATCGCCGTTACCTCGCTCTGAGGCGTTCCATTTAAGGCTTGAAGTGTAAGCGAGAGCGCGGAACGAGCGACAAAGAGGTACAATCGGCCTCCGCGTTCGGCAGCGTTCGGCAGCGTTCGACATTTGTCTCTCTCCTACTTGAGTGATGGCCTCTGTACACTGCGAGCGACGAGCGACGAGCGATCAGCGATATCCAATGGCAACGTCACTCTCATAGAGCATTTCCGTCATACTCGAGCTTTCATTGGATATCGCTCATCGCTTGTCGCCCATCGCGCGCAGTGTGCAGAAGCCATGAGCGATGCGTCCGCGTGGACAGCTGCTATACAATAATACATGTACATGTTTTCGTCAAGTATGAAGTGCAGTGAAAAGTGAATGTGGTGTGAATTGTTTATAGCAACGATAATTACGGCGATAAAGGTAATGATTCTTTCGATATTAAATATATGTTCAGTGATGTATTGTCGAATATTCGTGCTTTCATCATTAAAATAAATAGCATCGGTCCGCTAGTGCAGCGATTGTAGGTTATGCTATAATTGACAAAACTATAACAATAAGTTAACAGAACTATTTCACGATAAGTAAAAATCAATTGCTTTACTATTCGATCGAAATAATTATCGAGCGTAGCTATGATTTCAAAAAATTAAAACATAAATGTTAAATCTTCCACATATCATAACAACGTGTCTGAAATGACAGGTTGGACCAGCCAGCCGTCAAAGGGAACAATTTTCTCCTATATCAAACACATTGCGGCGGGCTTTTTAAAAGCTAGAGTTACAAAAATTTTAATGATGTTTCCAATTTTTAAATTTTAAATTTAAGATTTATGAACAATAATTTATCCACAGTTTATTCTTATAATAAATTATTCAAAATTATTACTTTTTTACAACAAATTACAATTAAATTTGCAAAAATAATTAAGTAACTAATTGAACAACAACTTTTATTCAGTTCACTTGCTGAAAGAAATAATGTCAATACAAAATTTATTATTATAAAATAATAAAATCAAAAATTAAATTTTAACAGTCGAGTAGAAATTTAAACAATAAATTTTATTCAAGTATTTTGTAAATTTAAAATGATTTTCTGAACGAAGAATTTTATGAAAAAATAAAAGTTGTAAAACAATTGCTCAAACACATTCATACTTGTAAAAAATATGTACATTGTAAAAAAAAAAAAAAAAATTGACATAATTGTATTTATG